>JAFNEN010000184.1:277500-803019 GCA_019343175.1 Oedothorax gibbosus | reverse complement strand
TCCCTAATTTTTTTGTCTACCGGGTCGACTTTTATTACGGACGAAAAACACCCATGTCTTTCCCGGGATTCGAACCCAAACCCCTTTAAGATCCAAAGGTTAGCTCCCAAACCCCGTTGTGCTACCGGTCGACTTTTATTGACGGAGGGCAAAACCCCCATGTTTTTACCGGGTTTCGAACCCAAACCCCTTTAAAAGACCCAAAAGGTTAGCTCCCTAACCGTTTGTGCTACCGGGTCGATTTTTTATTGACGGACGCAAACCCCCATGCTTTCCCGGGGAAATTCGAACCCGAACCCTTAAGATCCAAAGGTTAGCTCCCAAACCCGGGTTTTGTTACCAGGTCAAACTTTTATTGACGGACGCAAACACCCATGTCTTTCCGGGGTTTTTTAAAACCCAAACCCCTTAAGATCCAAAGGTTAGCCCCTAACCGTTTGTCCCTCCCGGGCGATTTTTAAGACGGACCCCCAAACCCCCTGTTTTCCCCCGGGGGATTCGAACCCAAACCCTTTAAAGGGCCCCAAAGGTTAGCCCAAAAACCCCGTTTGTGCATACAACCTATATTTCTATCGTCGGCTACTGCCAAGGTGTACACCCAGAAAAAACTTTTGTTCAAACAGCATAAGTTAAACACAAGTACTGTGCAAAAATTTAAACATTACATAATGACGATAGTGAAAAGAGAGGACTATTATATCCATGCGATTGACAAAAACTGTAAAACTAAATTATTTTCTAAATATGAATAACACAATTAAATAGATAACAATTGTTGCATAATATATTTATATATACATAATACATATACTAGTATGACTTATGACTTTCTTGGTGGGGGGCAAATTCGCCAAGCACTGCAACCTCAACTCTATTGTACTCAACCCCAGAAATGACACAGGCACAAGAGACACACAAAGAAAGAGACGACACAAACACATAGACAAATAACAACATTTATTGACGGACGCAAACACTCATGCCTTTACCGGAATTCGAACCCGAACCCTTAAGATCCAAAGGCTAGCTCCCTAACCGTTTGTGCTACCAGTCGACTTTTATTGACGGACGCAAACACCCATGTCTTTACCGGGATTCGAACCCGAACCCTTAAGATCCAAAGGTTAGCTCCCTAACCGTTTGTGCTACCAGGTCGACTTTTATTGACGGACGCAAACACCCATGTCTTTACCGGGATTCGAACCCGAACCCTTAAGATCCAAAGGTTAGCTCCCTAACCGTTTGTGCTACCAGGTCGACTTTTATTGACGGACGCAAACACCCATGTCTTTACCGGGATTCGAACCCGAACCCTTAAGATCCAAAGGTTAGCTCCCTAACCGTTTGTGCTACCAGGTCGACTTTTATTGACGGACGCAAACACCCATGTCTTTACCGGGATTCGAACCCGAACCCTTAAGATCCAAAGGTTAGCTCCCTAACCGTTTGTGCTACCAGTCGACTTTTATTGACGGACGCAAACACCCATGTCTTTACCGGGATTCGAACCCGACCCTTAAGATCCAAAGGTTAGCTCCCTAACGTTTGTGCTACCAGGTCGACTTTTATTGACGGACGCAAACACCCATGTCTTTACCGGGATTCGAACCCGAACCCTTAAGATCCAAAGGTTAGCTCCCTAACCGTTTGTGCTACCAGGTCGACTTTTTTGGGACGGACGCAAACACCCATGTCTTTACCGGGATTCGAACCCGAACCCTTAAGATCCAAAGGTTAGCTCCCTAACCGTTTGTGCTACCAGGTCGACTTTTATTTGACGGACGCAAACACCCATGTCTTTACCGGATTCGAACCCGAACCCTTAAGATCCAAAGGTTAGCTCCCTAACCGTTTGTGCTACCAGTCGACTTTTATTGACGGACGCAAACACCCATGTCTTTACCGGGATTCGAACCCGAACCCTTAAGATCCAAAGGTTAGCTCCCTAACCGTTTGTGCTACCAGTCGACTTTTATTGACGGACGCAAACACCCATGTCTTTACCGGGATTCGTACCCGAACCCTTAAGATCCAAAGGTTAGCTCCCTAACCGTTTGTGCTACCAGGTCGACTTTTATTGACGGACGCAAACACCCATGTCTTTACCGGGATTCGAACCCGAACCCTTAAGATCCAAAGGTTAGCTCCCTAACCGTTTGTGCTACCAGGTCGACTTTTATTGACGGACGCAAACACCCATGTCTTTACCGGGATTCGAACCCGAACCCTTAAGATCCAAAGGTTAGCTCCCTAACCGTTTGTGCTACCAGTCGACTTTTATTGACGGACGCAAACACCCATGTCTTTACCGGATTCGAACCCGAACCCTTAAGATCCAAAGGTTAGCTCCCTAACCGTTTGTGCTACCAGGTCGACTTTTATTGACGGACGCAAACACCCATGTCTTTACCGGGTTTCGAACCCGAACCCTTAAGATCCAAAGGTTAGCTCCCTAACCGTTTGTGCTACCAGGTCGACTTTTATTGACGGACGCAAACACCCATGTCTTTACCGGGATTCGAACCCGAACCCTTAAGATCCAAAGGTTAGCTCCCTAACCGTTTGTGCTACCAGGTCGACTTTTATTGACGGACGCAAACACCCATGTCTTTATCGGGATTCGAACCCGAACCCTTAAGATCCAAAGGTTAGCTCCCTAACCGTTTGTGCTACCAGTCGACTTTTATTGACGGACGCAAACACCCATGTCTTTACCGGGATTCGAACCCGAACCCTTAAGATCCAAAGGTTAGCTCCCTAACCGTTTGTGCTACCAGGTCGACTTTTATTGACGGACGCAAACACCCATGTCTTTACCGGGATTCGAACCCGAACCCTTAAGATCCAAAGGTTAGCTCCCTAACCGTTTGTGCTACCAGTCGACTTTTATTGACGGACGCAAACACCCATGTCTTTACCGGGATTCGAACCCGAACCCTTAAGATCCAAAGGTTAGCTCCCTAACCGTTTGTGCTACCAGTCGACTTTTATTGACGGACGCAAACACCCATGTCTTTACCGGGATTCGTACCCGAACCCTTAAGATCCAAAGGTTAGCTCCCTAACCGTTTGTGCTACCAGGTCGACTTTTATTGACGGACGCAAACACCATGTCTTTACCGGGATTCGAACCCGAACCCTTAAGATCCAAAGGTTAGCTCCCTAACCGTTTGTGCTACCAGGTCGACTTTTATTGACGGACGCAAACACCATGTCTTTACCGGGATTCGAACCCGAACCCTTAAGATCCAAAGGTTAGCTCCCTAACCGTTTGTGCTACCAGTCGACTTTTATTGACGGACGCAAACACCCATGTCTTTACCGGGATTCGAACCCGAACCCTTAAGATCCAAAGGTTAGCTCCCTAACCGTTTGTGCTACCAGGTCGACTTTTATTGACGGACGCAAACACCCATGTCTTTACCGGGTTTCGAACCCGAACCCTTAAGATCCAAAGGTTAGCTCCCTAACCGTTTGTGCTCCAGGTCGACTTTTATTGACGGACGCAAACACCCATGTCTTTACCGGGATTCGAACCCGAACCCTTAAGATCCAAAGGTTAGCTCCTAACCGTTTGTGCTACCAGGTCGACTTTTATTGACGGACGCAAACACCCATGTCTTTATCGGGATTCGAACCCGAACCCTTAAGATCCAAAGGTTAGCTCCCTAACCGTTTGTGCTACCAGTCGACTTTTATTGACGGACGCAAACACCCATGTCTTTACCGGGATTCGAACCCGAACCCTTAAGATCCAAAGGTTAGCTCCCAACCGTTTGTGCTACCAGGTCGACTTTTATTGACGGACGCAACACCCATGTCTTTACCGGGATTCGAACCCGAACCCTTAAGATCCAAAGGTTAGCTCCCTAACCGTTTGTGCTACCAGTCGACTTTTATTGACGGACGCAAACACCCATGTCTTTACCGGGATTCGAACCCGAACCCTTAAGATCCAAAGGTTAGCTCCCTAACCGTTTGTGCTACCAGTCGACTTTTATTGACGGACGCAAACACCCATGTCTTTACCGGGATTCGAACCCGAACCCTTAAGATCCAAAGGTTAGCTTCCTAACCGTTTGTGACACATACTAGTAAGTAACATAAGAAAAAATAATCTAGGCATGTTAGGTATATTCAACAACGAGCGAGTATTTTTCCCGTGTTTATAAAAGTCAAACTGATTATGTGTTTCACACATCTTTTTTTATTAAAAAGATCAATAAAGGATATTAGTGCTTGTGAAGCAGCCTTTATATAGCTCTAGTACAGCGTTGATACAAACTAAGTTAACGGACGTCCTCGGATAGATCTTATGACTTGGCTAAATCTATAGGTAGTTGTGCTTTACTCAGCATAAACGTAGAGGTTGCTTCTGACTATATGTAAATTTTATAACTTTCTCTAACTTTTAATAACTTTCGTTATACAAAAAAATATTTAGACCACTTTTAGTTTAGCATATCCATTTCAAATTTATTGCAATATATTGTGAAAAAATACAACGAAAGAATTTTCGATGTTTTTCAATTAAATATTTACTTTAATATTTCTGATTAGTTTTTATACATAACGATGATTTTCTACAGTCCCGGATTGGGCAGGTTGACTCAGCCTTTCATCTCTTAAGTGGGTCGATAAAATGAGTACCAAGCAAACTTGGGAACTAAACACTGGGGGTTCCGCGTGAGGCCGACACCTTACTGGGGCATATGCCTAGCACCCCAGAGCCCTTGGTCCCGAAAGCTGAATTTGGCACGGCAGGCCTTGGCCAGTAATGGGCTGTTGCGCCGAGGAGTTTAGTTTAGTTTATGATGTTCTACACAAAACCAATTTATTTTAGAAATCAACCTAGCTTTAAAAAAATTCACCCCTGGTTTGAGAATGAAGTGTAGGTATAAAAGAATTCTATTTGAGGCATATTTTCTGCGTTTTCGGAATAATTAAAAAAAATATGTTTTATATCGTATATTTTTATTTATTTATTTATTTATTTGTTTCAGATGCACATAACAGAAAAATCCAATTATAATGCACATCATAAAAGACAATGAAAACAACAAAAACACACAAAAAAGAAAAACATTACAAAGAGAATAACCTCCGACAATTAGATTTAAAAACATTAAAAGGCATACAAAAAATATCAAGTTCCTCAGACACACTATTATAAGTTTTATAAAATTTATATAGACAAAAATTTAAAATGCAGTTATTCCGATTAGAACTCAAATAAAACAAACAACGATTACGTGTAACTCTAGAAGGCACATTAAATTTTATAGTACTAGTAATGTAAGTGGAATCAATCATATTATTAATAACTTTATAAAAAAACAAAAGACAATAAACTTGACGTCTGGACTTTAGGGTAAAAATGTTAAACATATTACGGAGTACACTAGAAGGCACTTCCCGAGAAGCAGCGTTGAAACTCTTAAAATACAAAAAACGTAAAAAATTATTCTGTACACGTTCAATGACACTATTGCTATTCTCGTAGTAAGGATCCCATATCGGGGTACAATATTCAAGATTAGGGCGAACCAGGCCAAAATACAAAACTTCCAAAGCCTTTCGACTGGTGAAATTAGTAGTTTTGCGTTTTAAGAAACCTAGAATTTTGTAAGCTTTAGTTGTAATAATTTGAATGTGCTCGGAAAAATCAAGTTTACTATTAAACGTCACACCAAGATCCCTAACAGAAAAATTACGCAACAGGGAAGTATTGTTAATATTAAAGAAACAAGGAGAGGCTTAGATTTACGCGTATAACTTAAAACACTACATTTAGATATATTCAACTCCAACTTATTTCTAATGCACCAATTAAACACATTGTCAATATCGTTTTGTAAGAGATTAGTATCAGAATTACAGAGTATCTTTCTAAATATTTTTAAATCATCAGCAAAAGAAGATAGTCACTATGCTCAATAGAGTTACACAGGTCATTGATAAACAATATAAAAAATAAAGGACCCAGATTAGAGCCCTGGGGAACACCAGAGCCATTACCAAAACCAACAGATACAGAATTTCTAATATAAACATACATAAAACGATTCGTAAGATAGGAGAATATCCATTGAACAGATCGGCCGTAAAACCCATATGGGACAGTTTATTTAAAAAAATGCCAAAATCAAGTGAATCAAAGGCCTTAGAGAAATCGGTGTAAATGACATCAAGTTGACAATTAAACTCAAAAGCGGAAATAATGTTGCTAGTTAAACAATACAAATTAGAAAGAGTTGATCTATGGGGAAAAAGCCATGCTGAGCAACATTGATAAATCCACTAACTTGCGAAAAGATCTTCTTATGCATGACAATCTCAAAAACTTTGGCAAACGGACTTAAAATAGCAATAGGCCTATAATTTTGACAAATTCTGACGTCACCTTTCTTATGAACAGGAATAACCTTTGTATTTTTCCAGAAACGGGAAATGAGCAAGTTTTTTAACGATAAATTAAAAATAATAAGTAGAGGATAAATTAAGTGCTCAGCACAGCCCTTAACAATAAATGATGGAACATTGTCAACCCCCGTAGATAGGGAGGATTTCAAATCTTGAATAGCTGATACAACCTCTGTGTGAGTGATGCAATCAATTTTGATCAGTCCCCAAGATCACTTAGAGAGGTATAACATGGACTATGTTCTGTACTCTGTTTATACACAGAACCAAAATACCTGGCAAAAGCGTTGGCTATGTCAACATCATTATCAAAACAAGCATCATTAGAGAACACTTCATTAGGCAAAGTCTGACTTTTTTTAAAATATGACCAAAATTTATCAGGTTGACGTATCAAGTTTATTTTCAGTATTTTTAATAAAAACTAGAATAATCACTGGCTATACTATTCTTAAGAGATGAACGTAAGGATTTAAAATTTGAATACAAACAGGGTCATGTTTACGTAAAGCAAGTTTACGAGCTTTAGCCTTAGTCTTAATAATTTTTTATAGTATCAATAGAATACCACAAAGGGTACTTACTTGAGTGGTACTTTAAAGGTTTGTTTGATCAAAGATCATATTTAATATATTATAAAAACCATCAACAGCATAGTTTGACATCCTCAAAAGCTTTTAAAAAAAATTCCAATTAATACTAGACAACAAAAACCATATGCTAAAGAAATCAGCTTTTTTGAAGTTATATCTAGGAGTGTTCTTTAATTGCCCATTAGAACGAACAGCTACATGCTGCAAAGACACAGAAAGGCAGGGTGATAATTATCTTCTAAAGTTAAAGGATTATCACTATGTTCAACCATAATATTGCTGTCGTGAAAATTGGTTAGGATAAGATCAAGATATTTAGAACAACAATTATGCACAGTATTCAGTTGCTTAAGGTTAAAAAGCATTATAAAATTACGAATTTTCACTAGTTTTAGGATCAAGATTAAATTGATTTAAAAAAATCACCAGTAATGGGCAGATTAAAATCACCACATATAAAAATATTGTCATACAAATTAAAAAAACGAGTAAAATAGTTAAAAAAGTCTAAATAAATATCAACACTGGATCCAGGGGGGAAATAAGCCACACAGAAGATTATTTTTTTCATGTTATCCAAGGTAATAGAGATAAACACACATTCAACAACATGATTGTATTGTATTAAAAGCTTTGGGCACAACGTCTCTTGGCCGCTATGAGAACACACCTCCACGAGAACATAGTAGTACGATAATCCCGATCTGGCGAAACGTGATATACCGATCATCAATAATAACACAGTTATAAAATCATCATTGAGCCAGGTTTCCGTGAAGCATATAATATCAAAATTTTCAGCCAAAACAGAAATACTAACTTCATTAAACTTTGTTCTTAGGCCGCGAACATTTTGATAATAAATAGTTAACTGGTTTCTACCTGATTGAATTTCTGAATTATTATTGGCACGCAAATGTACATGAGGTAGTCAATCAAACGCAGGGCTAGTGTTTATTGGACTGTCAATAGTTCTCCTCGGGAATCCTCTAAATTCAAGTATGTTAATTCCATCCGGCCATAAATTGGGATCACAAAGCGAGTCGTAATTTTCTGCTGCGGAAGACAAGACAAATGAGGCATAAAGGTCCTTATTACGGGTATCAATTTTCACACAGTCAAAAGAGAAACCAGATCACCAATCAAATCTGTAATTTCGCTGGCCGTTGTGCCAGGGTGAAATTTATTCACGAGAATTCGACGTGTTTCACGGGCTTAACAACCCGTAGCGAAGAATCGGATCGCTTACCCAGAACCACTGGGGCTTTGTTTCCCACGACGCCGACGGGTTGCCTTACTGCTGCGGCAGTAAGAGTAGACTGAGTCGAAGAGGGATCAACTGCGGTGACTAGACCTGTTGACCTCGGCAGAGGCTGTATAGGAGACGTAAAACAGAAGACTTAGCAGCGGCCGCATAGCTATAGACAGGATTAAAAGATGATTCAATTTTGTCAATCCTCGTATTCATTTCCTGCTTCATTATTAGGAATTGGTTCGATAACTCATCAAGTTTGGTCATAACATCGGTAGATACTGCATCCTGAGGAATAACAGTTAGGAGCTGTTTTAGGTGGAACAGAAGACTTGAAAGATACTACAATGTTATTTTTTTATGATATCAAACTCAGACTTTATCTGCAACAGTGCTACTTTTTCTTTCGCAAACCTTTAGGAAAATTCTCGAAAGATCATGCAAGGCAGACACCAAGAAATCAGCATCAAAAACACCCACCGACTCAGTTGCCGCCATCTTGGATTGAGAATGAATTGAATTGAAAAGAAAAGATTTTGAAGATTTTGAAAAGAAAGATTTTGAAGAATATTGAAATTTTAACTTCTTTGTTTGAATTTAAAAATACATTTTAATATTGCCTTAGATATTATCTTTATCACTGAAAATTTCATGAAAAATCAATACCAAAGTAGTATGTGAAATAATGTTTAAAAAGGTGTAAGAGGAAGTAGTACTTTTAACATAATCCAAAATAATTGGAATACAAACAAAATGGATGTGCTTCTTATGCTCTCAAAATTCATTCAAGTAACGGAAATATTTCTGGAAGTTTTGCTGCCTGAATATTTCTGTTAACTGACGCAATTTTCATTTTTTTTTACTCAGAAAGCAAAATTTTCTTTAATTGTATTGTTTCAGATGATGTAACTCTCCAGTTTTTTCGTTCTTGCATTTTCGCGATTACATTGGTGGCTTCGGCTTCACTCGCAATGTTAAGGGGGGATGGGCGAGCTGGACCGCGGGTGTCCAAACTCAAGTGCCTCAGTGTTAATCCAATGGCGAAAAAACTATTTTCTCTGCCCCATTTCTCCGGCTGTATTCAATATTTTTACAAACGGTTTTTTTAAATAATAAATGTAGATAACTTACAGGTCTCTATAATCCCACTTTTTGAAATTGCTTCGAATATTTTGTGTAAAATTATTTATTGAAAATTTAAAAAAATATTCTAACCAATTTCGAAAAGTAGGAAGTCGGGACCTGTAAGTCAGCTACATTTATCACATAAAAAATCCGCTTGTAAAAATATTCAATACGAGCCGGAGAAATTGGCAGGAAAAATATTTTTTTCTCCATAGGATTAACACTGATGCACTTTGCTTTGGAGACCCCCGGTCCGGCACGCCCATTCCCCCTTAAGGTGAAAAAATATTGTATTGCCCAAAACAACTATAATTCCAGTGAGAAGAACGAATAATGAAAACAATACCTCTAAAACTGTTGCCAATTAAGACGAGAAACATGCCCATTGACACCGTTCCCGTCATATTTTTCTCTGTTTCGGAGAAAAAAGAATCTCTCCGGGTAACGCTGGAGATAAATTTTATTATTATTTAGTACCAGTAGAAAACCTCTACATGAAGGCCGTGGTTCAAACCCGGGCATTTTTGAAGATCAGCAGGTGTCAAACCGACTCAGCAACAGTGGTTGGACACCGGAAAGGAGACAGAATAAATAAAGAATCGTCATAAAATCGACGTTTGAGCATACGCTGTGAAAGGTTCCCTACGAAACCGCAAACAATTCATAAATTTACGGATAAAAAATAATATATACGTTAACCCTTTAAGACCGGCCGTCAGATGGCGCTGATTTAAGTTTATGAGACTAAATTTTAGAGTTTTATCGAAAAAAATGCCTTAAACAGCATCAATGCCACCAACTCCTTAAAAACAAAGTCATTTTTTATAAAAAATAACGAATGGTACAAGTCAGCTGCTTTGAGATTGATATTTTTGAAAAGCTTGAACATTCTCTTTTATACCCGCACGATCGTGATAGCTCGGTCTTAAAGGGATAAAAATGGAAATTATTTGCAGAAAATTAAGGTTAGTGAAAAAGATAAGTTTTCTGACTGTGTATAACGTAAAATGGTCTTAATTGGATTATTTAGTAAATCAATGGAAATATTTCCTAAACAATCGTTAAAAAAAAGTATTCTAAACTTACTTTTGAAAAGCATAGCAACCTGTAGTATTTGAAGCACTAAACTCTCTCTAACATGGGTACGTGATACCCATGTTAGAGATACCCATACGATCGTGATAGCTCGGTCTTAAAGGGATAAAAATGGAAATTATTTGCAGAAAATTAAGGTTAGTGAAAAAGATAAGTTTTCTGACTGTGTATAACGTAAAATGGTCTTAATTGGATTATTTAGTAAATCAATGGAAATATTTCCTAAACAATCGTTAAAAAAAGTATTCTAAACTTACTTTTGAAAAGCATAGCAACCTGTATATTGAAGCACTAACTCTCTCTAACATGGGTACGTGATACCCATGTTAGAGATACCCATACGATCGTGATAGCTCGGTCTTAAAGGGATAAAAATGGAAATTATTTGCAGAAAATTAAGGTTAGTGAAAAAGATAAGTTTTCTGACTGTGTATAACGTAAAATGGTCTTAATTGGATTATTTAGTAAATCAATGGAAATATTTCCTAAACAATCGTTAAAAAAAGTATTCTAAACTTACTTTTGAAAAGCATAGCAACCTGTAGTATTTGAAGCACTAAACTCTCTCTAACATGGGTACGTGATACCCATGTTAGAGATACCCATACGATCGTGATAGCTCGGTCTTAAAGGGATAAAATGGAAATTATTTGCAGAAAATTAAGGTTAGTGAAAAAGATAAGTTTTCTGACTGTGTATAACGTAAAATGGTCTTAATTGGATTATTTAGTAAATCAATAGAAATATTTCCTAAACAATCGTTAAAAAAAGTATTCTAAACTTACTTTTGAAAGCATAGCAACCTGTAGTATTTGAAGCACTAACTCTCTCTAACATGGGTACGTGATACCCATGTTAGAGATACCCATACGATCGTGATAGCTCGGTCTTAAAGGGATAAAAATGGAAATTATTTGCAGAAAATTAAGGTTAGTGAAAAAGATAAGTTTTCTGACTGTGTATAACGTAAAATGGTCTTAATTGGATTATTTAGTAAATCAATGGAAATATTTCCTAAACAATCGTTAAAAAAAGTATTCTAAACTTACTTTTGAAAAGCATAGCAACCTGTAGTATTTGAAGCACTAAACTCTCTCTAACATGGGTACGTGATACCCATGTTAGAGATACCCATACGATCGTGATAGCTCGGTCTTAAAGGGATAAAAATGGAAATTATTTGCAGAAAATTAAGGTTAGTGAAAAAGATAAATTTTCTGACTGTGTATAACGTAAAATGCTCTTAATTGGATTATTTAGTAAATCAATGGAAATATTTCTAAACAATTCGGTTAAAAAAAGTATTCTAAACTACTTTGAAAAGCATAGCAACCTGTAGTATTTGCAAGCACTTAAAACCTCTCTAACATGGGTAGAGTTAGATTGACACAATATCAATTAAACTTTTTAAAAAATTAAGAATTCTATTTTAAAAAGTAATTTTTATTCAAATAAACAAAATATTGGCAGAAATTACAGAAAATGAACTGTTTTTTTTTTTTTTTTACGCATTGTATTTGGGTACAACATATCCGGGAAGAAGACTTACAGATTTGCAACTATGGGCTTGTTTCACTGTTTCACGTGGGTTCTGGCAACAGCTCTCCAGTCTTGTTCAATTTTTTCCGAATTACTTTGTGATAAATCAAAATTGAGGTTTCTAAGAATATATTTAATTGTTATTTTTTTAAATTACACACTTCTTGCTTGCTGTGGTGTTTAATTGATTATCAAGGGAAACTTACTGAAAGAAGTGAAATTTTTAAAAAAAAAAACAACTAAAATATTCTTAGAAAACTCAATTTGGAATACCAAGGCAAAAATAATTCGAGAAAAGGGAAAACAAGACCGCGGAGCTGTTGCCAGATCCCTCGTGAAACAAGCCCATTGGGATATATAAGGTTATTAAATGTAAAGTAAAGAAATATATTTGATTAAATGTAAGATAATAATACTTTAAAATGCTAAAACAACTAAACTATTCTTTTATTATTCGAATTCGGTATTTTTCGAATAGTTTTATTATTCTTGGTTAGATGATAGAAATCGTAACTTTACACAACAGAAAGATATTTTTTGCTAGCAGTACTATAACTGTTGTTAATTCTAGAACAAAATACTAAAAAAACATATATCGTAATTTTATTCCAAAATTTTTAATCAACTGATCAAAAATATTGTAACAAGTGATTTCCTTGTAACTTATCACCCACCATAGTACAATATCAGTAGGAATAAGTTAAAAAGGATTCTAAAGAAAATCTTCATTTAAAGAAAATTGAAAATAAGTGTTTATAAAAAATATTTAAAATAATTAACTTGATATAATGGCATACATAATTGATTTTGGAATAGAATACGAAAACGTTCAGAATACGAAAACGTGAAAACGTTCAGTTGATTTAATGTAGTAGTGATGTTAATAATGTTAGTAAATAAAACAAATAGTAAAAGATTCAAATCCGTTTCCATTTAACTTTCTTCTTCAATACAAAGGCTATCCGCCATCTGATCCATATTTCTATTATGAATGAAAATTCTGCTTTGAATAAGAATTCACAGAAAAGAAATTAAATCCGAGTTGGAAGGGATTTGGAATGAAAGCTTTTAAAATATCAAAGAAATTCAAGACTTGAATAAGGGTGTAAATTGTAGATTTTGTTTAGTTTCCTTTTGTGTTTTATATTTCTGTTCATAAAAATCCTTCTTTTTAAAAGTTAATATAATTTCGTTGCGTAAAGCATTTTGACCAAAGTGCGATTTTTGAACTGCCTGGTATTTATTCCTAAATTTTAGACCTTTTAATTTTTTAATCTAAATTTCTTTTTTAATATCGAAGACTTTTGAAGATTTTAAATTTAAGATAAGAAATTTCTTTTATCTTCTTTTATTAATACGTGCATTGTAAAAATGGTGCAACTTCGTATAATGTTATTCCATAAAACTATGGAAACTATCTTTATGTAAATAGTAACCCACAATGATTTTACGTAAAAGAAAAGCGTACACTGGAATATGTGTTCACTGGTAGTTTTACAAATGAGTAACAACATTAACTGCTTAAAGCTTAAAGTATCATGATTATAAGGTTCATGGGTACACTATAAAAAATAGGTGGAACATTACTACGTAAACGTACGTACTTACGCGAGTGACGGCATCTACTGCCTCCAACTTTACGGTGTAACGCTACATCAGTTTTACGGCTTTATATTAAATTTACGGTGCCACAGTACTCCGTAAAGCCGGAGACTATATTCAATCCCCAGTTCATATATATTTTTTTCTCAACCATTTTCAAAAATAAGAATAATACATGTTCTCAAATGATAGAACAAAGTATTTTGAGCTACTTTAATCCAATGATTTTCCAAAAATATATATCAATATTCTTAAAATTAAGAACCCATTTTTAACAATGCAGATTATTGGTAAACATACAAACGGCCCGTTTTTGGTCATCGATGTTTGCATTTTAAGGTTTTAAAATATCCCATAGTTGAAGAGTACAGTGTTAAAACCCCTTCATATACCGGGAATCTTTCCACATTGACGTAAGTTTGGCGAGTAGTGGCGATCGGAAACTGGTTTCTCCTTTGGTTCTTCTTTCGCGGTTCAAGCGTCAGACTATTCCTTTCGTGAATCTCGATCATAGAGATAGTAAACCCGGGTGCTGCCACGGCTTACTCAACTACTAAGGCCGAAGAAGCTTTCCCAAACAAGTTCGGGGACGGAAAGTTTGACGTCATAGTTCCGAGTGACGTTGCTCCGAAGATGAAGACAACCTGTCTCGAAACCTGTTCAAACCATTCATTCACGACTGACCACAATTTTAGGGTTCCGAATACATCCGAACTAGTTTCTCGATCTTCGGCACTGGGAAGAGTGACGTTAAAATGTCCGTCTATTCTCATGTTTAGGAGAGCTTCTCTGGCCTTGCTATTGAAGTTGGCCGTGGTGCTGCCCGATAAGAACCAAGGCAAAACTGGTTTCTTCGCACCAGTTTTGGCGATGACTCGCTATCTTCGCCAGGCAGACCTGATGCAGACAGATTGCTATGCAATGAAAGGGTTCTTCCCCTGTACTCTTCAGTTGCGTTTCTTATTCTCTTAGATTGCCACATTAATTACCTTCGAGAACCCAAGAACAAGTGCATCTTGTCTCAGGAGCTCCAAGACGTGGTTTACGAAAACAGTAAATCGACCAACACGGCAGAGGCTCTGGAAAAGGCGCGACAAGTATTCGAAAACGCACGACCCAACGTCAAGAAAGTAAGTCCTTTTATATAGTAATATGGGTGGCGGACGAGTGGTCCGGCTCGGTTTCAAAGTGTGTGAATCCCGGATTTGGCCTCAAGGGGGAATGAGCGCGCTGGACCGAAGGTTTCCAAAGCAAAGTGCATCAGTGTTAATCCTATGGAGAAAAAAATATTTTCTCTGTCACATTTCTCCGGCTGTATTGAATATTTTTACAAGCTGATTTTTTTTATGTGATAAACGTAGCTGACTTACAGGTCCCGACCTTCCCACTTTTTGAAATTGGTTCGAATATTTTTTTTAATTTTCAATAAATAATTTTACACAAAATATTCGAAGCAATTTCAAAAAGTGGGAAGATGACCTGTAAGTTATCTACATTTATTATTTAAAAAAACCGTTTGTAAAAATATTCAATACAGCCGGAGAAATGTGGCAGAGAAAATAGTTTTTTCGCCATTGGATTAACACTGAGGCACTGGAGTTTGGAGACCCGCGGTCCAGCGCGCCCATTTCCCCTTAACGACATAAAATAGTAGTTGTAAGTCTAAATGGTTCAGGAGTTTCTTAGGGTAAACATCAATAAAGCAATGAAATAAAAGTACCTTTATAACAAAAAGATACATATAATGTATTTCGAATATAACTAACAAAGAAAGAATGGGCAAAATATAATTAACAAAGAAAGGATGGCAACAGTTCCAACGGTTTGTTGTCATTTAATGCTTGGAATTACTTTTGTTTTGGTGTTTGAAAATGAGTTTTCTAAGAATATTTTACTTAATAAGTTTTTTAAATGCCAACTTCTTGCTGTGCTGTTGGTTGATCAAAACATTTGTTAAAGAAAGCTTGCATAGAAAGAAAAAATATTATTTTCATCTATATCGGTCATTTTGAGAGTGAAACCGAAGCAACCAATGAATTCCAGTACGATAAAAATGAAAACAAGGGCTTTACATCATCTGAAACATTTCCATTACCTTATTTGACGAGAAAAGCTATATTCACGAATATTCGCGCTGTTCCGAAATGCTTGTTTCATCACTTCGTTATTCCATTGCTCCGTTGATTTTTTTCCAAAGATATTTTTGTGCCTTTAACCAACCAGTTATCCACACAATTAAAAAAAAAGTCTTATTTATATTTTTTTTCATGTAAATCATTTTTTTAAAAAATTAAACCAAATGTTTTATTCACCTCTTTAAATAAATTTTCGTTCGTTTTTAAATACGAAACTTATGATAAACTATCTTTAAAAGAAAATGCATCATACATTTTGGTTAAATGTATTATATTTCTAACACTCAACATTTACATGGCCATTTCCGTGCACAAAACTTCTCCTGAAAAGTACTTTCCAACAAACTCGTTTAATTTTCATTTTTAAATTATTTCTCGTTTCATTTTCTTGAAAATACAAAACATTTCTTTCAAATTAAAATATCCATTAAGAAACAGGATAGATAATTTTTTTCTTCAGAAATCTTATTGGTTAAAATTCTTGCCTTTGTTGAAGTGAAGATTACTATAAAGACGAATGGTGAATCTATTCCAGTTCTGTTTCGTATCTGACATTAAATATGAATTTTTAAGGCACTTTAGGTTTTTAGCCTACTTTTCCTTTTTTTAATTCGAAAAAATAAAAAAATTAAAAAGTAGGTTGGTTGGTTGGTAGACATATATATTCAGGTTTGTGTGCTTGGTCAGAGACCCGCTTATAAACCTTCGTCAAGTAAGACAGACACAACAGACAACACAACACATAAGTGGATCCATCTAATTTTTAGAGACAGAGGCCAACTAGAGGATCCCCAGAATTGGCTTGTCACCCCCAGAGGTATTCATTTAAAAAGTAGGTATTGACATAAGGTCGATGTCCGTCTGTCTGTCTGTCCGTACCCCCCCCCCCCCTCCAAAATCGGTACTATCAATCGGATCTTAAAAATTCTTTTTCTTTTTTGTAAGATAGCTATGACCTCAGAGACCCAACTTTCATACTTTTTGTCCTACTGTCTGTACGTCCGGACGGACATAAATCTACTATCTGTCGGTGAATTTCCCATTGAATTACCATTGAAATTCAATTCTGAGTCATTTGAATCACTGTTGCCAAATCAACAATGGCATGAGAAACTTTATTTAAAAATATTTGAAGCAAAATAATTTTTTCATGAATCATTTTGGAATGACGTCATAAAATGTAGCACAATGTGATTCTTTGATTGTTCATTAATTATTTACCAAGAAAGCGGCAAGGCATATTTTTTGCATACAATTAGACCCTTTAACCTTTAAGTATGTAAAGGTTTTAATTTACATATATATTTTTAATGCAGTTTGGAGTAGTTTCATTATTTTTGTTATTAATAAATATTTAATTATTCTTCGAACTACAAATAAATCGAGCACACGATATATAATATTAAGTTAATTTTTGAAAGAATATTTAAGAAAATAGTTGATTTTGGCTTTTAGAAGTTTAAATTATGGCTGGATGGTGTGTTTAGCGATTTTTTTTTTCTAATGTGTATAAATCTAGTGTAGAAACGATTGTTGATGATATTTACTGTTAGGAACCTAGTTTTTTTTTTCGATTAGAAATTCAGTAAGTATTTAAGTAACAGGAAAGTAGGCTATTTTAGTTCTTTAAGAACTTCTTGTTTTAATTATAAATTTTTTATTTAAAAACATGAAACTCAAATAGCACGCTTTTTTGTTTGTTTTAGTTTTCTGTCAGATTATAAAAATTGTAAAACAATTTGTATGTTTAATATTCGTTGGCAAAATGTTTTTTAAAAAAGTATAACTTGACATTTTTATTATTTTTATTTACAAGAAAGAATACTATTTTTATTAAATTGTAAAAAATACATGTTCCTTGAATATTATATTGATAAAGGTATTAATAATTATCATAAATTATTAATGATATGAACTTATAAGGTAAATTAAAATACGTTGAGAAAATATTGATAATATCCAATATTTCATAAAACTTTAAAAT
The DNA here is from genome assembly GCA_019343175.1 of Oedothorax gibbosus. Taxonomy (NCBI): domain Eukaryota; kingdom Metazoa; phylum Arthropoda; class Arachnida; order Araneae; family Linyphiidae; genus Oedothorax; species Oedothorax gibbosus. The sequence goes on along the minus strand of JAFNEN010000184.1, from coordinate 785,271 downwards.
ATTTAAATTTAAGATATTCATAGTTGTTAACTGCACTAAAGTAATAACTTTTAAAGCATTAATCGTACTTAATATATTATATTCACATAGCTTCTTGATTGGATCCATAAGTCCCATTGGTCATTTTTTTCTTATAACTAAAATGCACATTATCAATCACATTTTTATAAAAAGTTCTATTTAAATTAGATTTTTTTTCAACTTAAGTATACACTATTTGATTTGTTTCTTGGGAAGTTTGAAATTAAAGCTTTGCTTAGATTTTGAAGAATAGTTATATTAAATTTAATTTTACTAATTTAAAGAAACCAATTTTCCGAAATTTTCCTTGAATTCCCTTTTTTTGTCATATGTTATTTGAGTAGTTTTATTTTCTATTCTTGTTGAGAAGTAGTGAATTCAATTATTGTCATAGATGATAGCAAGTTATAACATAACAAGCATTGGTGAATATTTAAAATAACATTGGTTTTAACAAAAGATTAAAAAAAACTAGACACTTTTTGACAAAATATTTAATTATTTTCAAAAGTTTTGTATGTTTAAAAAAATGCTTTAATCCGGTAGCCAAAGGAAATAAACTGCTATAGACACCTTTAAAAAGCAATTTTTGCTGTATTTAAGGATACTAAAAGTTTGACTGGTGAGTCAATCTGCAAACTAGCAAATCATTTTCGTAAAAACTGTCTGTGGCTACGTGAACAGGGGCTTTGGGATCAAGTATAACTCTAAAAAATTCAGAAACGTTACTGGTGAATTTTGGGAAACTTTGCTGCCCAATTTTATGTTAACTCAACCCCCCTCCCCCCCAAAAAAATATATATATATAAACTTCACTTCACAACAAAACCACTTGATGACCATTTCCCCAAGGTCGCCCCAAAGGATGTCAAGGTCTCTGCCACTGCCAAGGCCCGGACTGCATCTGTCATCAAGTCAGCACACGCTTCCTCGCTTGCTGACAAATAACTGCGCATTATTACGGGCCGATGACAATTGTCATATGTCAACAGTGATGGATGGACCCAAATTGAGACACTTTTTGTGACGTTCTTGTGTTTCAGGGCGGGGAATTTCCTTGTTCTTTATCTTGTTTGTGTCTTTGACAGATGTGGGTCGGTGTGTCGCAATTTGTTTTGTTCTGGGAATTTCGTGTCTTATTTATTTTTAATGTGGATTTTTTTTGGATGATGAGTGATGGTTTTTGAGGTAACTAATGGATGTTTTGGTTTCTCGAATATGGAGCAATTTTTTAAGGCTTGGATACATTAATTATGAACAAAAGCTCAGGTACAGAAATTTCATTAAATATCAACAAAGGCTTATGCCCACAAATTATTTAGAAGGTCGAAAGGACTCAAAGCTAAAAAGTTGGTTCATTTTACTGTGAAATCAAATGGCACAAACATTTAGAAAACTTTCGTTCCTTAAAAATGTGTGCACACTATGATCAACTTTGCCACTGGTTTGCCAAATAATGTCAGAGACTGTTCTAAAAATCTTATATTTATTTTTTATAAACAAAGAAGAAAGACAGCCTCGGTTTAAATCCAAAGGAGAAAAAATATTTTTTAAGCCACATTTCTCCTGCTATATTGAATATTTTTACAAACGAATTTTTTATGTGATAGATGTAGCTGACTTACAGGCCCCGACAATCCCACTTTTTGAAATTGGTTCGAATATTTTTTTTAATTTTCGATAAATAATTTTACACAAAATATTCGAAGCTATTTCAAAAAGTGGGAAAATAGAGACCTGAAAGTTATCCTCATTTATCATTTAAAAAAAACCATTTGTAAAAATATTCAATACAGCTGGTGAAATGTGGCTTAGAAAATATTTTTTCTCCATTGGATTACAGTCTCTGGACAAATTATTAGACGCACTGTATTTTTTTAGTAATTTTATGTTCTTAAGAATTTTTATGCAACAATGGTATAATTAAACTACAATATTATTGATTTTTATTTAAAAGAATTGTTGTAGACTACATATTTGTATTTAGTTTAAGATAATTATGATTAATTATGATCAAGATTAATTTATATTAATTATTTATTATAACATTATTTATGTGTGGAATCATCATCCTCAAATGCAGGAGACAGTACAGTCTTGCATTGATAGCACGCCGCGCAGAATTAAAGCTTTGATAGCGGCTAAAGGTGGCTCAACTAAATATTGACTTTTACTAACATTAATTTCACTTTTCTTTAAAACTTAATAAACTTGTGCTTTTCTAAATTAAAGCTGTTTTATGTATGTCAAATAACTCGGTAATTGATTGGATAATATAAAAATAAAAAACAAATCAATTTAGAATAATAAAACGGTACAATATCACCCGGTAATTAATATTTTACATGAAATCTTGCAGTGCGTCTAATAATTTGTCCAGGGACTAACACTGAAGCACTTTGCTTTGGTGACCTGCGGTCCAGCGCGCCCATTCCCGCTTAAACTTACGTCTTCCTTTCCAGGTCTTGGTCTTAATCACGGATGGCCATTCCAACAAAGGAGGCGACCCCATCACGTGGGCAGACAGGCTCAAGTCGACGGGCGTTGAAATTTTCTGCTTCGGAATCGGCAAATTCATCCGTCCAGCACTGACCAGGCTGGCCTCCAGTGGTCAGCACGTGCATAGCTGCGCTGAGTTCAGAGATTTCAGGAACTTGATCAGGAGGATACGGGGAGGTATAGTAATAGTTCGCCTGTCACTTCTTAGCATCTCAAATATTTTGATTGTGGAAGAGTCCACTTTGAAAAAGGGTAAGAAAGGTTTTGGTTTAGGCAACAGTTACTATATTCGGCAATGTATTGCTTTTATGGGCGCATATGTTTCTTTAAGGTTTAGAAGCAGATTCTTAAATGACGAGTAATGTGAACTTGCATCGGTTTTAATATTATTGCATAGCTATATTTGAACTTATAGCGTTTCTCAATGAGTATTGATACTGAATATGTTAAAAAATACATACTACGGATGCAAATCGTTTGACTATCAAGTCAAGTTAGCAAAGAAATGCATGTGCAATCGTTTATGGCCCTATCAGCAATCAACTATAATCCTCCTTTCACCAATAACTCATGAGTAATTTTAGTGTGACACGTTATTTTCGGGTTCTCTTCCACAATCAAAATATGTAAGATGTCAAGAAGTGACAGGCGGACTATAAAAGGTTTCCTGAACTGTTTGTAAACAAAATTCTTTTCCAGTATAAAACATAATTTTTTCTCACCGTGTGTTTTATTATGCATTAGAAATTCGTGAAAAAAAAACCATTGTACGGCAGCTTTCAAACTAAAGGCTTCGTTTAGAGATCCGATAGCTGTGATTTTATTCTTGGTGAGATAAAGTATATCAATACAGTGCAAAATATATACAATATATATTGTATATATAATATATACAATGCCAAAAATATCTGGATAAACACAATCTCTATCTCCGGAGCTTTCGATCTGTAAAAAGCTTTTTTCAATAGATCCTGAAATGGCAAAGTACTTTGCATTGGTATAATGACAGCTATAGCGGGACATTTTAAAAAGTGTTTTTGTTCAAGCAAATTCCGGGGCAATAACTGCCAGGAAGGAAATATGACTTCATTTTATCAGGAAAACATTTCATGTATTCATGATGGTTTTTTCGTAATCTAGTACAAATGTTATATTAAGCATCTAGACTATTTGAAAGCCTACTAGACTACATAAAGCCTAGCCTTGTGATACATTAATCAAACTAAGGCCAAAATTGAACTTAAATGCCAGGAGGACGATTCTCTCGCGAATGGATATAGAGCTTCGAAGATTTTGTGCGTTTCCTATTGGAACTGGAACAAATCCTTCGCGCGCAAATCACGTAACACCTTGATGGGTCTCAGACCATTCCAGCTATCGCGCGCGAACTGTTTATTTTCTTTTTTGACACTCAATATCTACGAAAAATGTCAGGCATCATATTTTTCAACAAGAAAAAAGGAAACCAGGACCAGTAATATATTTTGCTGTCCAGAGAAACTCACTTGATTTTTCTGAAAAACAGTTTATCAGCAAATATCTGTTGAATAAAGAATCGTTCCTACTCGTTTGGTGAAAAAAGAACGAAAAACGATTCATTAAAAGAACTTGAACGCTTGGGATGAATCTTTAAAGGAACGGTATCGACCCATCCTTATATTTCCAGATATTTTCGAATTATTTCATTGGTCAACTTCTCGTAAAAAAAAGGCGGACACAATGGTTCTTGACGTTTGCACGAATGACCGCCCTTGAGCACGAATTCGCATGGTTTTGGGAAGTTAAATACGGTTTCTCGAGAGCGTTCGCAGAGCGGAGCTTGAACCGATAGCAACGCAGTGCAAACGGGATCGAATTCGAAGCGTTTCAGTTTAATTTCAGCCTAAGCAGAAACCTTATTCTTGTCACTATTTTCTTACAGATGCCCACGAGACAAAATGGTCAACCGAGTCCCATGCCCCCAAGTGCGATCACCTGTGCGACAGCCCCTACAGGGGACAGCCCCAAGACCCGGGCTGCTGCGATCACCATGCCCGATGCTCGTGTGCCCTACAGAGCGGCATGTACGGCTGCGTGTGTCTGCCCGGGTACTACGGCCTATCGGGACTGCCCGGACACTGCACAGGTGAGATACATTTTACGAAGCTTTGATCGAAATTGAACTTAAACGCCAGGCGAACGATTCCGCCAGCAAATGGGTGGAGTTTCGCAGATTTTGTGCGTTTCCTAACAGAACTGAAACAAATCCTTCGCGCGATTGACGTCATTCCACAATTGGTCTCAAACCAATCGAGAAATCGTGCGCGAACTGTTCGTTTACTGTTTTGACACGCAATATATGCGAAAAATGCCAAATATCATATCGTTCTTACACAAAAAAACAGCGACCGGAAACTTATTTAGCTATGCGGGGAAACCTTTTAGATCTGTCTGAGCAGCAATTCATCAACAAATTTCCGTTGGATAATGAATCATTCCTACTCATTTGACGAAAAAAGAACGAATCTATTTCTTTTGATGAACGATTCTTTAAAAAAAACGTGAACGTTTGGGATGAATCTTTAAAGGAGTGGAACCGACCCATCTTTATATTTCCAGAGATTTTCAAATTATTTCGTTACTCAACTTCACGTAAAAAAAGGGCGGGCGTAGTGGTTCTTGTCGTTTGCCCGAATAACACAAACTTTATCACGAATTCGCATGATTTGGAAAGTTATATATTGGTTTTCGAGAGGGTTCGCAGGAAGGCGCTTAAGCCGATCATATCGCAGAGCCAACATGCGCGAATTCAAAGCGTTTCAGTTTGATTTCACCCTTTGTCTCTTTCAGCTTGCCCGAAAGGAACCTACAAAAGAAGGCTCGAGCCTGTAAGCCAATGTACCCGGTGCCCCGCAGGTTCGACGACGGCACACGTAGCCAGCACACGTATCACAGACTGCGTGTGCAAGGAAGGGTACGAGGGGGAACCACACAACGGCATCCCCTGCTCACGTGAGTTCTTCTTGTAATACTTTTTCATACAGAAAATAAAGTTATTTTCACCATTATATGAGGTATGTTTTCGTCATTCTACTCCTAAAGCTATTAGTGACCCCTGAAGTTTTATTTTTAATATTGAAGTTAGCTATTAGGTACATATCAGCATAATTTGTTTAGTGGTTACTCATGGCATTGCAGGTCAAGGTCATTTGTGTTGATTTTGGTCTTGTTTCTGACTAAATATCTGCTAAAGCCATTGACCCACAGAAATAACCATTAGATGAATTGCACACTCTAAGGTAGTACTTAGAAAAATATAAAACATAATGGGTGAGGGAACCATATGGAAAATTTAGTTTTTTAAGTTTAAAGAATAAATAGTTAGAAAATGTAGTAGTGAAATGAATCGTGGTATTGAACTTTCGTTCTAACCCTCATGTTTCCTATTATTTTGTAAGAAAGGTACGACATCATAGACTTCATGCATTTTGTCTAAGTTTTTCCATCTGTTTGTTTTTCACCCACCCTTGAACTTACGTTCTAACCATAAGGTTTTCAAAGCTCATTTTGTTCCAACGGTGTGACAACAGAGACCTATGTTTTCTAAACATTATTCGTCTATCTGTAAGTACTATAAGAATTTCTGCGAATATATTAAAGTAATATATAACGAGACTATGTTAACTGGGTGCATCTCAAAAATTAGAGTTGAATATGAATATGTATTCATGGGCTTGAAAAGTTTTCTGAATCTCGGGCTACTTACAAGACCATAGGAGCTTTGGATAGCTCTAAAACTTTGGTTTTCTAAATTAACTATCGTTATTGATCATCGCACTTATATTAAGTCTCGGAAATATAAACGTATAGCATATTTATAGCCATTTTTTTAAATCTGCATGTCGATGACGATTACTATTTTTTGGGAAATCCATGCTTAGCCCTTTGTGCCCCAAATTAAGATTTAATTTGAATTATTTGTGTTTCAAATATTTTAACGAAAGCTATCGCAAATAATTAGAATATAAAAGGGTAAAAAAATTGTTGGGACATAAAATGCATGTTATGTCCCGAATTTATTTTCTTTTTTCTACCTATCTACTTATAATTACTAAATTACACTGATTAACTGAACTTAATTATGTTAAATGACTTTATTTTACCTTTTTAGTCTTTAATGTGTTAAAATCGTATGCTGCATTAATAAAAGCCCACTACAATCTATTTTCCCTCAAACGAACAATTAGAAGTAAAATAACGACCTTTTAAGTGGTACTTATAAGTACCGTCAGTGCATCACAAGTTTTAGGAAGAATTTACTTTACCTTTATAGACTTTAATGTGCAAAAACCGAACATGTCAATCAAAAAATTCCATCTTTTCCCGGTTTCTCCAAATTTAACAATGAAAAGTGAAACAGCGGCTTTTTAAGTATAGTACCGTCAGTACATAAAGGGTTAACGTATAGCGTATTTATACAGGACCGGATTTAAAGATTTGCCGCCTGTAGGCTACGATTTGCCGCCCCAGTCCCAATATTCTCCCACTTCGGGGAAAGGTATCTGGTTAGCTGCAAAATAAGGTGGTATGTGCTATGTAAAATAGATACACATATTAGAATCATCTATGTACCATTACACACTAAATCGAAAGTGAAATAGGTGATTGATTAAAACAGTTCTACTATTTTTCTTTCCATTTCAAAATACAGAAGTAGGGGTGCACTTGCCCTTGCAGCGACCATTTTTTCTACGATATATAAGTACTATATATATACGTTTACGGTTTACGCATTAATGTAAATTATTTGTTTTCTTTCTTAAAAACTATTCGTATCTTTATAATAATTTTTTATGCCGAATGCCGCTTTAATTGGTCGTAAAATTTGCCGCCCCAAAAAATTCGCCGCTCTAGGCTACAGCCTACTTAGCCTATTTAGAAATCCGGCCCTGTATTTATAACTATTTTTTCAAAGCAAAGTGTCGACGTCGATTACTATTCTTAGGAAACCAATGCTTAAGACATTTTTTCCCACAGCAATAAGATGTCCACCCCTACAGAATCCTACCCACGGATACTTGTTCGGCAACTGCGACTTTACCTACCAGTCTGAGTGCTATTTCGCTTGCGGGGAGGGATTCGAACTGGTGGATCCGGAATCCCATATCCGGACCTGCGGAAGCAACAAGGAGTGGAGCGGCAATGCTGCAATCTGTAGACGTGAGTACAACTACACTGTTAAAAATTTTGTGCTTGGTTTCACCATGATATTGGTTCCTAGTAGCTGCAACGGCTGAATGGTGAAACGTTCCACCATATTTTTGGTATTTGGTTGAACCATTTCTCAAGTTTTTGTTTCCAAATCCAGAAAAATGGTTCAACCAAACACCGAAAAAAAGGTGAAACATTTCACCATACAGCCGTTGCAGCTACTAGGAACCAATATCATGATGAAACCTAGCACAAAATTTTTAACAGTGTAAAATGTGTTAATACTACACTGCTCAAAACAATTAGGGGAGCACTTTGAGTACTTTTGTTGATCCTTTCAGTCCCAACTTTTTATTTTTTTATTCTAAAAATCTAAACTTTGTGAAATAGATTTATTATGCATCCAAAATGACAACAGGTAAAAACGGGGGGGAAGAATCTTAATTTTTTTAACTAAAATTTAAAAGGAAAAAAATTGGAATCATAACTTTTGAAAAAATTATAACAATAATTTTTTTTAAATTTATTTGTTTAAAAAAGTTAAAATCAATATTTAAACACCTAAGAATGCAAGCGTAAAGAATTTAGGGTCAATTTATTTTATAAAAATTTTTGGAAGTGAATTTTAGTGAACCATATTTTTCATATTTTTATTTAATTGAAACAAACATTATCTAATTCTTCAAAGACATGATTCTTCCATCTAACGATAAATAAGTACGACATCAACTTAGTGAGAAAAAAATCGCAAGCCGATGATTCCAAATGGAATCATTGGGGGTGAAAGGGTTTAAACCATGCATTCCCCTAATTCTTTTGAGCAGTGTATTTAACGCTCTATAACTCATAGCTGCGAAGTTCAAAGTGTTAAGACATAGTCTAGATTATTTTTGGTTAGGTTAGGTTAGGTTGTATGCTTTCCGGCTTTTCTAGCCTCTATGAAACCTTAACACGCATGTAGGGACTATGCCAAATTTCATGTTTCCGAACATAACATACAAACTTAGCTACCAAATAAACATCAATGCAGCAAAGACCATTCAATTTTTTCGAACCCGTGTAGCTCTATTTCTTATAAAAAAAGAAACTTTTCTAATGTAATCTTTTTTCATAACTATTTAGCCATCCGCTGTCCGGCCCCAGTATCTCCAGTATACGGCCAAACGTCATGCCACGATGACTTGGTAGTCGGCAGTAAGTGCCGATTCCGGTGTGGCACGGGGTACATCATGGACGGATCTGAAGAGAGAGAGTGCTTACCCACTGCTAAATGGTCTGGAAAAGAGGTCAACTGCATACGTAAGCAATGGCATTAGGCCGGAAAATTTTACTTCGATAAAGCTTAAAAAATAAAGAACTACGAAAAAACTATAACTCCATGTTATTAATTGACTATATACCGTTTACCAACACTGTTTCATCATATAGAGAGCCATGACATCAGCTTGTGAAGTCTCACCAAGGCAAAAATAAATAGAGTATCATACAGTGATAACTAGCGATTACGTGATGGCAGCGTACGGCGGCTGTTTGAAAGCTCCACTCCAAATGCAGGGGTGGAAATGGTTATCCAACGAGCGAAGTTTTGTTGGGGATTAGTAGTAACAAATTTCTCCGCTTCAGTCGAGTAGCGTTCATTACGGTGAAGACCTGTCCAATCAAATTCAGCTGTGATGTCACAAAATATGGTTATGTAATTTTCTATACGGCTAGTTTCAATACAATGCTAATTTTTGGGATGACCAGGAATTTTTTACAGAAGTTTTTTTCAGTTTAGTCCTGTACAACACTTAGGCGTCGAAGTTTTTGGGGTAACTGATGCCTCGCAAGCATATTGTCTGAAGTAGCAAATACTGCAAATTGATGAATTCTTCCATCTGTCTTGAGTACATCTCATACTGAATTTAAGTCCTAAAATCTGTTACTCTTTTGAGAGCTTTAGATTATAATTTGTCATTTAGATAAGCTAGTTTTCACACACAACATGTTCTTGAATGGGTTTTTATGTTGCTGTTTGATGTGCAACCTAAAGCTGCCAACTTTTATTATTTTATATGTTTAGACTTTATAATTATAAATAGTCTAGATAAAAGAAATTCCTCCTACACAATGATAAGGTTAAAATGGCCCCTTATCTAGTATTCGGGAGTTATCATTTATGGTTTTTTATGTGAAAAAGAATTCTACTTGAAGATTAATAAAAAAGTTAAACTTATAAATTGTAAGTCCGTCAAGTTCTCATACGAAATCTATATCTCAGCGGATGACAAGCCAAGTCTATGCGATCCTCTGTCTCTAAATTAGAAGGATCCACTAACGGTAGTAAATGATCGTCGAGAGAGCGTGATAGCGGTGCTGCCCTCTACCAAGTCAAAGGAAATATACAGGGTGGTTATAAAATAACGCTCGCTATTCGGAGAGGTCTGTAGCTTGAATGAATAATCCGAATGCAACAAACTTCGAGACAGTTACTAATCAAGAAGGGGAAAAAGAATGGAATCATATAAAAAACAACCTCGTCTCTTGACCAGGGTTCTAAATTACGAGGCGTAATTGGCTGTGTTAAAGCTCCTGAAGGAGGCTAGAAATGGGCAGCCGGAATCGATTACATTACATTAAAAAAGAAATAGTTACAATAATCACCGACAGATGCGACAGATGGCGCTGCCAATGCAAACACAATATTGTAAGCATTGGCAAAACCAAGAAGCGGTCATTTCTTGCATTAATGTAATGTAATCGATTCCGGCTGCCTATTTTTTTTTTATGATTCCATTTTTTCCCCTTCTTGATTAGTAACTGTCTCGAAGTTTGTTGCATTCGGATTATCCATTCAAGCTACAGACCTCTCCGAATAGCGAGCGTTATTTTATAACCACCCAGTATATGAACTCTTCAGCGTCGTTGTTGAAGAGGGAGCAGCGCAGATGGTCAAAACGATTAGACCGATTAAGTGCTTTCCCCTCTCAGTAGGGGGCCGGGGTGACCGTTGGCTTCATATACGATAAAAGTTTTTCGCCAAAGAGCCAACGACCAAAACTCGGGGTACTAATTTTTTGTGATTTGCGCTTAGCCCCTTGTCTCAGAGATGTTGGGTCCTAGGGCACTTTTTGGGAGGTTTATGTCCTTCACGACGGGTTGTTCTAGACATCCCTGTCAACTGAACACTTAGGACGTGGCAATATATATTACTGACGCCTATTTCCTAAACGTTTTGAGATGGCTACGGATTCTTGCTGCTGACTAATTTGAATTACCGTTACTTTAAAGCGAAAACATAAAATTTAATAACTTTAATGAGAATATAGCAAATAATCAATTTTTACATGATTAGAATTAAAAGAAAAAAAACGCAGAATAAGTAATGATTAAAAAAATTGTTTTTGAAATAGCCATTCCGTCACCTCTGCTACATTTGAAAAAGGTTATAATCAGCTTGTGTTGTAAAATAAACTGTACTTATACCTACTATAAACTTAGATGAGTGTGAGAGCACAAATTAAATATTTAAATTACCGAATTGAGAAATATTTTGAATGGCACCTAAACACAATCAGGTAAAAGTTCGACCGAGTAACTTTTTGAAAATATAATTTAAGATATAATTTGCTTTCAGAAATTTATTAAAGATATCAATTACATTATCACCATTTTATTTATTAAAAAATTATTATTACGACATTAGCTTTTTTAAATTGATAAAATATTTTCTCAAAAACTTATGTTTTAAATTTGTAAATGTGTGGAATCTGATAACTGTGTGCTAGAAAATATTCAGAAAAAAATAGTTTATACTTTAATTTTAAAACAATATTAACCAATAGTCTCGTTACCTTGTCTTAAATGACTTAATGGTACATCTACTATCTTTTTGTTGTCTTTTGCAATCCATGTCTAGTTTTTTTTTATAGTTTTCCATGTGGTTTATTCTATAATTTTTTAAGTATCATTGTATTAACATATAATCAAATTCTAAAATAGTTAATCAAATTCTTAAAATAATGTACTGTAGTGAAACAAATGGAACGCCATGCACGTACCTACGTAAAATTGATAACCAACAAAGAATTTTAAATCAATAAAAAACTAAATTAAGTATTTCAAATCCATAATTCAAAATAGAATAGTTTTTTTTTTACAGAACTTTTTGGCACAGTAAATAGCACCTGTCATTCATGTGTTTTATAAAATGAATTAGCGTAAACACGGATTGGGAGTTCTTGCAATAATAATTTTTTAAAAATCAGGGTTTTTTTTTATAGTTTTATGACTTATTTTTTAAAAATTGTTTAAGTTTTAGTTAGCTCAATATGACAGTAAAATTGTGAAGTATTAAATTTTAGAATATGACAGTAATTTAGCCGTATCAATTATAAATAATGGAAGAATTAACCACCCAAAACTTTGTAAATTTTCTTTTTATGATTTTGTAGTCGTAAATATAGGTGAAAATGAACAACGTAAAGAAGTAGTTTAGCTTAATGTTTTTTTACGCAAAAAACAAATTCGTAAAAAAAACCTTATAAACGAAACTAAAACAAAAATCCCAATTTCAAATCATACTAAATCTATATCTACAAAAAAAGAAGTCCTGACTGACTGTATCACGTATCACCACCCATTCAAAATTACTTTAGTTACAGACTCCTCATATTAAGGAGCTTATTCCTAGGTACCGAAGGCGTCATTTAAGAAGTGATTCTTCGAAATTCTAACCTAAACGGGTATATGAGGGCAAAACGTGAACCAATTTCTCCATAGGAATAGCATTGTGCCCTGTTGTAAGCATATGGGATTTATACTTTTCATTCCCAATTTAAATAAAAATTTCAGCGCGAGTGAAAATTAAGTATAAACAAGTAAAAGAAACCACAAGTAAGTAACCACATCAACTGTCACATGAGAAACTTGAAAAGAAAAAAGAAGACAAATTTTATTAGTTTTAAATGAAGTCATATTATGTAATATGTGATTCTTTGAATGTTCATGATCTGTTTACTAAGAAAGCGGCACACAGTGTCAATTTTTTACATAAAAAGCTGGTTAGTTTAGATCTAATTTTCTTTCTTTATTAATGTGCAATTTATAAAGGCGTCAACTGTGGCATGTACTTTAGCGATTTTTGTTTTACGAAAGCATTTGAAAATCACACCGTTTTAAGAGACTATTTGAGGGATACATAGGGTGTTTGCATGTTGTTGTCAACCATCGATAACATATACTGGAGGGTTTGTGCAATGTTAAGAATACACAGCCTATGTCAGATACCTGGAGACAATTATTTGGGTTCTTCTCCAACGTTGCCACTGTTTTTTGGCTCCTCTTAACTTTACCTATAAATATAACTGCCGATTTGATTGCTGAAGTGAAAATCCATAGCCGCTAGATCATCATTACTAGTTGTAAGTCATTAGTTGTAAGACCATAGACAATCAATTTAAATTAATAAAAAATATTATATTTGCGATCAAGTTTGAAAGGACAACCAAATGACGTTATTTTTTTTTACTGCATGCGCTACGCCATTTTCCTGGAGTCAGATCATGAGAACATTTTTAGAATAAGCTATTTTACATAATTATCTTTTTTAATGCAAATAAATTTAGCAAAGTATAAAAAATGTTATTTGAATTTGCGGAGAAAATTCATGAATAAAAGGAAATTTCGCCCTTTAAAAGTTTAAACTGAAACTAAATGCTGTCATATTGCGTTTTTTTTTCTTCAAATCTTGTGTCGTAGCGGATCTAGGTGACAGTTACTGTTACAAAACTAATTGTTTTTCTGTAGTTTAGTTTGAATTATCGTCGCACTAGAGCTACACGAGGGCTATTGGCGACGGGCGTCGTATTTTAAAACCACAGTCAAGTGACGAGCCTATACCTGAGTAGGCACCCAACGCAACCGTTAAGGGCGACATCGTACGCTGTTTTTCTGTAAGAATTTCAGTGAGTATTAAAGTTCTAAAGCTATTTTAGGTCTTTAAAAACTTCTTGTCGATATGCAAACCGCATATTTTAATGTTCATTGTTCAAAACCAATTTAAGCTATGAGAATATATTTGTTATATTTTGCCTGTGTGTCCTACCTAATAATTTAGAATTAATTTTACTTACATAATATTTTTTTAAAAATACTGGAATTGAATGAATAATCACGATCTTTTTTCAAATTCTTCTGTTGCTAAACTTTTTACATTGAAAACTTAATATCTTGATTATATTTTTTATTTTGCTTAAAAAACCGATTAGTGGTACGCATGTGATAAAAAGCGCTGGAAAAGGAGTAAGAATTAAAAAAAAGTTTAAAAATTTGATGAACATTTTTAATTTGGGCCAATTATGCACAAGTTTTAAACCGCAAGTTATTTTTGAATTATTTTGGCTGAAAAGTGATTTTTATTGTTGCTGCTTATGTAAAAAAATTAAATGCTGAAAAGTGCGAAAATAAATAAATATTGAGCAACGAATTGGAACCCCTTAAAATTAAAAAAAAATTAGTAATAATTTAAATTCCCTTAAAATGGCATTTTTTATTTGACGGTTCATTATTGAAGTCAGTTTTTTTAGTTTATATTTGTTTTTTCGAAGATATTTGAAAAACATACCATTGATAGTTTGCTTCAAAATTTTGAATAACTGCTCGAAAAAATATAAATTGAAATAATGATAAATTTCGTTTACATTTTTAGAGATAGCAATTTTGCATAAATTTGCTTCGAACGTAAATGAATTTAACAAAATATGAAGAATATTCATTGAATTTGTGAAAGAAAATTAAGGAAAATTAAAAGCTAAATGGCCGCCTGTAAAAGTTTAACAATAGTAATTTCTATGAGTGTTAAAGTAACAGGAAAGTAGGTTGTAGTGTCAGTTCTTTTAGAAGTTCTTGCTTTTATTGTTATTTATACTTTAAAATAAGCTTAAAAACAATTTTATTCTAATAAAACACGTTTACTTTTGGAAATTACCAAATAATCAACTCAATATCCTATTGATTTTTACCCTGTAAAAATGTTTACTAATCGAAAAACTCGTGCACGAACACGAAAACTAAAAAATCTTAAGTATTCTTATAAATTGCAGATTTAATATTGAAGCATATTCTTTTAATATTTTTTTCTTAAGAACGTGTTTGTGCTAATCCAGCAAACTTTAATTACAATTTTAAAAAAAAAACAAAATCAAAACGTTCTAAAAATGGGAATCTATAGGCACTAATGGCCTAAGCTAAGCCATATTGAAAATGCGTTGATAAGGATGTCTAGTAGAGAAGAATACCTCCCCTGAAGCGATCGTAGAACAAGTCTCAGCTGACTGGTAAGATCTTGGAATACGCGCACTTCATTATTGACTCAACCTGCTTGTAGAGTAGGGGGCCGTATAAGGAAAATTAGCTTTTATTACGCTACCAACCCTCAAAGTCTCAACTGATGGGAGAAACATGCCAAAACTACAACCCCTGAAATTGGCCAAAGAGGGGAAAAAATAGTGTGGCAGCCGTATTTTGGCCAAGTGCAGTGTAATCGTTGAAGATTACTCTGCAGGGTTGATACTAAATTTTCATAGCTGAAGTAAAGGGTATTAGTCCCCACAATACTCTTCACAAACAGACAAAACTCTAAGCCAAACTATTGCTCAGCAGATTTCTTTTCTAATTCTTTTGCACTATTATTATATTCTTCCATTACTCTTCAAGAAATAAAATAGCAATGACGTGTGTTTTCCTGTACATTTTCAAACATTTAAAGTCACACTTATTTCATACACTTCTCCTTCTACACTGTTAAAAATTTTGCGCTTGGTTTCACCATGATATTGGTTCCCAGTAGCTGCAACGGCTGAATGGGGAAACGTTTCACCATATTTTTGGTATTCGGTTGAACCATTTCTCATGTTTTTGTTTCCAAATCCAGAAAAATGGTTCAACCAAACACCGAAAAAAAGGTGAAACATTTCACCACTCAGCCGTTGCAGCTACTAGGAACCAATATCATGGTGAAACCAACCAATATCATGGTGAAACCTAGCACAAAATTTTTAACAGTGTACAGTTATATTTTAAATTACAACTCTAATAATAACCTTCCTTGCAGTATATCAATCTCATAATTTCATAACTGCCATAGGTTGTTTACAATTTGCACAACTCTTATCGCACAAAATTATCCATTACAACAGATTTACGCTGCGTGCCTCAATAACAATAAATGATCAACTAAATCTAATGTTTCATCCCTAATCTTATTGGAACGTTACGAGCTTATCTTAATCACTTTACAGTTGCCTAGAACGGAGGATGGGATTAGCAGGTTATTAATTTTCAGATTGTCGAGGCATTTTGATTCAATATCTTGGTTAGTTTGCCGATTCGGGAACTCATTATATTCCGCTAAACATGTTCCTACTTGTATATATAGTTTTAGTTTACTATGATTCATTTGTTACGATTCTTTTTATGATGATGTTTAATTTTTCCAGAAATTTGTTATTGATCGATGCTAAAACATGCAGAAAGTATATTTTCTTACAATTTTGGCGTTTCTTAGATATTAGCATCAATGCACATAAAAGAGATAATCTATTTTATTTTGAAAGTCTGTTAGAGCGTAACAGCATAGAACTATACCAGTTTCAACTTTTTATCGTTTAATGTAATGAATTTGCTTCATTTTCTCAAAACTCAGTTTTTGCATATACGCTTTTTTTTCTGACAGTGGCAGCATAATAGTGAGAAGTCATCGAAAATCAGTTTTGTTATAGTTAATTAGAAACTGGAATCATGATACACATCGAGTAATTAGTACAGTTTGCCTGTCACTTCTTAGCATCTCAAATATTTTGATGGTTGGTTGGTTGGTAGACATATATATTCAGGTTTGTGTGCTTGGTCAGAGACCCGCTTATAAACCTTCGTCAAGTAAGACAGACACAACAGACAACACACACACATAAGTGGATCCATCTAATTTTTTTAGAGACAGAGGCCAACTAGAGGATCCCCAGAATTGGCTTGTCACCCCCAGAGGTATTGATTTGGTATGGGAACTTAGAGGACTTTCGGACCCAACAGATTTAACGAGCACGTACTCCGCATATACTCGGAAGGTCTTCAGTGGTACCGGGACTCGATCGCAGGACCTTCCGATCCCGAGACCGAGACGCTGACCACTAGGCTCACTACGGCCCCAAATATTTTGATTGTGGAAGCGTCCACTTTGAAAAAAGGTTAAAGAACTTGAAGGAAGTAGGGTTGCCATGGAGTTTTGGAGGGAGATATTGTTGGGTTAGTTTGGATGGAAATAATATGTCACACTAAAACTACACATGAGTTATTGACGATGAAAGGCGGATTATAGTTGGTTGCTGATAGGGTCGTAACGATTGCACATGTATTTCTTTGCTATTTTGGCTTGATCGTCAATAGATTTGTATTTGTAGTATGTATTATTTAACATTCACTATCACACTATTCATTGGAAAACGCTATAAGTTAAAATATAGCCATTCAATAATAAAGAAAACCAATGCAAGTTCGCGCTACCCTTCAATTGAGAATCTCCTTATAAACCTTTAAGAAATATGCGCCCATAAAAGCAATGATCGCCAAATATAGTAACTCTTGCCTAAACCAAAATCTTCCATGCCTTTTTTTTTTTTTTAAAGTGGGCTCTTCCACAATCAAAGTCTTTGAGATGCCAAGATATGACAGGTGGACTATACCGAAAATGTAATGCATCAACTGAGTTGATATACATACGATAAAGGATACGATAAAGGACATACGATAAAGGATGTTGAATGTTCTTTGTCTTCCTTTCAGCCGTGGAGTGCGGTCTTCCCCCTTCCCTACGCCATGGGGACGTCAGCTGCCGAACCTTCCAGAAATTGACTTTCCAGGTACAAATAATTTCAAAAATCCTTTATTTTTGCCACACATTATTAAGACCATAGATATCATAGTTAAAGTATTAGATTGGCAGATCACGTGACCTCCAATGCTAACGACGGGACGCGCATGGAGACCAAAAAAGGGGGCAAAATGGCCAGTGTTGCTGCCACTTTAAGGAGAAGAATACTACGAAAAAATACTATTTAATTCTAAAATAACAAAAAAAATATCGTAAAAATACTAGCTTCATTTTGGAATCTTTTTAGTGACTTTAAATCCTTTTCTAGTATTTTTTTTTGTAATTTTAGAATTAAATGGTATTTTTTCGTAGTATTTTTCCCCTTAAAGTGGCAGCAACACTGGCCATTTTGCCCCTTATTTTGATCACCATGCGCGTCCCGTCGTTAGCATTGGAGGTCACGTGATCTGTCAATCTAATACTTTAACTATGATATCTATGATTAAGACCTTTGACGGAGGAATAAATTGAATATTGGGAAATAGTGGGGGGGAACTTGTTTTTTTTCTAAAAACGCTTTAAATTTTAATTTTTAACAAAATATTTATTTTTTATTATTATATTATTATATTATTATTATTATTATTATTATTATTATTATTATTATTATTTATTATTATATTATTATTATTATTATTATTATTATTATTATTATTATTTATTATTATTATTATTATTATTATTATTATTTATTATTATTTATTATTATATATTATTATTATTATTATTATTATTATTATTATTATTATATATTATTATTATTATTATTTATTATTATTATTATTATTATTATTATTATTATTATTATTATTATTATTATTATTATATATTATTATTTTTATTATTATTATTATTATATTATTATATTATTATATTATTTATTATTATATTATTATATTATTATTATTATTATATTATTATTATTTTATTATATTATTATTATTATTATTATTTATTATTATATTATATTATTATATTATTATTTTTATTATTATATTAATTATTATTATTATTTATTATTATTATTATTATTATTATTATTATTTATTATTATTATTATTTATTTATTATTATTATTATTATTATTATTATTATTATTATATTATTATATTATTATTATATTATTTATTATTATTATTATATTATTATTATTATTATTATTATTATTATTATTATTATTATTATTATTATTATTATTATTATTATTATTATTAATTATTATTATTATTATTATTAATTATATTTTATTATTATTATTATTATATTTATTATATTATTATTATTATTATTTTATTATATTATTATTATTATTATTATTATTTATTATATTATTATATTATTTATTATTATTATTATTATTATTATTATTATTATTATTATTATTATTATTATTATATTATTATTATTATTATTATTATTATTATTATTTATATTATTATTATTATTATTATTATTATTATTATTATTATATTATTGTATTTCTGTATTACAGTAGAACTCCAATCATCTGAAACTTTTCTGTTTTTCCATATTTCAGAAAAAAATTCAATTGAATTGATAAAAAATATATATACTAGGCATGACATCAAACAAAGAAGAACAGTAACAGATGGAAAAGACATAGAATATATAAATCGCATATAAACTTTTGTACCGACTGTAACTACTTTTATTTTATGCACTCATCTGTTATTTGTGTTAATTATCTTTTGAATATACAGTCCCAGGACAAATTATTAGACGCACTGCAAGATTTCATGTATCAATCAATGATGAACAAAATACCTTTAGAAGGACATTTGTGTTCTTAAACTTAAGCTTTTGAATAGAAAATACTAGCTGCTATACTTAATACATATATCGACATCTTTTTTAATGATATGGCATTCTTTGGTATGTTTTCATCATTACTAAAAAAAAATACAGTGCGTCTAATAATTTGTCCAGGGACTGTATAGTGCAGTAAACTTTCAATATCTATCACTCAACATGGCTTCTATAAGAAAACGTGCTGTATTATCGTTAGAGAATGAATATCAAACCATTAGAGTCGGGGAATCCGACACATGATATCATAAACAAGAGTACATTAAGTAGTTGATTTAAATATACCCATTTTTTTCCGAAACCCTCCAATTATCAGAGTTTATGATTATCCGAATGTGGTTAGGATTCAGATTCTTCGGATAATTGGAGTTTTACTGTACAGAGTTTTAAAAGAATTCCCCGTTCTTTAAATCTTAAAATGTAATAAAATCATAAAAAGTGGTAACAAGGATTAAAAAAAAAACAGTTTTATTCTATTATTTACTAAAATCTACTACTAAACTCCTCGGCGCAACAGCCCATTAGTGGGCCAAGGCCTGACGTGTCCATTTCAGCTTTCGTGACCAAGGGCTCTGGGGTGCTAGGCATATGTCCGGGTAAGGTTGTCAGCCTCACGCGGAACCCCCAGTGTTTAGTGCATGCTCGGTCCCCATTTTATCGACCCACTAAAGGGATGAAAGGAAGGGTCATTCTCGCCCAATCCGGGATTAGATACCTGGACCTGTGGCGTGGCAATGCGAAGCACTACCACTAAGCCACTGGGCCTCATTTACTAAAATAAGAACTGTATATTTTTACTTTTAATTTTATTACACTCACGGAACATTTATTTCTCATCTGGACAGGAAGTGTGCAGTTTCACATGCAGGCAGGGCTTTGTACTGGAGGGCCCAACCTACCTCGTGTGCGACGAGAGCGGAAGGCTGCTGTCGGTGTTCGATCGCCAAGAAACAAGGCCCTACTGCCGAGGTACGTCCTATACTCAATTTTAACGTCAAAAAACTTAAGAGTACAGGGGAAGAACTCCTTTATTGCATAGGGATCTAATCTGCATCAGATCTGTTTGGCGAAGATAGCAAGTGCTTGCCTAAACTGGTGTATAGAAACCAGTTTTACTTCGGTTATAATCGCGAACCGCAAGGGTTTACTATATCTAAGATCGAGATTAACGCCAGACAGATAGTCGCTTGAACCACGGAAGCAGAACCAAAGGAAAAACCGGTTCCCGATCACCAATAAACTCACCAAGCCAACGTTAATATGGGTAGATTCCCTGTCAACGAAGGGGTTTTTCCCCTGTACTCTTCAACTCTATGTGACTTCACTCTATCCGTCATTTTCGGAATGACGGTTGTTCCAAAGAATAAGAAGAAACTTGATTGTGTACAGCCGATAATACTAATTGGGTTACCCAAAGGTGGCCCGACAAGCAAACCACACAGCAGCTAATTCGCTCAAGTTAAAACGGATTCGCCTATGGTGACTTCACAATACGTCAAACATTTCTTACTACCCTACAAACTACAAACAAAACTATGCTCTGCCCCATTCAAATAATCCGTTTTTAACTACTACGCTAAGGTTCATGTTAAAATTGCCACGTCTTTAGGTAAGGTAAGGTAATCGTTTCCGGCTGTCTATTTCTAGCCTCCTTCAGGAGCTTTAACACAGCCAATAAAGCCTCGTAATTTAGAACCCTGGTCAAGTGATGAGGTCGACACCTGAGCGGGCACCCAACGGAACTTCGAGCGACATCGTACGCTAACGCCGTCGGGACTTTGGACTCCACAGATTTAACGAGCACGTCTGTCCCTGTGTACTCGGGCCCATCCGTGATGGCCACGTCTTTAAACGCGGCGTATGATTTCGTTATACGGTAATGTTGGGTGCTAGCTCATGTGTTTGTCTCCTCAGTTTACCACAGTTAAAAATTACTCAGTTAAAAAAATTTATTCAAAGCTACTCGATACTATGTTACTAAATAGCCCTCTTGTTGCTTTAGCGCAAGGTTAATTCCACTAAAACCAACCTTTTTCAACTTAATAAAATACAAATCAACTAATATTTTTTGAATGGGAATGTACACAATGAACATTTAAAAGCATTTGATTAATTTTTCGCAATTTCATTCTAATGTGACAAATAAAACTTAAATCGATATTAACATTTGCTTCACTTCCCAAAACGTTTTTTTTTCAGATAAATATTTAAATAATAGCTACTTGTTTAAACAAAAACCTAATTACAACTTAATAATACACCCTAATACTCTTAAAAAAAATAAAAAAAAAGATAATATCCTATTTAAGAGCGATTTTGCAGATTTAATTTCATTATCGATAGCAAAAAAAAAAATTCGAATAAAAAAAAGTAAAAAAGGAATGTAATACTGCAAAAAGATTTGTTTAATTGTCATTGAATTGAAGAACCTAGATTCTTTAAGATAGGAATATTTTTGGTGTTATCAAAGTCACGTGGTCGTGATAAAAATCTAGATTTTTTTGTGGTTAATTGACTTATTAAATTAAGTATAACTAATTGGAGGGTTTTTTAACACTTACAAATACATTTTGATACATTATATTAAAGCAGTTCGTTTATTGCTTAACCCTTTCAGTCCCAAGTGTAATTTGGCATCATCATTTTAGACATTTTTAGCCTACTTTTCTTTTTTTAATTCGAAAGAATTAAAAAAATGAAAAGTAGGTATTGACATGCGGTCGATGTCCGTCTGTCTGTCTGTCCGTCCCCCCTTCCAAAATCGGTTCTATCCATCGGATCTTAAAAATTCTTTTTTTGTTTAGAAAGCTATGACCTCAGATAACCCAACTTCATACTTTTTGTCCGTCTGTCTGTACGTCCGGATGGACATAAATCTACCATCTGTCGGCGAATTTCCATTGAATTAGCATTGAAATTCAATTTTGAGTCATTTAAAATCACTGTGCGAAATCAACAATGGATGAGAACTTTTATTTAAACTTATTATTAAATAAAAGTAGCACAATTTGATTCTTTGATTATTCATTAATTATCTACAAGAAAGCGGCAAGGCATACTTTTGCATGAAATTATGCTTAGTTTAATTTACATTCTATTTTTTAGTGCAGTCGGGTAGTTTCATTACCTTTTGTTATTAATAAATATTTAATTATTCTTCGAACTACAAATAATCACGAGCAGATGATAAATAATATTAATTAATTACGAAAGAATATTAAGGAAAATAGTGATTTGGCTTTTAGCAGTTAAATTATAAGCTGGGTGCTGTGTTTCGATTTTTTTTTCTAATGTGTGATAAATCTATTTTGAAAACGGCTGTTGATGATATTTACTTTAGGAAACCTAGTTTTTTTGCCGATTAGAACTTCAGTAAGTATTTAAGTAACAGGAAAGTAGGCTATTTTAGTTCTTTATGAACTTCTTGTTTTCTGATCGTCTATAGGCATTTATGATATCAAAAAACACATCATTCGATTCTTCAAACTTTTTTATATTAGAAAATATTTTTTATTAATCCTAATAGATGTCAGCCGTATTATTTTTTTTTAAATTATGCTCAGAAAAATGATGATGCCAAATGGCATCACTGGGACTGAAAGGGTTAAAAGTATAGAATCAATGTTTATAATATAAAGCAATAATGTGATATTACGGTGAAGGATGGATTTCCTTTATGTAGAGAAAAAACACTAAATTTAAATATTATAAAAGAATTCAATTTAATTCTTCTGGAAAATATAACACGAGTCAATAAAAATTATTTTATTTCATAGCTAAAATTTTGGACAATAATTAAACAAAAAATTACCCCACATACATTTTAAGGCAGTTACAAGGTGGGCAAGAAATTGCAGTTTTTAAGATTTTAAGATTTGTCAGGGTTTTTTTTTCAATAATGCATGGCAAATTTATTTTATTCTTGCAGTACACTTCGCTGAAAAAAGTTTTTTTTAATTTAAGAGTGATAATTTAAAAGTTTTTTTAATTAATTTTTGATAATTGTGATCATTATATTTTATATTTCTTAAATTTAAATTTTAATTTATATTATAGTTAAATTTTAAAACTTTAACTTTTACGACATTAAGTAGATAGCTTTTATTTTATAGCTTTTTCACGTTTTAACTGTTACAATAATCGCCCTGTACTTTTGTTTAAAGAAAAAGTGTTCATTTTACATAAAAAAAATTAACTTGCATTTACCTTTAAATTGAAAATTTACACCTCATTTACTCTTTATGTTAAAAAAAATTTTTTAGATGTAACTCCACCGGAGATCACCTGCCCGCCCTTATTATCAGTCAGCACCCTGAAAGGACAGAACTACGGCCTTGTTAACATGGAAATATGGCCCCAGAGCTCCGACAACAGCGGCATTCAACCGAAGCTGCGCATTGAACCAAACCACGTGACTTTTCCCAATTGGTACTCTATAGGGAAACATGTGGTAAGGTTCATTGCTGTGGATAATGCGGGATTGGAATCCTACTGCGATGTCAGAATTGTTGTGTATGGTAAGTTACGGTCAAAACTGACTTAAGACGGATGGTCAGTCCCATAGAGCTAATGCATTAGTTTTGGAATCACAGCTTCCTAAGAAGTATTGCTCTGCCATGTTAGCCCTTTTCCCCCAGTTATGGTAATCAGCATAACATCCAAATGAAACAAATTTGAAATGAAAATGTTGTCTAGCTATTTCATTATGTATTGTTGAAGTTTTAAAATGCCAAAAATATACAGCAGATGGCGACACCATTTTAAAACTTCATTAATTAATAGTTAAATAACCAGATGTTATTTTCTTTTCAATTTTGTTTAAAATTGATGTTGTGATGATTCCTATACCTGGTGAAAATGGGATAACATGACAAAACAATTCGTTTGCAAAGGTTGTGATTTCAAAACTAATGCATTAGCTCTATGGCACTGACAGTCCCATATCACATGGACGCTCATTCATTCAACCCTCAATGCAACTTGATCTTCAATTTTTATCTCAATTCGATTTCGTGAAGTTGGACATAGGGTTGCCAGCTTTGAATGAACAGTTGCTCGCATATTCTACACTTTCAAGCAATAAAAAATACAACTTTGTCCTCCTGTTTGGCTCAAATATTTGCTCATCAAAGTTGGCTGAACCTACACTTGCCTTAAAATGTAGTAGTATCACTTCGCTGTGACGAAAGCAGTGATCTATGCATCTGATTGGTTGAAATACTAGGTTGGATCAACCAGGTAGTGTAGGGTTAACGACATTGAAAGTACTTACTTCAACCTTAAGGGGGAATGGGCGCGCTGGACTGGGGGTCTCCAAAGCAAAGTGCATCAGTGTTAATCCTATGGAGAAAAAAATATTTTCTCTGCCACATTTCTCCAGCTGTATTGAATATTTTTGCAAACGGATTTTTTTTTGTGATAAATGTAGCTGACTTTCAAGTCCCGACCTTCCCACTTTTTGAAATTGGTTGGAATATTTTTTTTAATTTTCAATAAATAATTTTGCACAAAATATTCGAATCAATTTCAAAAAGTGGGACGATAGATACCTGTAAGTTATCTACATTTATTATTTAAAAAAAAAAACGTTTGTAAAAATATTCAATACAGCCGGAGAAATGTGGCAGAGAAAATATTTTTTTTTTACATTGGATTAACACTGAGGCACTTGAGTTTGGAGACCCGCGATCCAGCGCGCCCATTCCCCCTTAAATTTCATAGCAGACGGCAGATTACATGCAACTTTTGAGTTGCGTTGAAGATATGGTTAATATGAGGGTTGGATAATTTTCGCTCGTGTGATATGCCCTTTAACATAATGCTTCTAAGAGTAATAAAACAACGTATTCAAACACAAATAAAATATAAAATGGTCTTAAAAATCATACAGCTGTTTTGGGACTTAACACCAACAGTTCCTGAAAACGGAACTAAACAGAACTTAGGGCGGCATCTTCTGGAAATATCGGAAATGTAATAGGAAGGGAGGGTCAGAAAATTCATAAACCAGCAAATCATCGTGTTTAATTCATTGATTGTCGTATCTCTCCCCATAATCTCTTGTCTTACTCCTTCTATAAGTAGCGGATTGGTCACTAAAAAACTACTTTTTTAACCCCCTCCCTTGTAAACGCCTCCCTCAATCCCTTTGACAAAACAGGATGGAAAACCTGAGGTCGAAGGTTAAGTTCAGTGCGATGTGCACAAATGGAGGGAAGATCGCTCAATCGGGGATCTGATGACGTGAGTTACACCATGAAATTAGTAGGAAAAATCTACTCAGATTTGTAGAAAAACACATTAATTTAATCTTTATCAATATGATTATTTAAACTAAAGTACTGACGATTTGCACAGTTGTATACAGATAAACACTCAAAAAAATTCATTCACATTTTTACAGTTTTCAAAACTAAAATTTTTGATTAAAATAAAATCAAACAATCGTTTTTTGGTTTTTTTTTTAGTTTTCAAAAAATAAAAATGTATCCATATAAATAAAACTCTTTTGGGATACCCCGAAAAATTAAATTTATATAAACATATCTAAAATAAGAGTATTCTGTACATGTTGTTTCATGTTCATAGCACATTTATAACAAAGAAGCCAACATGCAGGGAACAGATTTTGTGACATTTTTGTTTAACTTAATTGGTAATTTGGATGAGGGAAATGTAGCATGGCCGCAAATAACGTTTATAGTATCCAACACCAACAATTTGTACAGTATTATACTGATTATGTATAATCCTTATAAGCAAATATCGTACATTACTTTTCTGATTAAGTATTATCATGCATTATTATTAGCGGAATAAATGTAATATGTTAATATCCTAATTTAATATTAATATACATTATAATTATTATCCCACATTATTTTTCTGATTAAGAATTATCATGCGTTATTATTATTGTAATAAATATTATATGTTAATATCCTAATTTAATATTAATATACATTATAATTATTATCCCACATTATTTTTCTGATTAAGAATTATCATGCGTTATTATTATCGTAATAAATATTATATGTTAATATCCTAATTTAATATTAATATACATTATAATTATTATCCCACCTTATTTTTCTGATTAAGAATTATCATGCGTTATTATTATCGCAATAAATATTATATGTTAATATCCTAATTTAATATTAATATACATTATAATTATTATCCCACATTATTTTTCTGATTAAGAATTATCATGCGTTATTAATATCGCAATAAATATTATATGTTAATATCCTAATTTAATATTAATATACATTATAATTATTATCCCACATTATTTTTCTGATTAAGAATTATCATGCGTTATCATTATCGTAATAAAAAATTATTATATGTAAATATTATGTAGTAATATCCTAATTTAATATTATTATATATTATAATTAATCTGTGTGCCGATTGACTACTATCTTGAAATCTTATTAACCAGATCACTTTTTATCCTATATTCGTCAGTGTCCTTTTTAGCTTATTTATTACTATTCTGTATTATATCCTAAAATCAGTTATAAATATCATGCAAAGGGTTTATCCTCTATTAGTTTTTGACCAATAATATTTATTATCCAGTTTAGTATATACCAATATATTAGTTAATATCCTGTAATAGTTATTATCCTGATAACTTATTATCTTAAAACTATTTGTTATCCTGTATAATTTATTATTCCTGATTAATTATCAATATCATGCTACGGGGTTATTATTGCATTAGTTCTTGCCTTGTAATATTTATTATCCAGATTAGTTATTACGGCATTATTTACTATTTCTGAATAGTTAAAAATATCATGCTACGGTGTTATCCTGCATTAATTTGTTTCCTATACTATTTATTATCTGCATTAGTTGTTGCCATGAATTAATTACTATCCTGCAATAGTTATTATATCCTGACAACTTACTATACCGAATTAGCCTTTATCCTAAATAGACGACAAGAACCTCTAAGTCAAGACTATTCTGTACAATATTAGACCATTTTTATCCCTCTGATCCTCCAATTGATACTTTTAGTGAAAACTTGTTTTATTCGTAAGGAGACAAAAAGTAACAAATGAAACGTACAGGGGAAAAACAACTTCATTGCAAATGAATCTTCTCGTATTCTGGTGTGCTTGGCGGACATTGGCGGAAACCGGTTTTTCTCTCGGTTCTTCTTTCGCGGTACAAACGTGTGACTCGTGTCCACTGATCTCTGCCGTGAATCAGGGTTACCGCGAGAGAAAAACAAAGTGAGTAACCGGTATCCTTACACCAGTTTAGGCGATGACTCGCTTTCATCGCCAAAGAATCCTGATGCAGACATATTCCTATGCAATGAAGGTTTTTTCTCCTGTACTATAAATTATTATCCCAAAATTTGCCAAAGAATCATGATGCGAAAAGATTCCCATGCAGTTAAGTTGTTCACCCCTGTACTCTTCAATTATTATCCCAAAATTTGCCAAAGAATCATGATGCGAAAAGATTCCCATGCAGTTAAGTTGTTCACCCCTGTACTCTTCAATTATTATCCCAAAATTTGCCAAAGAATCATGATGCGGACAGATTCCTATGCAGTAAAGTTGTTTACCCCTGTACTCTTCAATTATTATCCCAAAATTTCCCAAAGAATCATGATGCGAAAAGATTCCCATGCAGTTAAGTTGTTCACCCCTGTACTCTTCAATTATTATCCCAAAATTTGCCAAAGAATCCTGATGCCGACAGATTCCTAGGCAGTGAAGTTGTTTTTCTCCTGTACTATCAATTATTATCCCAAAATGTGATGCTATACCGTATTTTGTTCTATAACAGATGACGAGCCCCCTGTAGTGGTGAGGTGCCCGTTCCGAGTGAACACCACTTCGAACGGCGTCCAAGAGCCCGTGTTCTGGGAGGAGCCCCAATTCGACGACAACTCAAAGGAGCCCCTGACTATTTATAAAGTAAGTGAATATCAAGGGCACGGGTGGCCTAGTGGTTAAGATCGCAGACCATTACGCTAACAGTCTGCGCACTGTACCGGGTACGGGTTCGATTCCCGCCTTCACCCTGGGTGTAATTTCTCTCTATGTGTCAGTAAAAATTCTGTATGTGTCTGTCTTACTTGACGCAGGTTTATAATCGGGTCTCTTATCAAGCACACAGGGTGGAGATACATGTACCAACAAAACCAATAAGTGAATATCAAACGGCTTTAACCCTTTATGTATTGACGGTATTTATCAGTACCACTTAAAAAGCCGCTGATTCACTTTTCATTGTTCAATTTGGAGAAAAAGGGGATAAATATAACTCTTTGATAGACAAACTCAGTTTTTAACAACAAACACTTTATTAACACAAAACAAACATTACAGAAAAAAATTGTGCGTCACAAGGGAGTTAAAGAAACCCCGTATATATGTGACTAAATAAACATAATTATAATTGATAAGACAATAATAAGACCCTTATAAGTTTAAATAATAAAAAAACCACAAAAAAAAATTTAATACATAAATATACACAAAAAGAAAAATGTGGCAATGCTATATAATCAAAACAAAATGCCAAAATTCTGGTTTTAACACTTTAAAGTCTATAAAAGTAAAATAATTTTTTCTCCAAGCTTTTACTTTAGTTTTCTCCTCCAACTCGTGGTTTTTGCATAACAGTGCCCTTTTAAGTACCACTTAAAAGGCCACTGTTTCACTTCTCATTGTTCGTTTGAGGGAAAATAGATGGTACAGAAAGAATAAATGGCTTTTATTAATGCAGTATTTATTTTCAACACATTAAAGACTAAAAAGGTAAAATAAACTCACTTAAAAAATGTCATTGTTAATCCGTGTAACTGGTCTTGTGTTCCAACTGGTCTTGTGTCCATAAATTATAAAAATACCTTATAAACTTCTAAAAGAATCTTGCCCTTTTTTTATTTTCTTGATGAATTTTAATCTTACTTACTAAATGAGCACTGTACTGCATTCTGTTGCTCCATTAAATTTCACGATACACAATTCAATGCAATCATGAGAGCGTTTCTACCAAACTTCCATTAAAATAATCAATTTGAAATAAGAGAAAATTTAAATATTTAATTTTTAACTGATAAATAACTTAGTTTGAAGCCTTTAAATTTTATCTTAAAGAAACTTAGTTCAATTTTATAGTTGAACTAAGTTATTTTTTATTTCTTTATATCTCAATAAATTTAACTTTTTTTGCCTATTTGCATACTTATGGTACATTATGTTGCTATGTGATGTAAGTTTAACAAGGGAAAAATGTTTTTGGAATATCAGCATGTGTCATACCAAGACTTCAAATTTGTGGGCAAAAATAAAATAGTAAAAATGATGATACCAGATTTAATTTAGATATTTTTTTATTTATTTCAAAACGACAATTGTCTCTTTTAAAACTTCCAGAAAACCCGTTTTTCCTTTGTCATTTACAACTCGTGTTTCAGGGACGGACAAAAAAGAACGTGCCCTTTACAATTTTATTGAATGTCAACTTTAAAAACCAAATAAAATGTTTTCATGATAAATTTTCTTTGAGAGCCAAGAATTTCTTTATAAAACTATTCTATGCATATATGTCACTGAAATAAACAAGATTAAAAATAGGTTCTTTAACAAAAAATTCCAAACTTTTTAGAATTTCTTTATCTGGTGCTTTGAATACTTAATAGAAAATATAAATTTATTTTTAAAACTTACATTTTTTCCTGTGATTTGATATCATTTTTGGAAGCATAAGTTTAAGTTTTTATCTTTAGCTTAAACATAAATATTCTCAGTAAAATATTAAAACATGCATATGTAATATGATGAAGGAAATATTTCTTGAAATTCTGCGTTCATCTGTTTAGGTAGTAAGTCCCCAGTGATACGTCAAAACCACAAAGTGCTTTTTACTATGGAAAAAAAGAGTTTTGTGTTTTATTATTTATAGTTTCCGTCGGGATGGGGTAACTTTGCCGCAAGTTTTTACGAAAATAACCTCATTAAATGCACTCTTAAAAAATGTGGTTGCCTTTCTCAATTAGTGCCTTGACCTATGAGTAAAAAATATTCTAGAAGAAAGTCCGTACTAGAGTTTTATGTTTGGGACAAAGTTACAGTCCCTGGACAAATTATTAGACGCACTGCAAGATTTCATGTAAAATATTAATTACCGGGTGATATTGAACCGTGTTATTATTTTAAATTGATTTAATTTTATTTTTATATTATCCAATCAATTACCGATTTATTTGACATAAATAAAACAGCATTCATTTAGAAAAGCATAAGTTTATTAAGTTTTAAAGAAAAGTGAAATTAATGTTAGTAAAAGTCAATATTTAGTTGAGCCACCTTCAGCCGCTATCAAAGCTTTAATTCTGCGCGGCATGCTATCAGTGCAAGACTGTACTGTCTCCTACATTTGAGGATGATGATTCCACACATAAACGGGACGTTATGTGTACCACGTTCATGTATCACTTTGCCAGCACAGTGTTGAAATATGTTAAAAATAAATTCAAATATGTAGTCTACAACAATTCTTTTAAATAAAAATCAATAATATTGTAGTTTAAATATACCGTTATAGCATAAAAACTATTAAGAAACATAAAATTACTAAAAAAAATACAGTGCGTCTAATAATTTGTCCAGGGACTGTATGTCTCTTTAATTACACGTTTCACACTATTCATTGTCATCTTTTTGCTATTTAAAGCTAGAGTTAGTAAGACCACAATGCTCTATTTTTGTTTTTAACGAGGGATAACTAGACCTATAACTACTGCTTAATTTATTTTTAACTCGAAACAAAATTAGATTTTCTTACCTCTCAGACTAAAGTGTGTTTTAACCCTCTGAGAGACAAAGACGTATAAACCCGTCACCTGAATGTCAGGTTATCCAGCAACGCACATA
This sequence comes from Oedothorax gibbosus, assembly GCA_019343175.1. NCBI lineage: Eukaryota > Metazoa > Arthropoda > Arachnida > Araneae > Linyphiidae > Oedothorax > Oedothorax gibbosus. The sequence goes on along the minus strand of JAFNEN010000184.1, from coordinate 753,906 downwards.
ATTTTAAAAATTTTAATTTTATAATTTTTATAAATTTTAAAATTTGAAGTATGGGGGAGTAATTTATATTTATTTGTGCTACAGAAATATTAGTTTAAATAATGTAAATAAATTAAATTTTCAATTAAAATTTCTAATTTTATTTTCTTGCAGTGAAAACAAGTTTACACTTCAGCCAATTTCCGTATCCCTCAGAGGATTAGTTTCAGCCCAAATTCTTTGTTTGATTAATTATCTGCTTTCAAATTTAGGGCCTCTGTCTTTCTACTTAATGATTTTAACAAACGTATTAAATCTCTTCTAGTGTTCCTATTTTTTAACGAAAACATGTTTATGCTCTTTAATCTATTTAATAACTCCCTGGAAAAACCTTGTGCCATTTATATTGCAAATTACAAAACGTTTTCTGTAGAGAGAGCTTTGGCCACTTCTACAGCTCTGGTAGTGACACCCGTAACAATTTCGCTACGCACTAGTACTAAACTAATGGGTCGCGACTTACTGATCAGTCCAGAAACGCTGTCATGTACTATAACTTTTGAAGCGACTCTATACTTTTATTTTTTAAACAAATATAAAGTTACATTAAGGTAACAGGGAACAAAATGACCACTCAAAATCTAGAATTTTCATTTCTACTTTAATTATTGATTCGTGCCTCTACACGAAAAAACTTCTATGATGCACATTTGAATATGGGGCTGGGGTTTGCAAATTTGGTAGTTAATTTCAATATAACTTTGTTGCCAGCTTTAAATGTCATTATTCCAAAACACCAATTTTCAGCCTTAAGGTACACTTTTCTCTTTTTCTATTTTACTAGAAGGGTTGAAATTTTTGTGATGTCGTATTTATGTCTATTTAACACAGTGAACCAAAAATATTCCCAAAAAATATTAAGTGAGTAAAAAAAGACGATTTTTCTAATTTAAGAAATGCGCAAAATTTCTATTTCTGTTAATAACTTAAAATTATGAATGTTTTATCGTCAAACTTGAGGTTCATTGCGTTGAATAGACTTTTTTTTTATTTCTATAAAAAAACATTTTTAGATACACGCAATGGTTGTGCTGGAAAGTGTACCTAAAAGCAAAAAATCGGTGTATTAAAATAATGACGTATGAAGCTGGAAACAAAGTTCTATTGAAATTAACTATCAAATTTGCGAACTCCAACACCATATTCAGGTGCGTATTGTATAAAAAATTTCGTAAATATCAATTTTAGTGATTGAAAGTTAAAATGAAAATTTGATATTTTGAAGCTTCGATATGTTCCCTGTCCCCTTAAAAAGTTTTTTTCTTTTTGTAGACTCACTCCTCTGGGGATAAGTTCGAACCTGGTCGCCACACCGTCACCTACCGTGCCACCGATGCCCAGAACAACGAGGCCCAGTGTGTCTTTGACGTCATAGTCACGCGTAAGTACATATACTGCTCAAAATAATTCGGGGAGTACATGGTTTAAACCCTTAACCCCCAATGATTTCTTTAGGAATCATCAGCTTGCGATTTTTTTCTATATGTTAAGCTTTCACTTATTTCAAATATGTTTTTTATCAAATTCTCCATGTATTTTTATATAATATTTAATTTTAATATTATTTTATCTATATTTATTATATATTTTTATTTATTTAATTATGTTTCTATATTTTTAAGTTATACTTTATTTTTAATCTAGTTTCATGGAAGAATTATGTATTTTAAAGAATTAAAAATTATTTGTTTTAATTAAATGTGTGTGTTTGTGAAAATATGAAAAACATGGTAAAATAAAATTCACTCTGAAACGATTTTATTAAATAAATTGACCCTAAATTTGTCATGCTTGCATTTTTAGATGTTTACAATTGGATTTTAACTAATTTTAACAAATAAAGTTTTGAAAAAATTATTATTATAATTTATTAAAAAGTTACGATTCCAATTCTTTCCCTTAAATTTTAGTTTTTAAAAATTAATATTTTTTTTCCTTCGTTTTTTACCATTTTATTCTGGATGCATAATGAATCCATTTCCCAAATTTTATATTTTTAGAATAAAAATAAAAAGTTGGGACTGAATGGGTTAACAAAAGTAGGCAAAGTGCTCCTCTAATTGTTTCGAGCAGTGTAGTAACCTTCTGAGGGATACAGACGTATAAACACGTCCGCTGACTGTCAGGTTTTCCAGGAACACACATAATTTTTTTTTAAATTATAAATTTAAAAAGCTTATTAAATTTTAAAATTTAAAGTATGGAGTATCCATTTATAACCATCTACTACAGAAATACAGTGCTGCACAAAAGTTTAGGCACAACACACAGTGTTAGTTTTATACAAAAGTATTGAGACACAAGATAAAATCTTTATATGATTTATTCATCAAGTCACATTAAAATCATAATTGACATTAAATAGGAATAAAAACAAATATGTGGCAAGTTTTGCACTAAAATGGCAAGAATGACAGAAATCTGCTGCACATAAGTTTAGGCACACTTAATAAAAATAATAATTTAATAATCAAATAAATCGTTTTAGTATTTTGGGTAGCTTCCACGTTCTTTTATTAGTTCGAAAACCCTTGTTTTCATAGAAAGTACCAGCTTTTGTAAAGTATTAGGCTCGATTTCATACCACGCCTTTTCAAAAGCTTTCGTTAGCTCCGGAACGGTGAAATACTGTTTGCCATTGGCATAAACTACTCTAATAAGGATTCCCCAAACATTTTCGATAGGGTTAAGGTCCTGACTGTGAGCAGGCCAATCAAATATCTGTATATTACTGTTTCTAAACCGCTCTTTAGTTGACCTTGCTGCATGTATGGAGGCATTATTTTATTGGAATTTCCTATTTAGGCAGAATAAAATCTCCCCATAAGGTAGTAAGGAGTTGTAGAGAGTTGCCAGGTAGTCCCCCCAGTTTTGCTTTTATTTGGTAAAGACTAACGAAGATTACCGTAAAGATTACCGAACCCCCACCTTGACGTCGTTGGTTAAATTGGATCCTAAAATTTTTACGCAGATAATCCTAGTAGTTGCTATACCCATCGGGACCATCTATAGGTTCAATTTTTTTTCGTCGCTGAAGATCACTTGCAGCCATTTGTCGTTGTAAGACATGTGTTGCTGAGCCCATTGCAGTCTTGCATATTTAAGGATGAGATAGCAAGTGAGGCTTGTGCTTCAGCTTGGATTTTATAAAGTATCCGGATTCCTTGATTCTCCTCCTGATAGTTTCACGTGAAACTTTAGCCGCAATCAGGCTTTTAATTTGATTTGAAGAGCAATGTTTGTTTAAAGCTAATTTTCTTATTTGTCTGTCCCCTCGTTTCCTGGTGATTCGAGGTCTTCCAGACCGCGATTTTGGTTGATAATGATCGTCAAGTGCTAACACTCTATAAACACTTCGTTTGGATCGCTTCAATTCAGTACAAATATCAGAAACAGATTTACCTCTGGATTTTACTGGTCATATTCTTATAATCTCATCATACGAAAATTCAGTTGACTTCGGCATGGTTCTAAGCATTGAAAATTACCTTCAACCTTTTAGAGCAACTTAAAAACCCTCCCCTTTGATGGCGCAATCAGTTTCGCTAGAGAATTTGCATAAAACTGAAACGTGTGCCTTTACTTTTGTGGCAAGGAAAGTTTTGAAATTTTTAATTTGTTGATAGAAGTCAAATTTATTTCTAATTTTTTGAACAATTTTTTACCCTATTATTTTTTATGCTGCTAAAGAATACATATTTAAAAAAAATCTACTGGAAAATAGTAAATATTGGGGATTTTTTCATGAATCACGTCTGTGCCTAAACTTTTGTGCAGCACTGTATATTGTTTAAAAAATTTAAGAAATTAAATTTTCAGTTACGCAAAAGTACACAAAGTGCTCCCCTAATTGTTTTGAGCAGTGTATATAAGTGGACCAGAGCAAGATGGATCCAAGTCTAATTACAAATTGAAAGACTTTTCTTCACACCGCAGATAAACAAAAAAGCGCAAATCGTTGGTTATGATAACAAAACAACACGGGCTATATTTTAAAGATATTCCTAAGTATTCATTTAAGCCACAAAATAAAACATAGAACAGCAAAAGCAATAAGATATCTTTTGCGTAAATCACAGGTAATTGGCCGCCCCATGTTGGAATATTTTAACAGACTTAGTCCACAAATACACTGCTCAAAACAATTAGGGGAGCACTTTCCGTACTTTTGTTAACCCCTTTAGTTTCAACTTTTTATTTTTTATTTTAAAAATCTAATATTTGTGAATTACATTCATTATGCATCTAGAATGAAATGGTAAAAAACAGGGGGGGGGGGATCGTAATTTTGTAACTAAAATTTAATGGGAAAAATTTTAATCATAACTTTTAAATAAATTATAACTATAATTTTTTCAAAACTTTATTTGTTAAAAAAAAAGTTAAAATCAATTTTTAAACATCTAAGAATGCAAGCGTGAAGAATTAAGGGTCAATTTATTTCATAAAACTTTTTGGGAGTGAATTTTATTTTACCATAATTTTCATATTTTCATTTAATTAAAACAAACATTCATTTATTCTTCAAAAGACATGATTCTTCCATCTAACGATAAATAAGAACGAGCTCAACTTAGTGAGAAAAAAAAATCTCAAGCTGATGATTCCAAATTGAATCATTGGGGGTGAAAGGGTTTTTTTTAGTTTTGAAATATCGTCGCACTAGAGCTACACGGGGGCTATTGGCGACGGGCGTCGTACTTTAGAACCACAGTCAAGTGACGAGCCGACACCTGAGTAGGCACCCAACGCAACCGTTAAGGGCGACATCGTACGCTGCGCTAGGACTTTGAAGGATATTTAACGTGCACTCCCTCTACATGGGGTATTATTCGTCGGACATTTTTGGCTGCATGGGCCGTTTATGGTGAAAAGGTTTAAAAAATGCATTCCCCCATTCGTTTGTTGAATAAACAACCTTTCGCTGATTGTCTTTTAACATTTTCAATACTAAAACGACCCAGGCGGCCATATAACTAAGGATTCGATAATGATACTCTTATCACATATTACGCGGAAACAAGACCTTTTTGACGTATATCACGTGATATTCTATTGAACGAGATCTACGTAAATTTTCGATAGGCTTGGGGCAGACGTACAAAAAAATGAAAGAAAGGTCTTTGATGTCATACCTTTATAACAAAAAGAATTTTTAAGATCCGATGGATAGAACCTAAATATCCGAAATTAATAAAAGTATTTCATTGATATGTTTTTCTTTGATAACTTCCAAAAGAAATGCGAAGTTTCTAACGAAAAATTCATCGAACGAATGCTGAGAATTGTTTACCAATCATCGACAAAGACAATAAGTACTTCACACACCAACGTATGTGTTTCTAAACAACTTTCCCTGAAAAATATCACTCAATAGAGCGAAAAATAGCTGCAGGGATGAAAGTTTTGTTTAAAAGGAATTTTATAAGGGTTGACGATTTATAACAATAGCTGTTTCACGTTATTTCTGCTATTGTTTTAAGTTGTTTTCCTGATTTTACTTCAACTTATCTTATTAATGTATTTTGTTCTTATTATGTGTGCGAAAAAAATCTATTTATATAATTGAAACTTTTTATTTTAGCACAACTACTTTATTTGTAAGTACGGTTCAAAAGCTATAAAGATTCAAATGAATTTAACCACGAAAATTATTTTTTTAAATAAACAGGTTACAAATAAAAAAAAACAATAACCATTATGGAAACAAAAATACTTTTTTTAGAAAGTAACTTCCGACATTCGACAGAAAACATTAAAATGTTTACAAAGACTCTTTTAATTGATATTTTTAATGGTTCAAGCTAACTGTATTAACGCTACTTTAACATCTAAGATAAATTTTACTCGACATTTTAAATATTTATATAACTGCACCAGATCATACACATATAAATAATTTTTAACTGCATACTAAATTTTAATGTATTTGTTAACATAAAATATCAAGCACTTTCAAGCTATTAAACTGGTTTGGTCAACTTTTAACTGGTTTTAAAATTGTATCATTCAAATTTTTTGTAAAAGGACAGTGAATATGAAAGCATGCTTTAGAAAAACAATTTAATTTTAATTCATATTTGTTATATACGAAAATCTTAGTTGTACAAATTCTTAAGTGTCTTAATAACTTGCAATAATTAAACTATTTAATTGTAATGCACATAAGCGGAGCCTTACTTATGCAATACATGCAGGGGGAAATATTCAAGTCGCACATTAAGATTCCAAAAAAGATTCATTTCTAACTAAACCATATAAGGCCCAATCCTGAATTAGAACTTCTTTTAACTTCTTTATACAATCCTTATTCACGTCTACTAAAATGAATATCTAATCTGCAGCGCCATACAAAAGTTTTCGCCAGAAGCCGCTCCATTAATCAGGGACTAACCATCGAAAACGTACTTTAAGCTTAAGATTATCCTACCAATTTTCTAAGCCCCCCCCCCCCCCCCAAAAAAAAAAATAATATATAATAATAAATCTGGTCCAGGTGATTTACTTTTGGAAATTCTGTCATTAATTACATGAATTTTATGTTAAGGGTAACCAGACGTATTGCATTTCGCAGTACCGTTTGGTTTGTTATTGAACAATTTAACTATAAAAACTGCATAAATAGTTATCCGTAATAGTTTTTCGAAAGAAAATAAACTTAAATAAATTACGATTTATGGAAATTTTATCATGATCTCATAGTTAAAAAATTATCACCGAAACAAATATGGTCAAGCTAATTAATTATATGTTTTCTATCAATTTGTTCAAATTGGGCCTATAACAATGTGATATTAAAGAAAAAATTATTTGCTGTTAATATGTAGCGAAAAAATTTTATGTAAAAGTTGGGAAGTATGGAAATTGTTTGTGTATATTAGCAACAATATTTCTGAAGATCAACCAGGTTAAAAGGTGGTTCCTATTGTGTACTTTAAGCTAGATAGAGTTATTTATTTATTCTTTTCAGAATCGAGTGACACTTTAAAATGAAACATAACAATGTAGTCGATTGCAAAAGCACTGTATTTAATTCAAACGTCAACTGCATTTTTTCTATTCCTCCTATCTAACAGCATAAAATATATATTTACAACATTGTTATTTTTTAAACGGATTATTTTAATGCATGAAAATTTAAGATTGCTGTATCATTAAAAAATTAGACTAGAAATACGCAAAAAAAATTTAAAAAATAGGTATTCAGTCTTAAAAAGATACATTTAAAATATAGGCTAGTGAAGGCGCTTGACGCAAAACTGTGTGCAGATCCTTTTGTCTGTGTCATGTAAAACGTATTCACTTGTCGGTTTAAAAGAAAAAGCATAAAAATACATTATTTTTCAGAAATTTTAAACTTTTGAACGGACACTTTTAAGATAAAATTAAAATTTATGAATAAAATGCAATACATTTTATACAGGCCTTAAGAGGTTACAAGATCAAGTAGAAGAGAAGTGTCTGTTGTTTCTTTAACATCCATCACAGCACAAAGCGTTGCGTTAAGAAATCTCGGACTTTTATACAATACCATAGATGCTATCAGGCAAATCCAATACAAAAAACGGGTTTGCCAAGTGAAGCCATCAATGGACAATTACAACGTCTTCCAGAAACATTTTTATTCGATTAAGCATATTAGAAAACCTCTAAAACTCAAGTATTTATGGTTTTAAAGATGTATGTATTTTTAAATTTATTTTTAAAGTTAGTGATACGTCACTCCTGTTAAACCTCTTTTAGCATAACAAATGGCGTCACGGTTGGCTTTTTTTGTTCTTGGCGTGTTATTTCGTATCACATTTCACTGTATCGCTTTTGAAACTGCGAAACGTGCTTTCATCCTTATCAAACTCTTTAAAAAGTTATGCTATTTAAAAAAAACATTTCATGTTCATTCCAGTTAATATCTTCAAACGTTGAACGATTTCACCCGACTATTCCGATCAGATCCAACAGTCAATAGTTCTGCAATAGCTCATACGCGCTCTAGTGTGTGTATTTAAACTAACAACCAAACTTTGAACAAGCTGTTTAAATTCCTTGATATGAACTGGTTAAAAATAATATTTTCTTCTTCTTTTAATGAGGTTTCGCAGAAATAGTAAGGTTTACTATTTTATAAAGTGTATTAAAGCATAGATCACAGATCTACTCTTAAAACCATAACTAGGCTGAGAACCGGACACCACAGGGTATGAAGATAGATGGAGATGCAAGAAGATCATAGAAGCTGTGAAATTGTCTGATACACAGCTAGCCTACTCAATCATGGTGTCCGGTATGACGCCAGCCTGAGAAAGATTGAGTACTGCCGACTATGCTAGATCCGTAGAACAACATCAGCAAGTCTAGAAGAAATTACAAATTCACGGACACATATAGAGTTCGACTCTCATGGACACGACAAAAAAAAGATAGATCGAACATCGCCAAATATACATTGACGTCAGTGCTGTTTCAGTGACGTACATTTTAAGCAATTCAATGCATTTTTGTTGAATTAAACATATTGTGGATATTTAAGCTTATATTCGGAATCTGCAGCTTCTAATGTACCAGAAAAACATATATTTTCTGAATTTCGCGTTTCATGCAACTTGTCCATTGCTTTGTAGCATTCCCAGACGAACTGTCTTGGCGAAGTAGTCTGCTCTATTCTACAATGGAGTTTGTATAGGCTTACTACATCGACTTGAGCGATTTTTGACTCTCTAATAAAAACTAATTACAAAGCATTTTTCCTCATCCTCATCAATGAAGGAAATCGCTACGATGTTTAGAAATTCAGATCTCATGCTACAGGCTACAACAGCTCAAATAATCATTTTTTTGCTTTTAGCTTCCACACTACGTTTAAAACGAAAAGAGTGGAAAATATTATAATCATTCAGTCCGTTCATTCGTCTTTCTGTCCGTCACCCACTTTCACAGAACGAACCGTCCCACATACGTCTTTTTGAAGCAAAATAATAAGCTAGGCTACATCCTAAATTTCATTCAAAAGTTTTAATTAGAAGTATATCTAAAATTTAAATAACTAAAAATTTAATCGACATTGAAATACATAAAAAATTCCATTTTTATTCAACATTTTCACTGTTGCCATTTCGTCAAACGTACGAGAAACTTTATTTAAAATAAAAATAAAACGATTGAAAAAATATTTGTGTGATATATTTCAATTTGGACTGGTGTCTTATCACAATAGAGTTCTTTTGATGGTTTATTATAAATGTATGAAGAAAGATGTATGAAGAAGTCTTACCTAGCGTAAAAAATATGTACAGTTTCCCTTTTATTTTTAAAGCATCAATTTTACTAATTATTTTAATTATTTATTCTTCAAACCTTAAATTAATTTAACAAACGATAACTAATACTAATTAAATTTTCGTAAGAAAGTTAATGAAAATGGGAAATTGAAGCGACTGAAAGATATTTATTAAAAAAAATTACATCATTATTCTTCAAACTTCAAAAAATGTAGCAAACGATAAACATAAATAATTAAATCTGCAAAAGAAGGTTAATGAAAGTAGTTAATTTTGGCGGTTTAAAAGTTTGAATTAGAACTAGCTAAAGGGCCTGTTGATGAATTTATTTTTGAGGTGCATAAATAGTGTGTTTCCGGTTGATCACAAATGTTGTGTGGAAGCTGTTTAAGTGACAGATTCGGTAACAAACCTAATTGTTTAATTAACACTTTTCTAAGAATAAAATACGCTTCAGCGTGAACTAACATTGAGTGGGGGGTTTGTTTGAGCATAGCCCCCTACATATAATGCCATCCAAGCTCGATCAAAATTGGAAGTCATGAGAAAGCTGTCAATAGATGGCGCCATCACGCAACAACGTGCATGTGTTGTTGTTTGTTGTTGTTGTTTGTTTACATCCAGTTCGCTGTGATTAGAAATTTTGGTAACGAGTTCGAAATTTATAATTTTTTTTGTAAACTTTTGTAAATGCTACAAATAATGGCTAGTTTTTTTTTGCATCATACCATCCTATAAATCAAAGAAAGAACACGGTGTTTCTATATAGGAATGCCTACGTAATGGAATATATTAGGTAAAGAATTTTTACAATTAGTATTCTTTTTTGGTGAAAATTTATCTATTCTAAATATTTTTACTCTTGAAACTTTTTATAATGAATTAATTATTATTATTTGTTTTTCCCTTCCTAATATATAGTTTATACACACATTTGCTTTTGTTCTTCTTTAAATGCACTTTATAGTTGAGTTACAAATTTAAATGATCTATCTCATTTTAAAATTTTGTTGTTGTTCGAAGTTATGGTATTATTATTCAGGGACTGTTATTCTTAACAGAAGCATTTTTAATAAGTGTTATAGTATTTGTTATTTTTATTTAAGAAGCCAAAACTAATTTTTTTTTAATAATGTAACTTCTGAACAAGATTCTCATTACTTGTGTTTTAGTCTCCAGTAGAATATTCTTATACGGGGATTTTAAATGTATAGTTCTATAGCGATTTGTTTAAAACAGTTAAAAAAAACAAAGAAACTCGATACATGATTATGTTTTTAAAAAAAATATGTGCTTGCTGTTTTTAGCTTTTTAATCTTAAATTTCTAAAAATTGTGATTTTTGGCAGATATATTCTGTAACAGTTTTTACACTATTCAAACATTATGAAGACTGAAGAGGGATTTTTTAAAATTTAAAATGGTATTTTATGAATTTCTCTGGCAAATAATATTGCTTGGAAGCAGAAACAAAATAAAGAAATAACTCATTTGTTATTCTGTTACTTGTACCGAACGGTATTCGATAGCCCGCTGGATCCGTCATTCACCGCATTGCGAATACATTCCTACTAAAATTGCGACGACTACCAAGATGGCGCGACCAAGTACTTTGAGGAAGCTGTGAATCCATGTTATTTCTGAGTTTAATGGCATTCTATGTAGGAGGCTATGGTTGAGCCACTATATTGCTTGGCGACTTTCTGACAGGCTTCACATTGTTCCTCGCCAAGCATCTCCATCTCTTCTAACTCTTTGTACAATACCCTGAGAAGTGCTTAATGAGAGAAGACGCGAACACACACTAACTGTTCCCCTTTGCTAATGCTCTCGACAGAGCGATTGATTTATTTATTTGAGGTGCATAAATAGTGTGTTCCTGTTGATCAATATCGTGTGAAGCTGTTTAGTGAAGATCTGTAACAACCTTATTACACTTTTCTAAGAATAAATACGCTTCAGCATGACTAACATATGGTGGGCGGTTTGTGAGGCCTACTATAGTTGCTTGGCGACTTTCTGACAGGCTTCACATTGTTCCTCGCCAAGCATCTCCATCTTCTTCTTAACTCTTTGTACAATACCCGTTGAAGAAAGTGCTTAATGAGAGAAGACGCGAAACACACACTAACTCGTTCCCCTTTGGCTAATGCTCTTCGACAGAGCGAATTGATTTATTTATTTTTGAGGTGCATAAATAGTGTGTTTCCTGTTGATCACAAGTATCGTGTGGAAGCTGTTTAGTGACAGATTCTGTAACAAACCTTTAATTGACACTTTTCTAAGAATAAAATACGCTTCAGCATGAACTAACATTGTGTGGGCGGTTTGTGAGGGCCTACTATAGTTGCTTGGCGACTTTCTGACAGGCTTCACATTGTTCCTCGCCAAGCATCTCCATCTTCTTCTTAACTCTTTGTACAATACCCGTTGAAGAAAGTGCTTAATGAGAGAAGACGCGAAACACACACTAACTCGTTCCCCTTTGGCTAATGCTCTTCGACAGAGCGAATTGATTTATTTATTTTTGAGGTGCATAAATAGTGTGTTTCCTGTTGATCACAAGTATCGTGTGGAAGCTGTTTAGTGACAGATTCTGTAACAAACCTTTAATTGACACTTTTCTAAGAATAAAATACGCTTCAGCATGAACTAACATTGTGTGGGCGGTTTGTGAGGGCCTACTATAGTTGCTTGGCGACTTTCTGACAGGCTTCACATTGTCCTCGCCAAGCATCTCCATCTTCTTCTTAACTCTTTGTACAATACCCGTTGAAGAAAGTGCTTAATGAGAGAAGACGCGAAACACACACTAACTCGTTCCCCTTTGGCTAATGCTCTTCGACAGAGCGAATTGATTTATTTATTTTTGAGGTGCATAAATAGTGTGTTTCCTGTTGATCACAAATGTTGTGTGGAAGCTGTTTAAGTGACAGATTCTGTAACAAACCTAATTGTTTAATTAACACTTTTCTAAGAATAAAATACGCTTCAGCGTGAACTAACATTGAGTGGGCGGTTTGTGAGGGCCTACTATAGTTGCTTGGCGACTTTCTGACAGGCTTCACATTGTCCTCGCCAAGCATCTCCATCTTCTTCTTAACTCTTTGTACAATACCCGTTGAAGAAAGTGCTTAATGAGAGAAGACGCGAAACACACACTAACTCGTTCCCCTTTGGATAATGCTCTTCGACAGAGCGAATTGATTTATTTATTTTTGAGGTGCATAAATAGTGTGTTTCCTGTTGATCACAAATGTTGTGTGGAAGCTGTTTAAGTGACAGATTCTGTAACAAACCTAATTGTTTAATTAACACTTTTCTAAGAATAAAATACGCTTCAGCGTGAACTAACATTGAGTGGGCGGTTTGTGAGGGCCTACTATAGTTGCTTGGCGACTTTCTGACAGGCTTCACATTGTTCCTCGCCAAGCATCTCCATCTTCTTCTGAACTCTATGTACAATACCCGTTGAAGAAAGTGCCTAATGGGAGAAGACGCGAAACACACACTAACTCGTTCCCCTTTGGCTAATGCTCTTCGACAGAGCAAAAGTTGTGTTGACAGCACCATCACTTAGTTTTGGTATCTCGAGGGCGGATTTTTATCACAGGAATAATCGATTTTAATAAGGGATTAGTGTGTTTTAGGGTTTGATTAAAACATGGGATGGGCGTTTAATTAATGGGTTTGTGGGGGAGGAAATGTTATATTTTTAGTGGTTTGGGTTTTGCTGGTTTGATGAAGGAGAAAATGTATGCCCCGAAGTAGACGAGAAGACGAGTATTGTGCATCCTATAATTGGTGTAAGGAACTAAAAAATTATGAAAATAATAACACGTACATATTTACATAAATTCTACGTACACACTTGTATAACAGATCTAAATTAGGTTAAGCGGGATGGTTAGTCCTTTTGAACTAATTTATATTTTCGAAATTCCAATGTTTGTCAAATGTATTAATAGGCAATGATGCACTTTTTCACTAAGTATGAAAAGTACATACTTTTCCATTTCACAGTAGCAAGTAATAAAGTCGCCAAAAATACAAAGACGGACCAAAACGACGAAATGCACAAACGGAACATTTCAAATGGTAACCCTTAACTGTGTGTACTATGGTCCATTACCTGTGTATACGGTATTTTGTCGCCAAAATATTCCGTTTGGCAAAATTTGTTCTCGAGAAATGGAAAAGTACCAAATAGTAATAATAACAGATCACAATCAATTTTGAGGGGAAAATATCGACTGGCTATTTCGTTATTAATTTTTTTTTTAATTTTTAAAATAGTGTTGCGATCTGTTTATAAACTATGGCTATTCCTAAACTTCTAAACTAAAAAAAAATTAATAATTAAACAATTAGATGACATTTTCAATTCAAATTTGTTTCATTATTATTACTTTTTTCTCAACTTTGAAAAATGCTTATAATGTGCATGTTTCGCGTTTTGTGTGGCAACAGTTCCACATGAATGAAAATGAGACCACGATTTGTTAATCAATGTCGTAGGCGGAGTTTACCTTGTCGTACCACAGATCACCGAAACTACCAATGAAATTTAAAAATGAAAGCAAGAACGATTTTAGTCACGCGAAACAAGCCAATTATACTTCGCACCTACTTTACTGACATATTATAATCTCTAAAACAATGCATTAGGTCTATGACACTAACAATCCATCTTCATTTTCTTAAACCTATCAATAAAGACAAGAAATTTTTGTATCTTCCAGGCAACACCTGCCCCTACCACCCGCCCCCCACCAACGGCGCTTTCTCTTGTGTCGACTATTGGTACGGCCAGATCTGCCAGGCGTACTGCAACGACCAGCACGACTTTGTCGCCAACCCGGCAGACTACTACCTCTGCACCAGCGAGAACACTTGGGATACGGTTCCCCAAGGATTGGACGTACCGTGGCCGGATTGCTCAAGTGAGTGGTTGACATGATAACCAGAGGGGTTTTTTTTTATTATTTTGTTGTGTTACAACTGTAGGAGAAAATCCCAATTACGCATACAGAATACATAAATAAAAGCATACAGAAATAAATTAAAACAGCAACAAAACAGTAGATTTAAACAACATTTGGTGGCATATAAAAACATCGAGATCGTAAATAAAATAATTATACGAACGATGAAAATAAGTAAAAGGAGAATAAAAAGCATACGCTGTAGTATCCAAACATGTTGAAAATAAAAGCTATTACGCAATAAAATAAATATAAAATAAAAATATATTTAAAAAATTCAATAAAGGCATACTGCAACGAGATGCATGACGAGGCCAATCTGGCAGGCTACTACCTCTGCACCAGCGAGAACATTTGGGACACGGTTCCCTCCGGAATGGACGTACCGTGGCCGGATTGCACCAATAAGTGGTTAATGCGCCAGTGGGTCATCAGTTTAAAAACAGCCTAAATTTCCAAGTTTAATTTAATCACCTCTGGCATCAACAACAGGTGCTACTGTCCTACTTAAGACGGACTGTCAGTCCCATAGAGCTAATGCATTAGTTTTGAAATCTCAACTTTTGCAAAAGAATTGCTTTGCCATGTTATCCCATTTTCACGGAAATCATCATAACATCCATTTAAAAGAAAATTGAAAAGAAAATAACATACGGTTATTTAATGATTAATGGATAAAGTTTTAAAATAGTGTCGCCATCTGCTGTATATTTTCGGCATTTTAAAACTGCAAAAATATATAATTAAATAACTAGATAACATTTTCGTTTCAAATTTGTGTCATTTCGATGTTATGTGGGTTCTCATACCTGGGGAGAAAAAAGGCAAAGCAATACTTCTGCGGAAGTTGTGATTTCAAAACTAATACATTATCTCTACGGGACTGACAGTCCCTCTTAAAACTAAGCATACATCGAAGAACAGGACGAGAACACGACATATGAACCTTCGCCAAATATCGCCACTTGTCCTTCAAGACGTTACCGAAGGCATTTTCACTCATCAGTGATTGGTTTTGTGTGCACACGTAAAATGTAAGCTATACTAATGATAAAGTATTTTGCATGTCACGAGAACACAAAAAAACAATCACTGACGAGAATGATTTCGGCGACGTTTTGGAGGAAAAGTGGCGATGTTTGGCGAAGGTTCATATGTCTGGTCCCTCCTGGTGAATGCCTAGCTCTTAGTAAACTAAATTAAAAGTATCAACCAAACGATAGATTGACCAAGTTGAACAAAAAAATCCATCAAATGCACCATTTTTAAGGGTAAGGTAGGGTTAATTCGTGTGAAATAGGCACATTTTTATGATTTCTTTTTTTGACAAAACGGTTAAAATATATTTATTTAAACTAATGGTACATTAAAGTGTGAAATTCGAAGAATATTGTTTCCAATTTTTACAAAGAAATATTAAAAAATACGGCGACGGCAGCAATTTTTGTCAAGCGTCTCGGAAAAAAAGTTGAATTATTGCGGTGCCAATCTAGCTTCAAAACTACTGCACCGAAATTTTGCACACTATTTCTGTACATAATTTACGAGGTAACGCTGGAGAGGTTTTTTTTTAAATGTGTTTATATTTTTCAGTTTATAACAACAAATTAACTGATTTTTTTTTTCGCTTATAATTGCGTTTTTCCCTTTAAAGTGTTCCCAAAAATTTAAAAATTTAAATTTCGAAAGAAAACAGCGTTACCTGGGGAAAGTCCTTATCTAAAGATATAATAAATTTGATTTTAGAAGATGCAGCACGGAGATATGATGGGCACCGCAATTCAACGTTTTTCTGTGACACTTGACAAAAATTGCTACTATCGCCGTATTTTTAATATTTCTTCGTGAAAATTGGACACAATATTCTTCGAATGTCACACTTTAATGTACCATTGGTTTAAATAAATAGATTTTAACCGTTTTGTCAAAAAATGATAATGTGCCTTATTTCACGCGAATTGAACACACCTTGCCCTTAAAATAAGCAGGGGAGTGCAGAAAAGAGTTTAAGTTTTACTCCTCAGTTCTTTTGAATGCGCTAAACAGCATTGCAGCATGCATGCTGGCTCTGCTTGTGACTATGCAAATAGTGACATGAGGTAATACCCCCAAAATACTAAGCAATCCTACTCCATATATAAATTGATTAATGGATTAAGGCACTTAATATCAACTAGTACTAATACGAGGACAGTTTCAGAAAGTCCTAAATTTGGCGTATTGGCGAAAGTTTATTTGGCCACCCGAGGTCACTAAACTGTCTTGGACAGAGACTCGAAGGGTTCACCAACTCGCAAAAAAACTATACTACGAGGGCTGTTTTTTTTTAACCTCCGATGGTCTGTAACAAAAAGACGGGTCAAGACACAAAAAAGATTTTTTTACCAAAAGTTAAGTACAATACTGATTATTTCTCCATATAATCACCTTGACAATTAAAGCATTTGTCATATCTGAAAAACAAGCTTTGAAATACCCTCTCTTCATAAAATGTAGCCGCCAATGATTTGAAGGGAGTTGTGACGGTTTCTTTGAGCTTAACGTCAACTTGGAAGCGCTACAATCCAAGCCACTATGCTTATCAATAATTCACTTATGGTAAACCTTCGCGTTTCCCTAAACCCTTGGTCAACTCGCTGAACAATACTGATGTTCATGAAGAAGGGGACCAAGGAAGCAAGTCTGTCGCTACAGACGGTATTGTTTAGCGAGTTGACCAAGTCTTTAGGGAAACTCAAAGGTTTACCATAAGTGAATTATGGACTAGTAGTGGCTTGGAGGACAGAAAAAAATTGACGTAAAGCTTTCAAATTTACTTTTTAAATGAAACCGTCACAACTCCCTCCCAATCATTGGCGGCTACATTTTATGAAGAGGGTATTTCAAAGTTTGTTTACAGGTCTAACAAATGCCTTAATCGTCAAGATGATTATGTGGAGAAATAAGCAGTATTGTACATTACTTTAGGTAAAAAAAAATCTCTTTTGTATTTTGACCCGTCTTTTTGTTACAGCCCATCGGAGGTTGAAAAAAAACAGCCCTCGTACTTGTTGTAACCCTTCTGTAAATTAGACATCATTCTACAATGATGTCTAATTTTCTCGACCCATGAACCTATTTTGCCAGGGCCCGCCATCCCCGTGAGGATCAAGAAGAAGTTGAGGGGTTTTTACTACCAGGGCGATTGCAATGACCCCGAGGTGCAGAGGAGGATCAAAAAAACGTTCCTGGCCAACCTGGAGACGGGATTCGGAAACGCGAGGCTCTGCGTACAAAAGTAGGGGGGTTGTTTTAATTCTTTATGTACTGACGGTACTTAAAAGTACCACTTAAAAAGCCGCTGTTTCACTTTTCATTGCTCGATTTGGAGAAAACGGGAAAAGATGGAACTTTTTGATTGACATGATCGGTTTTAGTACATTAAAGTACACTGTTAAAAAAAAACCTGAAATTTCAGGAGAAAAATTACTGATTTTAACGGAACTTTGCCGTAACGACTGAAAACGGGTTTTTTTCCTTCTGAAAACGGGTGTTTCCTTCTAAAAACGGAAAATGTCCGTAAACCACGAGATGAAAACGGAATTTTCCCGTTTTTAGAGCTGCCATACTTGTATTACCCTATCGTAGAATTGGCGATAATGCACTAAGGATATACAAATCAAAACTCGAACATCAAATACCTGTATTACCAGGCCCGACCGTGGCCGAGTGGTTAGGGTATCAGCCTAGAGATTCAACCTTTGCAGGAGTACGGGAGTTCGAATCCCACCTACTGCCAGTCATCCTATAAATCAGATCTGTGCTGGAAATAGTAGAAAAATCCTCAATTCACGGATGGGCCCGAGTACACTGGGACAGACGACGTGCTCGTTAAATCTGTGGAGTCCAAAGTCCCGACGACGTTAGCGTACGATGTCACTCGAAGTTCCGTTGGGTGAGCGCTCGGGTGTCGACCTCGTGACTTGACCAGGGTTCTAAATTACGAGGCGTTATTGGCTGTGTTAGCACCTAAAGGAGGCTAGAAATAGGCAGCTGGAAAGCCTTACCTTACATTACCTGTACCTTCCTCTAGTTGGCCTCTGTCTCTAAAAATTAGATGGATCTATTATGTGTGTGTTGTGTCTGTCTTACTTGACGAAGGTTTATAAGCGGGTCTCTGACCAAGCACACAAACCTGAATATGTATGTCTACCAACGAACGAACGGAAATGGAAAAATTTTATAACGGAGAAATAAGAAACGGAACTCAAGTAGAAACACGGGAAAATGCAAAATTTTAATAACGGAGAAATAAGAAACGGAACTTCTGTAAATACACGGGAAAATACTTAACGAAACAGGAAAGTCCCGGCAACTCTGCTGCCGGTACTTTTCCCGTTCATTTCAAAAGTACATTCCTTCCTAAATAAACTTTAACTTGAGTTATCTTCAGCCAACTCGTGATGCCCCGACGGTTCTTATTAGTAGCACTTAAAAAGCCATTGTTTTGTATTTCATTGTTCTTGCTAGGGGAAATAGATGGCAGTGGGGATTTTTAATACAGTATATGTGGTTGCAACTTATTAAAGACTAAAAAAATAACTAGTATTCATTCAACAAAAGGTCATTTTAGTCAGTGTAATTTAGAAATTATAAGTAATAAGGAGGAAAAAAGAAAACAAATTCGGGACGTAAAGTACATTTTATGTCCCAACTATTTTTTACCCTTTTATATTCTAATTAATTGCAATAACTATCATTAAAATGTTTAAAGACAAATAATTAAAATCGATACTTAGTTCTGGGCATAAAGGGTTAAATATTCAGAGAATTCCCACATTTTGCTCATGATACATGAAAGAGACGACGTTGATTCTTGGCCCAAGTAGTTTTAAGGTGTAAATATTGAAAATGTTTCAAAAGACAGCAGTTATTTTGACAATGCCCGAACCGCAATACAGTCCTTGGACAAATTATTAGACGCACTGCAAGATTTCATGTAAAATATTAATTACCGGGTGATATTGTACCGTTTTATTTTAAATTGATTTGTTTTTTATTTTTATATTATCCAATCAATTACCGATTTATTTGACATAAATAAAACTGCATTCATTTAGAAAAGCATAAGTTTATTAAGTTTCAAAGAAAAGTGAAATTAATGTTAGTAAAAGTCAATATTTAGTTCAGCCACCTTTAGCCGCTATCAAAGCTTTAATTCTGCGCGGCATGCTATCAATGCAAAACTGTACTGTCTCCGGCATTTGAGGATGATGATTCCACACATAAATAATCTTATAATAAATAATTAATATAAATTAATCTTAATCATAATTATCTTAAAATAAATACAAATATGTAGTCTACAACAATTCTTTTAAATAAAAATCAATAATATTGTAGTTTAAATATACCATTATTGCATAAAAACTCTTAAGAAACATAAAGTTATTTTTAAAAAAATACAGTGCGTCTAATAATTTGTCCAGGGACTGTAAGTTTTGCATACAAAGACAAGCGTCTTACCAACTGAATCCCCAACCCTACTAACAATGTATGCCTTTTGTACCAACAGCGATCTGCCGTGCCTTCTTCAAGCTTATAATTCTAATATCTAACTATATACTTTACAATTCTACGAAATCCAACTTGTTAGTTTCCACACTACGTTTATAACGTAATATGTGAAAGGTATAATCGTTCAGTCCGTCTGTCACCTCACTTTGCTGGCCCAAACTACAAATGCTACAGACAAGTGTGACGCGTCAAAAAATTCAGCGAATCGAAATTAGAAGGCTTTAAAAATCTCAGAAAAAAATCGAATTTAAAGTACTTCAATTATTTAAAAAACTGCACAATTTAATGCTCATTTAAAAAAACATAAGGAGACATTTTTATTAGAATTAAATCACCACTCACAACAATCGCTCGAAAAACTTTATTTCAGTTAAATAATAAATTAAAAGAAATTTACTTTTGGCATAAATCAGTTTGAAATGACTTCAAATATATTTCAAAAAGAGATTCTTTGAATGTAGGTTGATATGAAATGTTTTCCTCCTTTATAAAAGCGAGGAATATTACAAATTTATTATTTGAAGTATCAATTAATTTAGCAAACGATAAAAAAAATAACTATTGAATTTTCGAAATAAAATGAATGAAACTAGTCAAATTTACCGTGTAAAAAATGTTTAATATAGAATTAATACCGTGATTGGCGCCTTTTTTCCCATTGAACACAAATGTTATGTGAAAGAGAGATAAGTGACATATTCTGTTACAAACCTACTTCTTTTATAAATTAAAATAATAAAACTAATAAAACGGTAACATAGGTGTGTATGGGAAGGATATATAATTATAGATATTTCCGGCGTGGCACAGTGGGTTAAAGCGTCGAGCCTCAAAAGAATTACTACTTTAAAATTATATGAAAACCTATGTTTTTAACTTCCACACTACGTTTATAACGTAAAAAGTGGAAGGTATTATAATCTTTCAGTCCGTCCGTCTGTCCGTCACCCACTTTCACAAAACGAACCTCAAGTCCCACAAACAACTGGGATACGTCTTTTTAAAGCAAAAAATCAGGCTAGGCTACATCCCAAATTTCATTAAGATGTTTATTTGGAAAACGACAGAGAATGTTCGTTTTTCACATAAAAATCGTGTTCTTTTTTTAATTTCAAAAGAATGTAAAGTTAAATGATATTATAATAATATTTTCGCTTTGATTTTTACAGCAAAAAAAACATACAATTATTTTTAACTCGAACTTCTTCGAGTTTTGGCGTTTAAAAGTTTAGATTAGAACTAGCTAAAGACCCTATTTGGCGCGAATTTCTTTCTAAGGTTTATAAATAGTGTGTTTCCTGGTGAGCACAAATAATGTGTGGAAGCGGTTTAAGTGGCAGATTCTGTTACAAACCTACTTTTTGAATTCTCTTCAGGGGCGTGTGCATCCTGGACTCTGTGCGCGTGTCTTGTGGCCGATCGGACGACGAGTCGGTCTCCAACTCGAAGAGCAACAGGAGAGAGAAGAGGGACGTGTGGCGGCATGCAGAGAGGGAAGATCTGGAACTCGAGTTCGAGATCACCATCGACGTCGACCAAGAAGTAGTGAACTTTTTTTTAGTCTACTTTTATGTCTTAAAATTCGAGATTATTTTGTTTTGGATCAGATTTACTGTACGGTTCCCCCTTGGCGCGATTTTTTCGGATCTGGCGATAAATAATTTTTTCTGGCAACCTGTCTGACTTCGAATGAAGATTCGAATTCTATGACTTTGCACCGATGACGTTTTCCGGCAACCCTGTCGGACCGTTGATTGAGTTTTCATAAGAAATATTCCAATACGATCTTTTCTTTGAACCGTGGTTTTTGAATAAAGTCGCCAAAATACGGACTTTTGGCGCGATTTTGGAAAGTTCGCCAAGGGGGACCGTACAGTAAATCTCTACCTTTGTTTTAAATGGAAAGTACCGTAGAAATTGCCGTCCGCACATGTCGTTCAATTCTCTCTAATCTAATGGAATTTTGAAAATGTATTGGATGTAATCCGTTAGAAGTGTGCGTGTGTGGCGGTTCACCACACACGCAACCTCAATATGCCATCAACAACTAGGTGGCGCTGATTTACAGCCACATTCCTACCACTATTTCAGATTGCAATGTTAATAATAGTATATAAGCCGAGGTAACTCATCTCCACCTTGAGGATCCTTTTGGTAGACTGTGGGTTACAGAGGCAGCAACATTGGAGACCCGGACGTGATCGTCACCCCCTACAACGATGCTCCTGCTACGATGCGCTCAGCCACGGTTTCTACTCGCTGCTAATGCACTCAACGCTGCATGCAACTCAACGGCCAACGCTGGAACACAACTCAACCGCAGCTCAACGCACAGCGAAGCAACCCGCGCACGGTCCCTTACCTCGTTTCTAGGAGGGGAGTGGTTTGGCGGTTATCACCACACACGCAACCTCAATATGCCATCAACAACTAGGTGGCGCTGATTTACAGCTACGTTCCTACAAATATTACAGATTACAACGTTAATAGTAGTATATAAGCCGAGGTAACTCATCTCCACCTTGAGGATCCTTTGGTAGACTGTGGGTTACCGAGGCAGCAACATTGGAGACCCGGACGTGACCGTCACCCCCTACAACGATGCTCCTGCTACGATGCGCTCAGCCACGGTTTCTACTCGCTGCTAATGCACTCAACGCTGCATGCAACTCAACGGCCAACGCTGGCACACAACTCAACCGCAGCTCAACGCACAGCGAAGCAACCCGCGCACGGTCCCTTACCTCGTTTCTAGGAGGGGAGTGGTTTGGCGGTTCACCACACACGCAACCTCAATATGCCATCAACAACTAGATGGCGCTGACTTACAGCCACGTTCCTACCACTATTCCAGATTGCAATGTTAATAATAGTATATAAGCCGAGGTAACTCATCTCCACCTTGAGGATCCTTTTGGTAGACTGTGGGTTACCGAGGCAGCTACACGTGTGTTCTGTAACACACGCACACAACTAACGGATTGTATCCATTAGATTTTTAAATTGATTTCTTAGTTTGAAAGATATATCGTAAGGTACTTATTTATTTTTATACTCTTTGTTTGTCCGTAGACCCAACAGGTGTTCGAAGTTTTTTTCATAGATATGACATAAAGGCCTATTTTTATAATATTATTTCCCGTCTGTCTGCACCCCTAATCAACTTCCATACTAATGAAGTAGTAAGCTGTCGTTTTTCGGATAGCTTGCTTATTCTGCATTGGTAAATCATTCATATAATATCCACGACTTTTCGCATGATACATGAACAATTGAACATACCGGGAAGGGACAACGTTGATTTCTGGCGCAAATAGACCACAAAAATATGTTCACCAAGAATCAACGTTTTCCTTTTAATGTACATTCATCAATTGTGGTAAATCAATTGTGTTCGACGAGATGAATATCACGTAAATGTTACATTTATTTGAAATATTTTTTATTATTCTCAACACTATTTAAGGCGACGCGGTATCCAAAAAATTAAATCCTGTATTTTTATTAATGGCAAGGAAATTCAACCGTTTTTAAGAAAAAATCATGTTCAATAAACATATACAATAAAAAAATGTCTAAACATAATTTTTTTTAATTAAAAAAATGTTTTAAAACGTTAAAAACGTTATTTTTTAATGCTACTTCTCCTACAATTTAAAGTTTTTTTTAATGATTTTCTTTGCAAAGTCCTCCCAGAACATCTATGAATAAAAGTTTGTATGTATATTGAGCTATCAGTTACACAAGAACAGTTATGTAGCTTTATGTATAAAAAAGGCCAAAAAAATAAGATTTTTTAAAAATTTCCACAACCTTATTTCCCCCAGCTGAACGACACGAACGAAGTACTACAGCAGTTTCTTGAAACAATTCAAAATCTCGACTGGACGACCGAAGATCCAAGTGAGGATGCCACAACCTCCAATCCAGATCCAAATACTCCTGGTACAGAATCCGTCGATTTCCTTGGACTGCCGAACTACGATAACGAAAGCTATGCTGGTTCAGTAGTTTTCACTCAAGATAGCACTGAATTAGTGTGCCGTAAAGGCTCTGTTCTGAATAATGACATGTGTGGTACGTAGGGTCCATTTTGATTTCCGACCATATCAGGGCCGGATTTCTAAATAGGCTGTAGCCTAGAGCGGCGAATTTTCGGGTGAGGAAAATAAATTTTAAGACCAATTAAAGCGGCATTTGGCATAAAAAATATTCTTAAAAATATTAGTATATTTTTATAAAGAAAACAAATAATATACATTAATGCGTAAACCGCAATGAGCCGTAAATTATTAATGAATTCAAGAAAAGAAACGTTGCGTACAATGTACTAAGGAGGTTCTACTTCTTAACACAATTATTTAATAGTCTTATAATTACTGAGTATTTAATAAGAAACAAGGCCACTAGTTAAAGACATTTATTCAAATTATCTAGATTCCATTTTAATTGAAGAATACATTCATTTTAAAAATCACTGCATCACAGGAATAGAAAACCCCTTAGTTAAAGGGAGAGAATATTGTGACAGGGGTGGCATATCGATCGTAGCCTACAAGCGGCAAATCTTTAAATCCGGCCCTGGACCATATTCATTAATAAATGAATATAGCCATGTTACTTTAATACAGTTGACATAAATGAGAGAATACAGGAGAAATGAACTTTTTATTATATTTCGCAAAGCCAAAACTAACTTTACTTTCGAAAAGCAAAAGACAAACTGATTTTTCAAAAAGAAAAAACTGTGCGACACGTTAGACGAGTCGTCGCTAGAGAATATGAAATAAATGCTCTCTCGAAATAATCCTTCACAAAATAATTTCGCTACAGAAATTAAATTCCTAGGCTTAATACTAGTCATTTCATTAAAAGATAATAGAATATCATAAATAATTTGGATATCAATTTTGAATTAAGAAAATTATATTACTCACTCGCATAGTCACATCTTAGAGCTGCCCATAATGTACCACATTAATTTATTGCAAAACAAAAACATTAAGTATTTGACAACGACTATAATTAAAGACGACATAATTAATTAATGTCTTAATTAATGTCTTAATTAATGTCATAATTAATGTCATAATTAATGTCATAATTAATTAATGCTACACCTCATTATATACTCTTAAATCTTCACCAAAATTGCAAGCGTTCTAGCATATAAAAAATTAATAACATACTCTCGCGTACCTCAATGTTATACACTCTCCTAAGCATATAAATTGCAGAGTTTCTCACATCTCAAATTAACATACTCTCTCATATAGTAATTACATGCTGTCACACACATCAAATTATATCTCGTGTACAATTAATACAATAATTTGTACATTTTCCTTTCAATTATCAAAGCTACCTTACACATTTGATCCATCCTGCTTGTTTTAGTTGCATCGAAATAATTTGAATCGCAGTCAGGGCCGGATTTAAAGATTTGCCGCCTGTAAGCTAATATTGATTTGCGTCACAATATTCTCCCCCTTCGGGAAAAGGTACCTGGTTAGCTGCAAAATAGGGTGGTATGTGCTGTTTAAAATAGATACACACAATAGAATCATCTATGTACCTTTACACACTAAATGGGAAGCGAAATAGGCGAATTTTTTTTTAAACTGTTCTGCTATTTTTTTTTCAACTTCGAAATTCGGGAGGAGGAGGTGCAATTGCCCTGGCAGCGACCATGTTTGCTACGAAATACTAGTACTATATATATACGTTTACGGTTTACATATTAATGTAAATTATTTGTTTTCTTTCTTGAAAATATTCGTATCTTTAAAATATTTTTTTATGCCGAATGCCGCTTTAATTGGTCGTAAAATTTGCCGCCCCAAAAAATTCTCCGCTCTAGACTACAGTCTACTTAGCCTATTTAGAAATCCGGCCCTGATTGCAGTCATTCTTCTGGGATAGATACTTCGGTGGAGTATACATATACAGCCCAGAGTACTGACTGGAATGCTGACGTTACTCGTCAATCGCTTATCTTCCATATGAAACTTGCATGCTCTCTCTCGCACATCGAAAAATTATAAACTATCTTTTATTTCAGAATTACAAACCGTTCGACACCCTACGAAGTTTACCTATTTAAAATTAAAACATTCTGAATATTTGCCTCAAACCTATTTGTTTAAGTTTTTTTTTCTGAGACACTGACATCTCAAAGCCGTCCCAATCAATTTCTGTCATCTTGTCGTGTTCCAAAACTATGTCTCATGACCTTCAATTAAAAATTAACTTGATATCATTCTCATCATAGTCAAGCCATTCAGTAGTCCACCTAGTATTTGCAGGGCAGAAATTGCAAGCAAGCAATGTTAGTAGTATTCGTGTCACCTGATGATAAGAGACCAAGCTATCGAAATTTGTGGCTTTTCATAGCTTTTAAGGTATAGGGAGTGGCAGTATTTTAGATAAATGTTATGGACTTGCTTAAGTTACGCTCCTTTTTATTGTATTACAGTGATGTGTTCACCCGGGACTTACTACGATGTCAACACCCAAACGTGTATCGACTGTCCCCTGGGCCAGTACCAGGAGTATGAAGGACAAATGGGGTGCCAATGGTGCCCTGTGGGCACTAGTACAGAGAAACCCAGAGCAAGACACGTGGAGGACTGTAAAAGTAAGTTAGTGGTATGTTAACCTTTCATTACTCAAAAGTCAACTCTGAGTACCTTTTACGAAAATGGAAGAAACTCAAAGTTTTAACCAGTTGGACCTTAAACTGAAGCAATCAGCTTTTGCTTTTTAGATTAAACGTGTTTTATAATTCGACCATCAGGCTTGTTGTTTTTACTACTAATTCTTAAGAATGTCTAGCAAAACTAGGCAATCTCAATCAAATCAAATACATAAAAAAATAATTAAAAAAATTAGTTCCCTGCACATCTTTTGAAAAATTCAAAGATAAAAAAATTTTAAGGGCAGGCCATGTCGGTTTTGAAAAAGTGGTAAATTGAGTAGATTTTCTATCCCTGTCTAAATGTTAGCAGTTTTATATGTCCACATATGAAGCAAGAGATTTTCGGATATAATCTTGGAGTGAAATGAAAGGATCCTCCAGGTTTTTATCAAAATACCATGAGTGGATCGGAGTGATTCTCGCAAGGTTGTTATTTTATCCCTCTTCAATGGAGAAACTTCGCGAAAGTGAGTGACCCACCAGAACCTGACCTTTGAAACCTTAACTTTTTTGCAGTCGATAATACATTTACATTTCTTTTCCAGAAATCTGCCAACCTGGATCTTATTCGGAAACTGGCCTAGAGACCTGTCTTGTCTGTCCTCACGGTAGCTACCAGGAGTTTGTGGGGCAGATGTCATGCCACGCTTGTCCGGAGGGAAAAACAACTGCCGACATAGGGTCCTCCTCGGAAACTGATTGCAAAGGTAATTTGTGAACTTGTCAACCGTCAAAACGCATTGCGTTGGAGGAGGGAGAGCCGCGGCCGAATTGGTTGATGCTTTTACGCAGAGATAAACCCCTGTCAGACGTGAAGGTGAATCCAGGTTCGCACCTATAGACCGCTTATACACATATGCGTCTGACGCAATAAAACCTGTGAACACCGATATATGGCAGTCTTTTTGGTTGATATGACGCTCCAGGACCAAGGTATCTATGGTTAGTTGTCGTATTCCTAGTTAATTAAAGACGTTATTGGTAGAAGTAAATCAATCGCAATAATAACTTGTTTGGGAAACAAACTGATTTGGAAATCATTTTTAGCTTCAGCGGCTTAGTCAATCATTAAGTATAAGCTTCCGTAAACGAAAACACTAATACTTTACTCTTAATTTTTGTAATGACAAAAAAGTTAAAACATTAATATTTCCGAAGATTTAATCATCTTTTTAATATAAAACAATTTTATTTGTTCAAGACAGAAGTTAACTGTCTGTAAGCTATTTCTAAAGTTTTTTTCTTATACAGATACCTGCGAGGCTGGTCACTACTCCAAAACTGGACTAATGCCCTGTGATCGATGTCCAAAAGGCTTCTACCAATCACTTCCCGGTCAGATATCATGCGACGAGTGTCCTACTAATTTGTCTACTGCTGAAGAAGGCAGTAAAAATCTTTCGGATTGCTTCGGTAAAAACGATTTTATAGATTCTAAACTCTTATTTTCAGTGTTTTTTTATACAATTACCAACTTTGTGATTTAAGTAAAATGCACCATGATTGGATAAGAAATTTCTTCAAAGAAAGAAAAGGTACAAAAACTTAAAACACACTCATGGTTTTCTGTAGTGCGAACTAACTGAAATTACACCTAACTAGCTAACTAAATTAAATGAACCAATTGGATAAAGATGGTATAATTTTGTTCTCCAAACTTCAACGGTGTAAATCACAACAATAATATGATATTTTTATTTTTAAAAGGACAAAGTTACCTTTAAACATGTCCACCATTAATGCTAGACTGTTAACGCATGCCAAACTCAGTTGACAATAGCGTCACGTTGCCTCGGCAGGACTGCCTGTGGACTATGGAGTTGGAGGCTACCAGAGATAACTATTGAGTTGGAATGTATAGCGCCATTGGTGACTGAGTTTATTGCGCCCTGACAGACCAGTGTTGCTTGTGGAGATAATTCCTGACAATTAGACCTTTTTTGGAAATGCAAGACTCACATAAACCTGTAGTTGCCTCAGTAACCCATAGTCTACCAAAAGGATCCCCAAGTAGAGATGAGTTACTTCGGCTTTTATACTACTGTTTTCGTTGTTATCTAGAATGCTGGAAGGAACGCAGTGGTAAATCAGTGCCATCTAGTTTGGATGGTAAATCATCGCCATCTGAGGACCATCTGTTGGTTCTTAAGGTTGCGCGTGTGGTGAACCTCCCCAAACCTAATTATAGAACGTCATGAATGTAAAAATTCCTTAAATGTATCCTTTCCCGTCAGATCTGAACCCCTGTTCGATCGAGGGTGTCTGCTCTAACGGGGGTTCGTGTCAGCGCGTGGGACGAGCCGCGAGCTGTGTGTGCGAGCCGGGCTTCGAAGGAGCTCGCTGCGAGGCGGACATAGATGAGTGCCAACAGTCGCCGTGCCACAACGAAGCCACCTGCGTCAATGGACGTGAGTTAACTTTTTTTTCTCTTTGGATCATCATCATATTTGGCACGGCAGCTCAAGTGAGCCAAGGCCTTCTGTTGGAGACTCCTCTAGGACAGTCTACGCTTGGCCTGGGTCTTCCAGTTTTTTACTTTTAGGATTTTAAAATCAGACTGAAATTGGAAACAGCACCAGTCCTTGCGATTACAACGCAACCCTACCCCTCGTTTGGTTTTCTAGACAACGGAGTGAGGGGGGTCCTTTACGTCCCTGGGACTCCCCAGAGTCAATCCATCGTAGTTTTGGTCTACCTCGTCACCGTGTTGTGAGAGGTTTGGAAGAAAATACCTGTTTGACTGGATTTTCTTCTGTCATGCGTATGATATGCGCCGCCCAGTTCATCCTACTTATTTTGATAGTTTTAATGACATCGGATAAATCTCAGAATTAGTACGTCTTCGCCAAACGCCATTCTCCCTTACGCCACGAAGAATGCTTCTCGGAACCCTTCTTTCAAATATTGCAATTCTGCACTCTCCGTTTTTAGTTAGAGGACAAGTTTCTGAACCATATATTATGACCGGCCTGGTGAGAATTTTATAAACTAATAACTTAGTTTCTCTTTGGATCATGTAGACATAAGCTATTAACCGTACAATTACAACGCAAGCTTGGCTTCAACCACCACTTCGTGTGGTTTTTCAGGAAAGACTTGAGCGTCGCTGTTCTAAACCTATCTTGCTTGAACCTCTGCTATGAGGTTAATCGCAACTGCTCTCCAAACCCAAGTGGGAGGGACGTAAAGGACCCCCCTCACTCCGTTGTCTAGAAAACCAAACGAGGGGTAGGGTTGCGTTGTAATCGTAAGGACTGTGCTGTTTCCAATTTCAGTTTGTCACATTGAGATCGGAGGGATGGAACATCCCACAGACCTAATTCAATAATTTGGAAATCAGAACTTCTGGAAAAGTATTGGTAAGCATTTTTTCACTGTAAAGGACAATAGTACAGTCCACAGTAGTTAGGAATTGAGAGTTCAACCCCAGGAAGCGTAATGAGGAAACATTTCCCCTCGCCTCATCTTCCCTCATTCTATCCCAATTGAACGTTGTTTTTGTGAGTGACAGAACAGAGGTGGAATGAAGTTAATTTTTGACCTCTTGAACAAATGTAAGGTAAGCACAGCACAAACACCACGGGCCTATTCGCTTGTCAGGCCCTGCTTTCTAATATAAAATCGCTTATCCAATCATTCCTCCACTAGGGTATTTTCCTTAATTTGAACGTTCAACTTGCAAAATCAATTTTTATTTTGGTAAAATTTATCCCTTTCTTTATAGTGCGATAATGCTTTGTCTTTTGTCAATTGCAGATGGTAGTTTCCTCTGCGTCTGCTCCGACAGCTTCACAGGCAAGCTCTGCGAAGAAGAGGTTGATGAATGCTTGTCAAACCCTTGTCTACACAACGGCACTTGCATGGATAAGGTAAGACGAACTTTTGTAGAATTTGTTCGCTCTACCTTATGTGCCACCACATAAGGGTTGTGTGGGGATTGCACACGTGGCAGGTGAGTACGGTGGCCCTTTCACACATAGGGAGGGTCATGTGAGGGGAATAGTGAGGACAGAAAGAGACTGCTTTAGAAGATATTAAAGGCGTGTCTCTTCTAAGGAGATTGTTAACAATGGATAAGGTTTCTATTGAGTGCCTCAGAAAATTACTTTAACCACAATCCTACTCTTTATAAATTTTCGGATGAAAACAAAAAGAGTTAGTAAGATTTTTTTTAATTGTGTTCTGGTATTTAAAATTTTGTAACTGTACACTACCGTGTCTTTACATACAACAGCAGAACGGAACGATCTTTGTGAATTCTTTTTGTCGCCGTTACGGTTCAGTGATGGGGAGAGTTGTTCGCAAACCATGGTACGCAAAAGCCACGCTTTTCAGGAATTTTCTATGTGTGTGCAAGTGAAACGTGTGGAAAGTCCACGCCACAGACATAAGGTAGGGCGAATTTTTGAGCTTGAATACTTCGCAGCTCGGAAACAATGCCGGTGGGAGGGTACACTCGCAAAAACGTTTTATCATGGTGATAGACTTCTTACTAATTAGACAACTTTGGAAAACTGTTTACATTTGCTCTGTGTACTCTAGAGGTTTTTGAAACAGAGTGGCTCACAAAACCCAGTTCTCAATCGCCACATTACGGTAGCCGGACAATGCGCATGATTTTAGGTATAGTAATCATTATCTTTCTGCTGCTTGTTCACCTGTAGTTGGACACTTCTGCACAGCTTAGTACGCTTTAAATAAAATAGCCGTTAAAAACTAACATCTGATTTGCCAAAAAGAAAATAAGTCAAAAGTACGGAAACATTTTGTATTAAATACGGTGATTTCCAGATAAAATACAGTTTTGTCTCGTTAACAACTCGTACTTTTAAAATTGAGAAATAGTTTTGCGTCAGGCTCTAGTTCAACCCACTATGTAAGTTAAAAGTGAAGCGTCATACCAACTCTCTCGACAGATTGAAGCTAAACGAAGCAATGTTATTGACATTTGACACGCCCTTAAAGAAACATCATTGAGAATGAGCGTTGCAGGAAATGGTTTTAAACTATACACGATAAATAAAACGATATAATAAAACAAGGTTTAATATCGT
Organism: Oedothorax gibbosus; assembly: GCA_019343175.1. Taxonomy (NCBI): domain Eukaryota; kingdom Metazoa; phylum Arthropoda; class Arachnida; order Araneae; family Linyphiidae; genus Oedothorax; species Oedothorax gibbosus. The sequence goes on along the minus strand of JAFNEN010000184.1, from coordinate 722,301 downwards.
AAAAGTAAGCGAAACCATTTTAACCATCGAAAATATGCAGTGAAGCATCATATCAACTCAGCCATTAAATATCCCGATTGATGGAAGATAAAAGATGCTTTGTTGATGTTTGACCGGTCCCCAAAGTCACGTTATCGAGAACAAGCTTTGAAAGAAACGGTTTAAAACTGTAAAGGAGTCTAATAAAACAGTTCAATAATCTAAAGTAAGCGAAACGGTTTTAAACAGTCGAAAATATGGGAAATTCCGTAAAACTGAGGGGTTTTTTTTACAGTTTACAAGTCGATGTTCAGTCACTCTAATACAGGGTGCCGCAAATAAAAGTGGCCCCGTCATGGAAATAAGAATAAGATAGAATTGTTGTCAAGTCAAAAACCATCGCAAAAACAGGTTTGCCATGTGAAGCTATTGATCGCTTCAATATTAAGCCCAAACAACAGCTTGGCGAATTATTTGCCGGCAACTATATGCTATGGTTTAACAAGCTAGTTGGTATGCAATATTAACTGAAGGTTTGTACACACACACAGATGTACAAAAAAAGTTCTCACTAGTGATTATTTCGGCAGTTATTTATTCTAGAGAATCGGACCTTTTTGTTTTTGTTGATCTAAAACATTCTTAATTGATTGCAAGACACAAAATTTGCATGAGGGACCGCCTTCATATAATACGCGTTAAGATCTGAACTCGAAAAAAGTCCATGAGTAGCTCTAATGTAGTGCTAATCCAATTCAACCAATGCAAAAACAGGTGTGCCAAGTGAAGCCATTGCACGCTTGAATAATTGTTTACTTGTATTTCAACATGAAGGATTTTACGGTTTCAATAGTTTTCTCGCCAAACATCTCAATGCATTCTTATCTCTACGCCGGGGCCACTTTTTTTTGCGCCACCCTGTACATTCCACAATCGCACTCTGTGTTTGTTCTGCAGGTAGGCGGGTACACGTGCTTATGTTCCTCTGGATACGAAGGCACCAAATGCGAAAACGAACTCGAAACCTGTTTCCAAGACGTCATTTGTGTCCACGGACGCTGCGTGGCCAACAGATGCGCCTGCTTGCCCGGATACCATGGAATGGATTGCTCCATTGATGTTGATGAGTGTGAGAACGTTACCTGCCTCAATAACGGAAGGTAGGTTATAAAGCTGCATAGCTACACCCTGTGTGTGGTTACCTAGACTTCTAAGCGTTAGAACATTTTTTTTTCCATATTTTACGCACTAGTCTTTTTAGCAATGAGTATAAATTTTAATAATGAGTTTTAAATGATATTCTATTTTTTTTTACTCGGAACTTTTTAAGATCATCTTTTTAAAAACAAACCTAGTTCTTATTTTTTATAAACAAATATTTAATTTATTAAAAATTAGTTTTAAAAATTATGCAGGGAAAACAACCACACACATTTTCCCATTTTCAAGCCGTTTGGTAGGTACGTACGAGGTTGAGTCAAAAGTTTTTTCGTATTTTCACCTACAAAAGAAATGTACAACATTCCCGCAATACTAAGGATTTTTTCCCATGAAGTAAATTCCATTATGGTGTATGGTTTTTAGGCATATCTCTGTCGAAAGTTCCAATTCCATGGTTATACTATTCGGTCAGCTTTGATGCAAAGAACACGCGACACCATTCACATTAGTGAACTGCCATTTGGGCAAAAAGTGAGCCAAGGACCGAAAAAGATATTAATCTGACGGAGAAAGTTGTGGGCTGTATGCAGAATGAAACACCACTTCTATACCTTGCAGGACTCAAAGTTCTTTCTTGGTCAATCTGACAGTGCATGTTGTAGGAGTGCACGTTGTCTGTTGACTAGTACTGGATTGAGCCTTTAGAATATCTTATACTCGTTGCAGTTGCTGACTATAGATGTCAGCGTCCACAGTACGGCCACGTGGAACAAACTGAAAAAGAATCAATTCCTCCAAATTGCACCAAACGTCAGCATGACCTTCTGTTCATAGCGGCCCCGTTTTACAACAGGTTTTGGGAGCAGGCCAGGATGTTGCCACTGTTTTCCCATGTCTGTATTTCAGAAAAGATCCATTTCTCATCTCCAGTTACGAATCTGCGCCAAAATCGGATATCTTGGGGTTAGAAAGCAGTTCTTTGCAGACCTCCACTCTCCGTTGCTACTGGGATGGAGTCCATTCATGAAGAACTTCTCAACATCGCATATTTACGAGTCCCAGTTGGTGGGGCTGTCGATTGATGCTACTTTGGAAAGGACCAAATTCTGACAATTATCAAGGTCGAACTCCGCTTTACTATTTTAGATCGTCTGCACAGGAACTGTAATTTGCATATGTTAATTTCAGGCCCTCCAATCAAGTCCAGGTGAAACACGAAAAAACTTTTGACTCAACCTGGTGTTTTAGCCGCTAAACGGGTCTACCGTACCTTAAGGAGGGTTCTAGTCTTGAAAGGAACTGATAGTAGTGCTATTTCTATAAACAGTTGTGTAGATGGAATCGCATCTTTCCATTGCGCTTGTGAACTTGGATTCACCGGAGAGCAGTGTGAAATCAACATCGACGACTGCGAAGCCAACAACTGCTCGACTGAATCCGTGTGCCACGATCTAGTAGGATATTACGAGTGCATTTGCCCACCAGGATACAGCGGGACATTCTGCGAAACTAGTAAGTATAGCACAACATTAACGTCGATTGGTAAGAAAACTTGCCGTAAGGAAATGAGCTTTCTGCTTAAGTTTATCTAAATAAACAAAGAATAAGACCAATAAAGATCATAGTACTGAACAGTTTATGTAGGATAGATTAAGTTGCATGAAAAGCGAATTTTAAAAGCTAGAAGTTAAGTTTTTCTGAGATAATGAAGGTGTTAATGGTTTTCCCAAATGGGCCGTTAATAGGTTGAAAAATATATTAATTAACCATAACAAGTTATCGTAACGTTAAAACAAAGCAATAGATGCTAAAACTTCTTCGAAATGTGTGTCAAGGAAGAAGATTAGTTGGCTTGTAGTCAGGGCCGTAAGTTATAGGGGGGAGGGGGGGGAGCCTCCCCCCCCAATAATTATACAAAGGGCGCCGTTAGGCGCCCAAAAAGGCGCCATCTTTAACTTTTTTAACAGTTCACTTTTTAAACAATTATTTTTCAATAATACGTAATTGTATAATTATTTTATTTTCTAATTTCCCCTCAATAATTTTTAAAGTGCTATTTTAGCCCAAAATGGCACCATGTGAATGGCGCCCTCTCTAAGATTTCATAATAAACAACAGAATCTTAAACTGGTATGAAGAACATACTGGTATTTTCAAAAAATAACGGAAATCTTTCACTCCAATTATTCTTTCCTCCCCCCCCCCCCTCCCATGAGATGGAGATCCAAACACTTATACTAGTTAAAAACTATCTTCGAAACACAATATTGAATTTTAAAAAAAAATATATATGTTGGTATTTCCCTAAGTATGAAATTACCTAACAGTTTTGCCCTCTTTGCTCTTTGACAGGCTTGCAAGCTTCGATTCAGGCTGTAAAAATGGGTAGTTTAATTATCAGTTGCACTCAGTGGCTCCGGAACCAGTATGGCAGTTGCCATACCAGCTTTGCAGTGGGGCCGGATTGGTATGGCAGCTGCAATACCAACTTTTGCACAGATTATATGTTATGTTTTTCTTTTCATTCCACAGAATCAAACCCAAAAGTGACCGTGTAAAAAAATACAACAAAAACAATCTAGCTTGCAAATCTAGCTTGCAACCCCACAACCACACCACACCGAGAAAGATAACACGTTTACCAATTCCCCTTGGGGGTCTGCAGTAATGGGCTAATGTCCCATGTTTCGGGGAAATTTTTAGTATCGCTTTTCACTATCTGAACACAGGGACACGGCTAAGAAATTCGGACAAAAGGAAGCAATAAAAAAGGCTCGTTACTGTACTCGGGGTTGTAAATTGTATAGCCACCCTGGTAATGTTGTGTTTTTACTTGGAAATGGTCATCCCTGGACCTTTTCGACAATGACTGATACGTCTTTGTGTTCAAGTTGTTATTTTTTCTTCGTTCTTTCTATAATTCTATGCTGACCAATTCTTCTGTTTAAAGGTAACTAATGATTGTTTATTGTTGTCATAATCGTTTTATTTGAAACTATTTTAACTGGATAATTGTTAATGTGACCAGATGTCCCGATTTTGGCGGGACAATCCCGCTTTCTGTCTCACTGTCCCGAAGACAAAATGTTCCGCCTAAACGTCCCGATTTGATGTTATTGCCCCGCTATAAGTACTGAAAAACAGAATTTATAAATCAAATACTTTAATGAAATTCTAACGGTATTTCATGCTTATCTTTTTAATAAAATATTTTTTCTGTAGACATCATTTATAAGTTAGAAGTATAATAATAATACACACTTAAGAAATTTGAGAAGCTCTGTATTATTATATTTGATTACTCGGTATAATGGAACTATTTTTTAGTTAATTTTCAGTCTTTAGTAGTTTAGTATAAGCAAAATATTTTGTTTATATTTGCTGAAATTTGAGGAAATTAGCTAAAAAAAAAACTTCAGTAGCGAAAATATTGTATGCATGTTATGTCAAAAATGCAAATTTTTGCAAAGTACTATTTAATTAACTTCTACAAGGTCCATTTAATTATAAAGCCAATAATTTGTAGGTGTAAATTTACCATAACTAATTCGGTGTTGATATTTTCAAATTAGGTTAATTCACTTTGAATCAATTTACACATTAATTGTTAAACAATTAAATTCATTCAAGTCATTAATAATTATTTAATTTTTAATTAAAAATTATTTCATTAGTAATTTATTAATGATGTAAATAGTAATTAATAATTGTTTCATTATTAATTAAAAATGGTTTAATTAGTAATTAATAGAAATTTATAACTTTGATTAGAAAGTTATATTAATTCATAAGTACTAATTAATGTAATTAGCCGTTAATAATGATTCATAACTGACGAGGCTCCAAAAAAATTTGAGAGGGCGCCAAAATGTGGTCCTCCCCCCCCCAATAAAATGTCCAAGTTACGGCCCTGCTTGTAGTTACGTCGCCTTAGAGCTGAGCTTGCATGTTGCCCTATAGTGGTTCGTCGTCCACTGCGAGGGGTGGCCGTAGTGAGCCTAGTGGTCAGCGTCTCGGTCTCGGGATCGGAAGGTCCTGCGATCGAGTCCCGGTACCACTGAATACCTACCGAGTATATGCGGAGTACGTGCTCGTTAAATCTGTTGGGTCCGAAAGTCCTCTAAGTTCCCATACCAAATCAATACCTCTGGGGGTGACAAGCCAATTCTGGGGGTCCTCTAGTTGGCCTCTGTCTCTAAAAATTAGATGGATCCATTTATGTGTGTGTGTTGTCTGTTGTGTCTGTCTTACTTGACGAAGGTTTATAAGCGGGTCGCTGACCAAGAACACAAACCTGAATATATATGTCTATCAACCAACCAACCAACCACTGCGACTTGCGAGGGTTTGCCCAAGGGCGAAAGTTTTTTTTTTAATGGAAAAAAATTTGTGTCGATTTTCCTCCCGACTGGCCAGTGTCTCCTCGTAGTTAGCCTCGGATCATCGATTGCCCCTTACATCCGTATCTGCTCTATACCTAGCTCAAAGATTAATTTTAAACCAAGCTCTTTGGTGGCCGAGAGAGTCTTCAGACTACCACCGATTGGCTTAGCTAGTCTGGGCTGTAATTTATTAACAAATTCAACAAAAATTATTAACTAATGTAACACTAATTAATTAACTAATTTAATAAAAACTTTTCAAGCACTCTAGCTCATAGATAAAATACAAACCAAAAAAGTGATAACCGTAATTTAATAACAAAATCAGCACCAAATATTAACTGAAATAATGGGTGCTGGGAATCCCAGTCGGTTTGGCGTTCGCCTTGCATGCGGAAGGTCCCAGGTTCGGGTTCGGGCATCGCCAAAATAACTGCCGACCTATAAACGGCCCGTGCAGCCTCACCTGACTGTGTTTCTAAATTACGACGCTCGTCGTCAATAGCCTTCCAGTAGATCTAGTGCGACGATATTCAAACAAAACTAAAATAACACTAATTAATTAATACAAATTATCAAGTACTCTAGCTCGTATATAAACATAAAGGAAGTGAGAACCGTAATTTAATAACAAAATCAGCACCAATTCTTAACCAATAACACTAATTAATTTAATAACCTATTAAGAAATCCTAACATATATACTCCATTAAACGAAATCTTTCTTTCCAGAACTGGATTCAGACTTCATACTCAACTTCCCCGACACTTCCTCCACAGTAGCCAACATGGCGACGCTGACGCTGACGTCAGCGTTATCCGACGTCACCGTCTCAATGTGGGTGCAAACGTCCGACGCCGGACACTCCGGCACGCCGCTGTCCTACGCAGTGGCGTCGGCCGGCGGCGGCGTGGTGGATAATGCCCTGACCGTCAGTGGCTGCAGTGGCGTTCACGTCTACGTCAATAACGAGCCACTGGTGACGGACGTTCAAGTGGCGGATGGGCAGTGGCATCATCTGGTGTTTACGTGGTCTTCCACTGATTCTGGTGAGAGGTTGTTTTACTTAAGTAGTTTCTGGATACTGGCTTCTTAAGAAGACAGAGTCATGGCAACTGTAAAATAAGTTCAAAAATATACTTCTAGGATTTGCAAATCAAAAATAATTTTAAAGTTTCTGCTCCTATGTCTGAAAAAACGGACGCCAGATGAACCATTGCAAACTTAACTTAAAACTTTATTTCAAGAACTAATTTTCTAAAGAACAGTGTTGCCACAGATAAAACTTTATATAAAAATTAAATAAATACATAAACTACAATTAACAGCAACCTTGGCGGTATGGCAACCCGCGTTCACAAATGTCATAAGTTAAGGCGAATCCACAGCAAATTGCTACTGGTCCTATAGGGATCTAAATTGGTACTAAATAACTAAAGGCAGTGAGTGGAATCTTTTACCAACTCTCCTAGCACTACTTGTGACTTGTATACGTAATAAAATCCATATAATTAGTGAATCTATATCTCTATTGAATGTATAAAAGATTTAAATGAAGTATTTTTTGCGATACTTCGGGATTTTTTTTTATGAAATTGTATTAATATTCAACTTTGAATCGCAGATAAGCAAAATCCATTTTCGACCAAAGCGTATATCGTTTTATTGAAAATGGTGCGCATACGCACCATTTAATAAAAAAAATTAATTTCATCAAAATAAAGCAAATATAAGACAAATGAAGACTATTGTTCATGACAATTAATGTAGAACAAATTCAGTAATACGAAAACACGAATTTTAAAATTTAAAGTTAACGTTTCTTCAATGGACGATTCGAACGGGTCGAATACAATGTTTGACGTACTCTAACGTCACCGTAGGCGGGGCCGTCCAAGTTTATATAAATTAGCTGCCGGGAAGTTTGTTTGTGGGGTTTAACCCAATGTTTGACGCAGATGTGACGTCACCGTAGGCGTGGCCGTTCTAGTTGCCCATTTTTGGTGCCACAAAGCAATCAATTGCATCAAGCAAGCTTTGTATACTGATAGTCCAGGTTTGCCACACTTTTTGGTAAAAAAAATCAAGGACAATTTAAGGGCTTTTCAAGGATATATTTCTTCATTTCCAAGGACTGTATACTCGAATAAGCAACACCTAAATTTCACGATAGTTTTTAAAAATTCATTAAGAAAACGACTCAGAGCTCTCTAACTTTCAAATGAACTTAAATATGTGTTATAAAATAACCATTTAATTATAAAAAATCAACCTAAAATCACTTGTTCTGCCTTCTTGGATTATACAAACAATAAATAAAAAAATAAAATAGGAACTGATTCACATTGTAAAAGAGTTTTTAATGAAGCCAAAATTAACATTTGCAACACTTCAAAATAAATTCATCAGCCCAAAAAATTAAGGACTTTTTAAGGTGGATAATGTTTTTCAAGCACTTTTAAGACCTTGAAAATCAATGTTTTTTTTTCAAGCACTTTTCAAGGTTTTCAAGGACCGTGGCAACCCTGCTGATACTAACAAATAAGGCCACTTGACTGTGGCCCCAATTTTCAGTGAGTTAGGTTGAGGGAGTTAAACCCTTAATGTGAAACCAGAAAATACCAGAAATTATTTAAAACTACTGTCGAAATGCTAGCTGTAGAGATTGCGTTCCCGCCTTATAACAGCAATATTGCCGGTTCGGTCACAACTTAATCTGCATATTATTTGAATAGGAAACTGGGGCTGGGGAGCCCAGTCGGTTAGGCATTCGCCTAGCATGCGGAAGGTCCCAGGTTCGGATCCGGGCATCGCCAAAATAACTGCCGACCTATAAACGGCCCGTGCAGCCAAAATGTCCGACGAATAATACCCCGTGTGGAGGGAATGCACGTTAAATATCCTTCAAAGTCCTAACGCTGCGTACGATGTCGCCCTTAACGGTTGCGTTGAGTGCCTGTTCAGGTGTCGGCTCGTCACTTGACTGTGGTTCTGAAATACGACGCCCGTCGCCAATAGCCGTCGTGTAGCTCTAGTGCGACGATAATTCAAACTAAACTAAACTGAATAGGAAACTCAGATTAAACCATTGGCTACGATCGGAAAGTTAATTTGCCACTACAAAATGAGCTTTCTGCTTAAATTTGTCAAAATAAACTATTACTAAATATAAGACAAATGAAGACCAAAGTCCTAAACATTTTATATAAGGCAAATTAAGTAACATGCGAAACGAGTTTAAAATAACTAAGTCAGCGGGGTTTTTTTTTCAAATGAAGGTATTCATGGTATTCACAAAGTTATCGTTAACGTTTTAATAATAAGCGTCAAAAATCTTAGTGGGATCATCCTAGATAGTGCCAGAAAATGACATCGGGCTGACTTCGGCTGAAATGACTTCGAAAACCTTATCTGCAAAACGCTAATCCACCAAAAACCATCCCTTTAAAAACAAGAAGTTCTTAAAGAACTAAAATAGCCTACTTTCCTGTTACTTAAGTACTTACTGAAATTCTAATCGAGAAACAACTAGGTTCTTAACAGTAAATATCATCAACAACGGTTTCTACACTAGATTTATACACATTAGAAAAAAAATCGCTTAACACAGCATCCAGCTATAACATAAACTTCTAAAAGCCAAAATCAACTATTTTCCTTTTTATTCTCTCGCAAATTAACTTAATACTATTTATCGTCTGCTCGATTTATTTGTATTTCGAAGAATAATTAAATATTTATTACTAACAAAAATAATGAAACCACTCCAAACTACATTAAAAAATACGAAATGTAAATGTTCACATAGATTCAAATCTTAAATGGAAATCTCATATCAATTCTATCTCTAACAGTATGCGGTTTTTTCTTTATAAATTTTATCATTTAAAGCATCTAGTTAATCAAAATTTTCTTAAGCAGCTCTACTATGCATGGGTTCATCCCAGAATCTACTACGGATTGTCTATTTGGGGTGGGGACTACGAATCAAATATATCCATAGTCAAAAATCTCCAAAATAAATTTATTAAATTAATTCTTAATTATAATAATCGCAGTATTACATTCCAAGATTACAAATTACTAGACATACTTCCAGTTCATCATCTACACTTCTATAAAAATAGCTACAATCTCTTCTTAAATCCCAATTTATGTGATAAAAGAGAAATAGTCAATCCTAGACGACCAAACGTTATTTTCAATATACCCACAGAGCCAACAGGGAGATTTTTCACAAAAGTTTTTTTTATTTAGCTCCTAAACAATACAATAATCTCCCTGTTGATCTGCAAATTATACCAAATGTCACCGTTTTCAAAAAAAAGCTAAAAAATTATCTGTTTTCAGTTGATAATTTAAGTTGATTCAATTTAATTCAATTTTGGGTTCTCTATTGTTTATTTTTAAATAGCACCGACGACTTTGCCAAATTTCATTGTCATATCTACCCTGTATTGTTTTATATAAAAAAATGTCTTGACTTTCTTTTCACTCGTATGGGATTCTAAATCCCCAGAGTGTTTATTTTGTACTTGTTGTTTTCTTGATAATAAAATAATAATAATAATAAATTAAAACTAAGCATAATTGTATGCAAACAAGAAGTTCATAAAGAACTAAAATAGCCTAATTTCCTGTTACTTAAATACTTACTGAAGTTCTAATCGGGGAAAAAAACTAGGTTCCTAAAGTAAATATCATCAACAACCGTTTCTACACTAGATTTATACACATTAGAAAAAAAATCGAAACACAGCACCCAGCTATAATTTAAACTTCTAAAAGCCAAAATCAACTATTTTCCCTAATATTCTTTCGCAAATTAATTAAATATCATTTATCATCTGCTCGTGATTTATTTGTAGTTCGAAGAATAATTAAATATTTATTGATAACAAAAGTAATGAAACTACTCCGAACTGCATTAAAAAATAAGAAATGTAAATTAAAACTAAGCATAATTGCATGCAAAAGTATGCCTTGCCGCTTTCTTGGTAGATAATTAATGAATAATCAAAGAATCAAATTGTGCTACATTTTATGACGTCATTCCAAACTGATTCATGAAAATATTATTTTGCTTCAAATATGTTTAAATAAATAAAGTTTCTCATGCCATTGTTGATTTGGCAACAGTGATTTAAATGACTCAAAATTGAATTTCAATGCTAATTCAATGGGAAATTCGCCGACAGATAGTAGATTTATGTCCGTCCGGACGTACAGACAGACGGACAAAAAGTATGAAAGTTGGGTATCTGAGGTCATAGCTTTCTAACAAAAAAAAGAATTTTTAAGATCCGATGGATAGAACCGATTTTGGAAGGGGTGTACGGACAGACAGACAGACGGAAAGACAGACAGACGGAAAGACAGACAGACGGAAAGACAGACATACGAACAGACAGACAGATGGACATCAACCGCATTTCAATACCTACAGTGATTTAAATGACTCAAAATTGAATTTCAATACTAATTCAAAGGGAAATTCGCCGACAGATAGTAGATTTATGTCCGTCCGGACGTACAGACAGACGGACAAAAAGTATGAAAGTTGGGTATCTGAGGTCATAGCTTTCTAACAAAAAAAGAATTTTTAAGATCCGATGGATAGAACCGATTTTGGAAGGGGGGTACGGACAGACAGACAGACAGACGGAAAGACAGACATACGAACAGACAGACAGATGGACATCAACCGCATTTCAGTACCTACAGTGATTTAAATGACTCAAAATTGAATTTCAATGCTAATTCAATGGGAAATTCGCCGACAGATAATAGATTTATGTCCGTCCGGACGTACAGATAGACGGACAAAAAGTATGAAAGTTGGGTATCTGAGGTCATAGCTTTCTAACAAAAAAAGAATTTTTGAGATCCGATGGATAGAACTGATTTTGGAAGGGGGGTACGGACAGACAGACGGACATCGACCGCATGTCAATACCTACTTTTCCATTTTTTTAATTCTTTCGAATTAAAAAAAGAAAGGTAGGCTAAAATATACCTTGCCGCTTTCTTGGTAAACTATTAATGAACCATCAAATAATCACATTGTGCTACATTTTATGACGTTATTCCAAACTGATTCATAAAACAATTATTTTGCTTCAAATATTTTTAAATAAAGTTTCTCATGCCATTGTTGATTTGGCAACAGTGATTTAAATGACTCAAAATTGAATTCCAATGCTAATTCAATGGGAAATTCGCCGACAGATAGTAAATTTATGTCCGTCCGGACGTACAGACAGGCGGACAAAATGTATGAAAGTTGGGTCTCTGAGGTCATAGCTTTCTAACAAAAAAAGAATTTTTAAGATCAGATGTATATAACCTATTTTGGAAGGGGGGTACGGACAGACAGACGGACATCGACCGCATGTCAATACCTACTTTTTCATTTTTTAGCCTACTTTTCTTTTTTTAATTCGAAAGAATTAAAAAAATGAAAAAGTAGGTATTGACATGCGGTCGATGTCCGTCTGTCTGTCCGTACCCCCCTTCCAAAATCTGTTCTATCCATCGGATCTTAAAAATTCTTTTTTGTTAGAAAGCTATGACCTCAGATACCAAACTTTCATACTTTTTGTCCGTCTGTCTGTACGTCCGGACGGACATAAATCTACTATCTGTCGGCGAATTTCCCATTGAATTAGCATTGAAATTCAATTTTGAGTCATTTAAATCACTGTAGGTATTGAAATTCGGTTGATGTCTGTCTGTCTTTCCCTCCACCCCCCCCCCCCCCCCCCCTCCAAAATCGGTTCTATCTATCGGATCTTAAAAATTCTTTTTTTGTTAGAAAGCTATGACCTCAGATACCCAACTTTCATACTTTTTGTCCGTCTGTCTGTACGTCCGGACGGACATAAATCTACTATCTGTCGGCAAATTTCCCATTGAATTAGCATTGAAATTCAATTTTGAGTCATTTAAATCGCTGTAGGTATTGAAATGCGGTTGATGTCCATCTGTCTGTCTGTTCGTATGTCTGTCTGTCTTTCCGTCTGTCTGTCTGTCCGTATCCCTCTTCCAAAATCGGTTCTATCCCTCGGATCTTAAAAATTCTTTTTTTGTTAGAAAGCTATGACCTCAAATACCCAACTTTCATACTTTTTGTCCGTCTGTCTGTACGTCCGGACGGACATAAATCTACTATCTTTCGGCGAATTTCCCATTGAATTAGCATTGAAATTCAATTTTGAGTCATTTAAATCACTGTTGCCAAATCAACAATGGCATGAGAAACTTTATTTATTTAAACATATTTGAAGCAAAATAATATTTTCATGAATCAGTTTGGAATGACGTCATAAAATGTAGCACAATTTGATTCTTTGATTATTCATTAATTATCTACCAAGAAAGCGGCAAGGCATACTTTTGCATGCAATTATGCTTAGTTTTAATTTACATTTCTTATTTTTTAATGCAGTTCAGAGTAGTTTTCATTACTTTTGTTATCAATAAATATTTAATTATTCTTCGAACTACAAATAAATCACGAGCAGATGATAAATAATATTTAATTAATTTGCGAAAGAATATTAAGGAAAATAGTTGATTTTGGCTTTTAGAAGTTTAAATTATAGCTGGGTGCTGTGTTTCGATTTTTTTTTTTTCTAATGTGGATAAATCTAGTGTAGAAACGGCTGTTGATGATATTTACTTTAGGAACCTAGTTTTTTTTCCCGATTAGAACTTCAGTAAGTATTTAAGTAACAGGAAATAGTAGGCTATTTTAGTTCTTTATGAACTTCTTGTTTAAATTCTTTCGAATTAAAAAAAAAAGAAAAGCAGGCTAAAAATACTGTTACCAAAGTGTAGTATTTCATCCTTATCTTTTCAGGAACTTGGAATTTGTACAAAGATGGTAAGTTGCAGTCGAATGGGACGAATTTGAAACCTATGGATGTCATACAAAAGGGTGGGACGATTGTCATCGGACAAGAGCAGGATTCTGTTGGAGGTTCTTTCAGTCCGTTTGAAACATTCACTGGTAACATCACAAGGTAAATTACAACTTTATTTTAGTGAATTAAGTGGCTGGTTAGAAAAAAAAATCTGAAATGCACTTCAATTAATTTAACTAATGTAAAGAATTCATCACGGGTTGAAATAATTCAGTCAGGGAAACAACAAAAATTAAATGAAACAAATTTGAAACGAAAATGCTATCTAGTCATTTAATTATATATATTTGAAGTTTTAAAATGCCAAAAATACACAGCAGATCGCGACACTATTTTAAAAACTTTATCAATGAATAATTAAATAACCGGACGTTATTTTCTTTTCAATTTTGTTTTAAATTGATGTTATGATGATTCCCAAACCTGGTGAAAATGGGATAACATCGCAAAGCCATTCTTTTGCAACAGTTGTGATTTCAAAAAGAATGCATTAGCTCTATGGGACTGACAGTCCCTCTTGTCTATCAAATTTTAAGTGCACTTCTGGTTTCAGAGTAAACATCTGGAACAGTTCCTTCTCTACACACAACGTCACCCGTCTGTGCAGCTTAGACGACGATATACCGGGCAAGGTGGTTGCCTGGCCCGATTTCTTACAAAGCGTCCACGGACAAGTCAACATACTGGACAATCAGAGGCCGTCCTTGGCAGGGCCTGATCTACCATAAGGCCTGCTAGGCCCGAGCCCCCAAATTTTAGGGACCCCTAAATATTAGTTTCTGTTATTCTAAATGCTGTTGATTACCAGAATTTATATAATTTCAAAAAAATACAAGACCCCACATTATTTTTAGATTGACTTTGACTCGGACATTGACCTAAAGTGATTGGTTTGATCAATATTATAATATAATTAAGGGGGAATGGGCGCGCTGGACCGGGAGTCTCCAAAGCAAAGTGCATCAGTGTTAATCCTATGGAGAAAAAAATATTTTCTCTGCCACATTTCTCCGGCTGTATTGAATATTTTTACAAGCGGATTTTTTTATGTGATAAATGTAGCTGACTTACAGGTCCCGACCTTCCCACTTTTTGAAATGGGTTCGAATATTTTTTTTTAATTTGCAATAAATAATTTTACACTAAATATTCGAATCAATTTCAAAAATTGGGAAGATAGAGACCTGTAAGTTATCTACATTTATTACTTAAAAAAAACCGTTTGTAAAAATATTCAATACAACCGGAGAAATGTGGCAGAGAAAATAGTTTTATCCCCATTGGATTAACACTGAGGCACCTGAGTTTGGAGACCCACGATCCAGCGCGCCCATTCCCCCTTAAGCAGATAAAATGTTAGCAAAAAATAAGATACATCGGCCTTATAACTAGCACCATCATTACGGGCAATCATACACTACTTTTTCCGTAAAGGGGGCCCCCAAAATTTGTTGGGCCTATAGTCTGATATTTCCTAGATCAGGCTCTGGTCCTTGGACATCAGTAACCTCGCAGAAGATACGTTAAAATTGGACGTGCTTGGTTGAACAGAATAGGACACAATATATGGTCAAGCATTGTTCTTTCATAGTGCGGTAGATAGTAACTTTTTTCTAATTAAAAATGCTTGAATGCTGACAAGAAAGTCTATTTTAGATAATTTTAACGATCTTGGGAAGTTAATTGTCGTTACACACAAAATAAATTACTTTTTGATAAATTCCCTATTAGTCAATTTGAACATCAATTAAAATACAGAAAAAAAAGAGGGATAAAGTACAAACACAATGATTGAGAACATGTACATACATATATTTACTTTATATACTTATTTATAAATCTCATAATATATTTTTAAATACTTTATATATTTTTAAAATACTTTATATGGTAAGGGCAAAACAATGCTTACAAATCCATAAAGTTACTCCAGACATAAAATATTATTAGCTTTTTTTACCACCTTTTTCAAATGTCTTATTTGAAGAAATAACTTTTTAATTGATTTACATGTGTATTGTTTTTGTATTATATATTTATAAAATTCTCAACTTAAAAGAATGTCAGTGATTCTTTATACAGTAAACTCTAGCACGTAAAAAAAAACACTATAACAACACGAAAGTTCATCTTAAAATACTTTATTTTAATTATTTAAATTAACTAAACAAGTTATGTGCGTTTAACAAACATTGTACGGTTTTCTTTTCTAAAAAAGTTATTTTATTTTAAAGTACATTAAAGTAGTTTTAACTATTTAAGAACTAATACAGGTAAAATAATACAAAAATATTTTTACTTTTATAAATAAAAGTGTATAATACATTTTTATTGTGTTCATCATTGATAAATAAATTAAGTGCAGTGATTAGAACACATAAAACACAATTGCATTGGACGATACAGAAACATAAGGCTCAATTTAAGATTGGATAAAATAAGTGATATACTGATGAAAAATACTGATAAAATAAGATTCTATAAATTGAGCATAACAACACAGAAAGCTTTTTAAAATGTCTGTAAATTCTCGATTATAAAAAATATATACTGATGAAAAATACTGATAAAATAAGATTCTATAAATTGAGCATAACACAGAGAGCTTTTTAAAATGTCTGTAAATTCTCGATTATAAAAAAAAAATCAACTTTTTGGAGGACTTAAAAAATTAATATTGTACCAACAAATAAAACTTCACTTAAGGGGGAATGGGCGCGCTGGACCGGGGGTCTTCAAAGCAAAGTGCATCAGTGTTAATCCTATGGAGAAAAAAAATATTTTCTCTGTAACATTTCTCCGTCGGAATTCAATATTTTTGAAAGCGGATTTTTTTGTGTGATAAATATAGCTGACTTACAGGTCCCGACCTTCCCCCTTTTTGAAATGGGTTGGAATATTTTTTAAAATTTTCAATAAATAATTTGACACAAAATATTCAAAGCAATTTCAAAAAGTGGGAAGATAGAGATCTGTAAGTTATCGACATTTACTATTTCAAAAAAACTGTTTGTAAAATTATTCAATACAGCTGGAGAAATGTGGCAGAGAAAATAGGTTTTTCCCATTGGATTAACATTGAGGCACTTAAGTTTGGAGACCTGCGGTCCAGCGCGCCCATTCCCCCTTAAAATGAGTTTATTGGGTTTTATACTAAGAAGTAATAAGTGGATAATTAAACACACATTGCAAGGACAACGACTTTAAAAAATACATATTTTGCTAAAGAATATTGCAAATATTTAGTCATAAACAAAACATGAAACAAATACTTTCAACTGAAAAAATCATATCCCTTCTTATGTTAAATTATCTTAAAATTAGGTTTTTGTAGCATTGCTAAAATAGAAATTAAACTAACTTTTTATTTTAAAGATCATTTTTGAAACATCTTACTAAAAGTATGTCGGGAAAACAAATAATTATTAGAGACTGTTATTAGAGACTGTTCGATCTGGATTTAAAGATATTAGATACATGTGGACCCAATTTTTATTTAACAAGGTGAATGAAGTAAATAAAAAACAATTATTTTTATAATTTTCAGTTAAAAATTGACTATTAAAAATTCATATGAATTAATACTGCATTTGTGGATGCGTATTAATTACAGCAACAAACACTGATGTTTTAGGTTCATAGTTTTTAAAAGAGACCCAAACTTTAAAATACAGTCCCTGGACAAATTATTAGACACACAGTATTTTTTTAAGTAATGATGAAAACATACCAAAGAATGCCATATCATTAAAAAAGATGTTGATATATGTATTAAGTATAGCAGATAGTATTTTCTATTCAATAGCTTAAGTTTAGGAACACAAATGTCCTTCTAAAGGTATTTTGTTCATCATTGATTGATACATGAAATCTTGCAGTGCGCTAATAATTTGTCCAGGGTTGTATAAGAAACTTATTGTAACTCAATATAGCACCAACTAAAAAGATGGAGTGCATTAAAAAAAGTAATATTTAAAATCCAAACAGAAATATGTTTAGAGTCAATAATATAGACAATCAACAAAATTGTATGAGCATGTTTTTTTTTTTTTAAACTATTGAATAGCTAACATCGCATCATCCTTGTGTTTTAAAACAGGCTATCTTTTCGCTTCAGAGATCTCTAATACAAATTAGTTTAAAAAGCAGTTTAAAAAAAAAAATTGAGGTATCAAGAAATTAGCAAGAATATAAAAATTTAGTTTGAAGTGAACTTAGGGTGAAGAATCAATGATTACTTCATTAAATTTTTAATGGGATTATTTTTTAAAATTATTTTTACACTAAACTTCTTAAGACTCCTCAAAATTTAAAAACTTAGTGCAATAATAAAATATAAGTAAGAGAGTGCAATTTTTAAAAAAATGGATACTCCCTAGACCTCATGACTTAGAGGGTCAACAGGGTTCATACTCTATCTATGATAGTGAAATTCAGGAGTTTCTAAGGAGTTTTTCAGGAGTTAAGCAATGTAAATTCAGGAGGTCACGAGGAATAAAATTGAATACGTTTGTTATTATTGTATTAGTCTAGTGACTTCACTGCACTTCAAATGATGAAATAGAAGAAAAAAATCTTCTAAAGAGTTGTGCGGTGCATTCTGGGACCTAATTATCACGATGTCTGAACTCTATTTTTCTACTGTGCATGAGCAGTAGACTTATTCCGAGAAAAACGGCAGAGAAAGGAAAAAAATATTCGTAACATCAATTTTTTCAGGAGAGGGAAAAAATATCAGGAGATGAGACTCAAATTCCAGGAGTTATAAGGGCCCTTAGAAGAAAAAAATAAAATTCAGGGGTTTTTCAGGAATTTCTGGAGGCGTATGAACCCTGGCCAAGCTTCTCATACATTCATTTTTGAATCAAAGTTTTTTAGGAAGTTTTATAGATCATACAAATTTAATGTTATGGACTAAATGTGTGTAAAATAAAACTTAAAAAGAAATATAGAATAAATATACCACAGCTTCGGCTTGAAACACTAAAAAAAAGAAGCTCAATATTCGTCCATAGTAGTTTGTTGGTACGAGTCCATACACTGGAGCCTTGAGTAGAATTTGAGCACCCGTGGGTCGGCTCGTATGCTGGCTGGCTCAATGTCAAGAACTCTGAGCCCTTCTAAGCTGCGAGCTCGGGATAGGGCCACATAGGCTTGGCCACATTCAAAGACGCGGCCAAGTGATACCTCGACACAGTCTAAAGTCATGCCCTGAGAGTGGAATTAAAAGGTTAAGAATATTTGAACAGTACAGGGGGAAAAACCCTTCATTGCGTAGGAATCTGTCAGCATTAGGTCTGCTTGGCCTTGGTGAAGATAGCGAGTCATCGCCTAAACTGTTGTGAAGAAACCAGTTTTGCTTATGGTTCTTATCACACGGCGCACAGGTTTACTATCTCTACGATCAAGATTCACGCCAAAAATCGGAAGAAGAACCAAAGGAGAAACCTTTGCTGATCGCCACTATTCGCCAAACCAATGTCCATACGGACAGATTCCCTATCAATGAAGGGGTATTTCTCCTTTACTCTTAACTTTTTAATTAAATTATAATTAAGTTTTTATAATAAAATATTAAGCAGTCAATTCTTGACATTTTTTTAATGCTAAACAAGTTTTTAAAATTAAATGTTGATGTTTTTAGAAAAAATTATTGAAAAATTTCTAAGAATAAAACACCAAATAAGTTTTTAGAATAAAAGTTTTTAGCACAATTTGTACACATCTAAATTTAATAGGCAAGGGGTAGGGTCAAGGATATTTAACCAACACAAATTAGTCAGCAAGGTGACAAGTTTTCCTAATTATTAATAGATTTCTGCTTTAACAACTGTTTGCATAACCTATGAAAGTACATTAAGCAGCTTAATATGAAATACTTAACCTCATAATTGCAACTCACTTCTTAAAAAATGCTAGTGGAATATATTACAATTAACCATTTTGTGAGGGTTCAGAGAGATCTAACCTGAGATTATAAATAATGGTTACTTTTAACCCATTAACAATGAATTTGTGAACAGAATACATTCAGAAGTTTTTAGAATGAAACATTAAATTTTTAACAATATTTTGAAACAACCTTTTTGTTATTATAATATCAGGGTTTGTACTCTATCTATGATAGGGAAATTCAGGAGTTTCTAAGGAGTGCAGCGATGTAAATTCAGGAGGTATGGCGAAATAAATTTAAATATGTGTGTTTATTATTGTATTGGTCTAGTAACTCAGACCAAGAATGAAGGAAACAAGGAGTGTAAATGTTGTGGAAAATTTGAGCTTCGGTGTAAAAG
This sequence comes from Oedothorax gibbosus, assembly GCA_019343175.1. NCBI lineage: Eukaryota > Metazoa > Arthropoda > Arachnida > Araneae > Linyphiidae > Oedothorax > Oedothorax gibbosus. The sequence goes on along the minus strand of JAFNEN010000184.1, from coordinate 702,560 downwards.
CCAACCCTCTTTTTGGGGAAAAAAATCACCTTTTTTTAGCGATTTTTTAAATTTTCATGACCTTTGTTTTAGCTTCATGACTTTTTCAACCGGTAGACATCCTGATAAAGTACGAGAGAAAACCGACTGAGAAAGAAGAAAAATGATTCATGTCGTCAATTTTTTCAGGAGAGGGGGGAAAATACCAGGAGATGATACACAAGTTTCATTAGTTATAAAGGCCCTTAAAAATAAAAATGAAATCAGGAGTTTTTCAGGAATTTCAGGAGGCGTACAAACCCTGTAATATGCTGTCAAAGGATTAATCCAATCGATTCAAACTTTTGATTTGAAAGAAAGTAATTGAGAAAAGTAAAGCATGATGTTGGTCAATTATAAAATAAAGCATTGGAATATACAAGACTGTAATGTTTATAGGTTCCACATAAATAATTGGAAAATTAAAAACTATTTTAAAAAAATTGCAATCATGAATCAATGACAGATATTTATGAATTTACAAGTCTTTCAAGAGATTGATTTTTTGCTTCTATTTTATGAATGAGGTCGTGAACACATTTTTATCAAAATTAATATTTCACCTGTTTTTATTTACATTGCTCAAAACAATGGGGTTGTTTCACGGAGGATCTGGCAATACGATATTTTTTTATGTAATTTTAGAATAATTCAAAATTACAAAAAAATATCGTAAAAATACTAGCTGCATTTTGGAATCTTTCTAGTGACTTTAAAAAAAGGTGAAACGCTTTGCTAGTATTTTTATGGTATGTTTTTGTAATTTTAGAATTAAATGGTATTTTTTCGTAGTGTTTTCTTTTAAAACTGTTGGCAACCAGTTTTAAAAGACATCAAATAGACATGAAAATAATACCGCAGAGTTATTGCCAGATCCTCCGTGAAACAACCACATTAAGAGAGCACTTTGCGTACTTTTGTTAACCCTTTCAGTTCCATCTTTTTATTTTTTTTCCCTAAAAATCTAAAATTTGTGAAGTAGATTCATTATGCATCCAGAATGAAATGGTAAAAAAAACTTAAATTATAACAATAATTTTTTCAAAACTTTATTTGTTAAAACAGTTAAAATCAATTCTTAAACATCTAAGAATGCAAGCATAAAGAATTTCGGGTCAATTTATTTCTTAAATTTTTTTCGGAGTGAATTTTATTTTACCATGTTTTTCATATTTTCATTTAATTGAAACAAACATTATTTAATTCGTCAAAAGACATGATTCTTCCATCTAAAGATAAATAAGTGCGAGCCCAACTTGGTGAGAAAAAAATCACAAGCTGATGATTCCAAATGGAATCATTGGGGGTGAAAGGGTTGAACCATGCGCTCCCCTAATTGTTTTGAGCAGTGTACAAAGCAAACAAGTCTGTTACTTTTAATCTAAAAATTATGTTTATATGTAATCGATGGATTAGCACAGAGGTTCCCAACCTTTTTGCAACTGCGTACCACTTGACTTTTTGAGAAATTTTGGCGGACCATCGGACCATTAATCATCATAAAAAAAAATTAATCATCATACAAAACATACTTTTATAGTCTTTAGTGCAAAACTTTTTATGTACTTGTTATGAAACTGGTTTTCCTGTGATTAAAATATCAACATCATGAGTAATTTAACTTATCCTCGCTCTTATGTCCTCTTCAACATTTATTCTGCATCTATTTTTTTATATACAAGAGTTCAGAAAACCCGATCTCACACAAGTAACTCGTAACATATGGCATTAAAATAGCAGAGTTTGCCGTAAATTCAAAGGGTACATCCATTTGTTCAAAGGGTACACCCCAAGTTTTACATCCGATCCAGATTAATTAAAGATTTCTCAATGTTAATGTTTATGAATAATGATTAATGTTTGTGTGCTCACTGCTCCAGCGTACAGAAGCTATTAATAGAAGCCATCATTTTTCTCACATCACTCGCGCGCACCACCTGAAATTTTCCCGCGTACCACCGGTTGGGAACCACTGGATTAGCATTTTCATTAACAAGTTACCTGAGATTTATGGATAGACATGGCCCATGCTAGTTTCAGAGGCAGCATTTTCCTGACGAGAAGCACTCCGCTATGGGCCTGAATGGTCCATCGCTCATAGTTAACAGCTTGCTTCAATCCACACACAAACTTGACGATTGGCAATTCTAAAAATTAAAATGAATTAAATTTGTTTAGGGCTTTTGTCATAGCACATGAACAACAAATAAATTTATAGTTGGAATAGTTTCTAGGTTCAAAAAAGGGATCATGTCAGTTATGGAGTTATAAACAAGTGTAATTACGTAAAAAAAATGGTGTTTAAGGACTTCTAAAAATTAAAGAATTTTTAGTTTTGAGTTGATTTGAACAGTTTTCTACTAAAGAAATACAAATCTTGAAAATATAACTTATCAATAGCCTACATACTTTATAAGTCAGAAGTATATAGGAAAAAGCTACGACTGTCCATGCATTACTACTGTTAGGATAAATTAAAACCAATTTATAGTTTTATTCTTAAAAAAAAAAATTGCATATTTTTTATCATTATAACCTAGGTGATAAGCTGAAAAAACACATTATAAGCAAGAAATTGTCAAATTAAGTAAAATGGTTAACTCATGTTTTATACAAGCTCAATTATAAAATTGGGCTTTCATTTCAACCTTGGCTGCTTTTACAAAATTTGACTGTCTAAAAAATACCATACTTTTTTGATAAGCTGTACATTTTGAAAACCTGCTAAAAGGTATTTAAAAATTTGTACACATCTAAATTTAATAGGCAAGGGGTAGGGTCAAGGATATTTAACCAACACAAATTAGTCAGCAAGGTGACAAGTTTTCCTAATTATTAATTTACCTATTGATTTACCTACATTGATCAAAAAAATATAACACGCAAAAAAGCTTTCTCTTTCCATTTCCTCTTAATAAACAAAATATAAGACTAATGAAGACCATAATTAGTCCTGAGCAATTCATGTATAACAAACTAGGTTGCACCAAAAAAAAATTAATTATCAAGGATCACTTAAGTACATTTTGACCTTACTGTAACTGTTCACTGTAAAACTTTATGAATGTCTTACTTTCTGGACCTTTGTCGAAACCAGTCACCACTCCCCTTGCCCCATTCACCAGTCCCTTCTGCACATCCAGATTTTTGGTGAGCATCACCTGGGCTCCAACTTTCAGTTCCAGTTTTTCTGCAACCTGGCAGTAGTTGCTCATGAGACGTGCCAGCTCGGGAGTGCTGTCAAAGGCAGTGAAGGTGTGGGATGCGCCTGTTGAGGAAAATGTATATGAATTGAAAAAAAAGTAGGGGTGTATAACACTACATGACTTACAATTACCACTCAAATCTTCAGTACATTTAAAGGTGACATATATGATATATCCCGACTTAAAACCCTCAAAAACTTTTTTTTTAAAAACATTATTGGAAATCTGCAGCTCTTTTAGTTGGAGCTGTAGAGTGGTTTCAGACCACTTTCTAATAATCAGCCAAAATGTGTAGAATCTCCATTTTGCATTTTTGACCCAATCACAATACTTTGATTACCGTGTATACTCGTGTATAACTCCGTTTATAAGTCGACCTTTTAAACCAAATATCACTCCAAAATCGGTAACCCGTGTATTAGTCGAGGTAGGAAATAAGGCACGTGCCTTCTGAAGAAAATAAGAAGAAACCGGGTTTATGACAGGAGCGTAATTTTTATTTTGCAAGCAATATTTCAACTCCAATGAAAATGAAACAGGTTTCGGATCTGACTGTCCTTGATATTGCTGACCCTGAATTGAGAAGCGTGAAGCCCATGATGCCAAGGTGACAGATCAACATTGTTTTCTTTACACTTTGATTTAACTGCCCTGTGCCCGAGCTACACATGTAAAATACGCATCACACCGAGAACAATTAAGCATCGCTATGGTGGATACCGTGAATAGATACCAATCTTATTTCATCTTGAGAATTTAACTACTTTTGTGTGTCTATTTTTAATAGATAGTATTTAAACCTTAAGTTTAATTGAAATTAAGTTTTAGTTTAAGGATTGAGTATTTATTTCTTTGGAAATTTGATGTCTCGTGTATAAGTCGACCCCAATTTTTAAGGCACTAAATTTGTCCAAAATTTCTCGGCTTATACATGAGTATATACGGTACTTATATTATGATGGCAGATGCACAAAAAAGATTTTCAAGGGACAGCCTCAAGGAAAAAGTTGGAGACCCAGGAAAAGGATAGGGAGGAAGTGGAGAAGGATCTAAAGATTAAATACAGTAGAACTGTGATTATTCAATCTAATTGGAACCAGAGGTAGGTCGGTAATCGAAAATTTCGGAGAGAATTTTCATTAAATAGTAAAACTTATAGTACAGAAGACTGCTTAAAATCCGCAGACCTTAAACCTTTTGTTTATTGTAGATATCACTTGTAGGCTCACTATTTGAGATGATACCAGGATTTTTTCAAAAATTTAGGATTACCAGAAATTCACTGTTACTTTTTTGAGTTGCCAAAGTTTTAAAATCTTAAAATAATTGCAGTTTCCCGATTGAAAAATCTCCAGAGAATTCAAAATTTCAGAATTGCGGAAGTTTGCTGTTTCCATTATCGCCAAAGATTGCTCATTTTAGAATCACCGTAGATTTCTGAGCCTGTTTTTTTGTGAACAGAGAATGATCGTAATTTAGATTTTTTTTAATATTGGCTTAGGAACGGTCATTAATAAAGAGTTCCGGATAAAAGAGGGACAGATAATCGATGTTCCACCGCATTGAAAAGTGAAGGTGAGAGACTAGACAGGCGACTTTTGAGTTGGATTGTTAGGGAGGTCATGGTTTAACACGGACTATAGTACCAGGAGGTTAGCTGCCACCAATTCTTGTTTGGTAAATCATACACATTGGATAACTACCCCTTTACTATTAAACAGAAATAAAGCTTCTTACCGGGCAGTTTCTCCAGATGGGAATTATTAAGAATTTCCACATCATCTTTATGGGTGCTTAGCTTTGTGGCCAATATGCCATCTTTGTCAATCTTATGCCTTGCTGTGGCTTTCAGTTTTTCAACCAGCTCTTTGCTGCTCCTATAACACCAAAGAGCAATCAATTATGTTATTTCAATAAAGTGCTAATATGTAATACTTCTTTAAACTTAAAACTTTTTTATGTAGTATATAATTTAATAGAAAAATGATAATTTAGAGAAAAATATACATATTTAATGCTTAAACTACCATTATAAAAAATTTAAATCTGCACAAACCATCTGGTCCTACAAATAAATGAAAGTTGGGTTTTTAAAATGAGGCATTAAATTAGTCACAGTTAATGAAATTTTGAATAATAATGTAATAACATAGTTATTGAACCTCAATGAAATATTATAAAAAGCAAATACCAAAGTCTTTAAAAAAATGTAATTACAGAGCCACATTCTTTAACAAAGAAATTAAAATAATAATTTTCCCTTATATTTCTTTAAATTAGACAATACTATTTAAAGCACATTACTTAAAAAAAATAACTATAATACAATTAATTACTTTTATCAAAACAAACGTATACCTTTTTTTAATTATGTATTAATTTTGTAAACTGAAAACAACAAAAAACCAGGAAAAATCTACCTTTTATTATTTTAAACCTATTTAAGGGATAATTTATGTTTAAACTAATGTAACTAACCATCAAGCAGTAACAACTCAAATTCAGGTTTACACATATATTCTAAAAGAGATTAACCAAACACAGTCAAATAGTTTAAGTATTAAAACAATGATTAAATTCAATTAAGAATATTTACCTTCCTTTTCTTACGTCTTGCAATAAATCGATGAAAGTTTTATCATCTTGTCTCTTTACAATTTTAAGCTCAATATTAACGTCAATACAGTTTTCCCAAGCAGAACTCTAAACAAATCAAATTGCAAATATAATCAACTTTAAAAAATATCTTTTTTTTCTCAAGAGAACGGTCTGCTAAAAGAGCACGAAATAAATAATTTGTGATGCTATAACAAATTACACATCCTGCCACAACAATTTGGCAGAAAAAAATCCTAACAAGTATCTATCACCACAAAAACACATTGAGTGAAAATTAAGAAAAATTAAGGCAAATTAAGCATTTATATGCTTCTTGAGAATTCTTTACAAAAAAGTGAGTAGTTTCTAATGGTACTAAGGTCATTTCAGGGTAACAAGTTACATTTTGCACACGTGTCGTGCAGTCTTAAATTTATTCTAACTTAAATAAATGTTATAAACTAAAGATACATTTTTTTTAATCTTCAACTTATTTTAATTTAATTTTCAACTATCAAAATCTGTTACAAGAATCAGAATTTTTATTTTTGGGAGGAAGAGGGAAAACTCTAAGGTACACCAAATGAACAGTTAATACTCTACTTAGTTTATAAAGAACTTCAAATATGCAGCTCTTAATAAAAACTGCTGAATAGTGCTGAAATAAAACTATAGATTCTGAGCTACATTAAATTTAACATTTAAATAAAAAAATGTTTTGAAATTTATTTATTTTTAACATATTTACTTAGTATAACTCAAGTTACGTATAACATAACTTTACAATGTTCCTCAACATAAATTCTATATTCATTTTGGAAATGTGGTATTCTGAAAAAACAAATCAGAGCTGCCAACAAAATGCCCCTTATTTTTAACAGTCAAATAAATTTATTTTAATGCAATGTCCACTGTGTGAAGAATAACACTTTCGTTTTAATTTTATAAATTTATAAAATAAGATAATAAATTTTATAAAATGAAATTTGTCCGCTTTTTGACAAGGAATGACACTAGGAAGAACAAAACAAATCCCGTGTATGCCTCACCTGGAAACAAAACATTCTGTTCTGTCCCTTCTTTGCCACAGGCGGAAGCTGCAAAAAGTCTCCACTCAGAATGAGCTGGATGCCCCCAAAGGGTTTGTCGCTTTTCCTCACCGTCCTGGCAATTTCCTCCAGTTTCTGGAAGTATTCTCCGTCCACCATGGAGATTTCGTCCACTATCAGGTGCTTGCACTGCTTCCAAGAAACGGCTTTCTGCTTTAGGGATGCTTGCTTGATGCACTGCTGTAAAGGGGCAGTGCCTGAACCGATTCCTTGAATGAAAGGGACGGATAGATGTAGTTGGTTCAGAATGAAGTAGGGATGCACCGAATACCAAATTTGACCGAATACCGAATATTCGGCCAAATACCGAATATTCGGCCTACATAAACCAATTTTTTATATTTTGTCGGATCTAAGTAAGTTGTATTTATTATTCATCAATTTCAATTAAACATAAACATATAGGTACACAATTACACAATAATTTTAATACAATATAGCTATTAAATTTTTAATTGAAGCAACACAGAATAAAGTAGTACTCATTTGTTATTAAAACAAGACTTTTTAGAAAGTGTAAATTGGTAAAATCAAAACACGAAAACGGAAGTATGAAAACAAAAACAGAAGTAGGTGGTTAGTAGGTTATTGTAAAATGAGTAGTAGGTTGAGTAAAAAGGTTAATTAAGTAGTAGGTAGGTTATTGTAAAATGAAGGGATAATAGAAATATACCAAAAGGTTGCCTTTAGGGTTTGGAGTTTACAGACTTTTTTTTTACCTATGAGTTTAACCTTTAATTTTCTTACCACAAAACTGGTCAATATCTGAATTTACTTATTTTTACACTTAAAAATTGTTTCTAACATTCAAATAAAATAAAACTTGGTTGCTTAAATAGAAAGCATTAAAAATGACTTTTAAAAAACTGATAGCTAATAGCTCCGTAGCAGAAAAGGTTCAGCATGGCAGTAGACAAGGAAAATTCATTTTACGCTTGCAGACAACATTTAAATTTCCACATGCAGATGCAATTCGAAAATTTCGCTGCTGGGATAATAACTAATTAAGACTTTGATGTAGTTTTCATATTTTTTTCTAAACAATTTTAGATGCTTATTCCTTTTATAAGGCAAAAAAACTAAATAGTTATAAAAACATGACATTAAAACAGAAAAATTCTCACCAGCAAAAGCATGTAGAGTTATGCCGCCGATTTGACAAGCTGCAACACCTGTACTTGCAGTTGCAAATGTGTTTTCGGGTGCCAAAGCACCCAGAATCCTCTTCAAGAGGAAAGATTTTCCAGTTCCTGCACTCCCCGTAAAAAAGACATTCCTACCACTCATCACGGCACTCATCACCCGTCTCTGTTCAGCCGTTAGAAGCCGAGGAACGATTGGACGAGCCACTGAAATCGTTTTCTGTAAAATGAAAATAATATAAGATAATAACCAAAATTGAAGTAGGTAGTTCTAATTATTTTGCCTATTATTTCAGAAAGTCTATATATCCAGCTACACCAAGAATTATACTTCTGTTTTGAAATTCTGTTACAAAATATACTAGAAAGCATGTGACATTTTAAATAGAAATATTGAATAAAATACAGTGTATAGTTCCAAAAAAATTGATAAGACTCAAGAAACTTTTTGAGATTAAAATAAACAAGTTCAGTGGAATTAGACAAGAGCATTTTTTTAATGCTAATTGAAAAAGTAATGGCAGAAAACAAATACCAATTTGCTTACCTACAACTTATGACACAACACTCAACAGTTTTTCAAAAAGCTATTTTAAAACTTTCCTAAAAAATTTATGCTTTCCCAAATGTAGGCATTTAAAATATTGTTTTAAAACCAACTAATTCCTAAAGTGGATGCAACATAATCAAATTAATTACAAATGGCAATTACATTATCAGAAAGTCTTAGACATGGACTTTCTATTGTAAAAAAGCAATAGTTAACTTAGAAATAGATAAACTTAAATTAAATTAGGTGGGCCACAAAATCTGAGATATAGACTTAACATGGAAAGTAAAAATAGGGCGAGAAACCGGTAACATAATCAAAAATCTATGCTAACCCTTGTAGGTGTTGTTTTATCTTGATCACAGCTCTCATGTTTTCTCTTGATTCCTTTTGGTGTCTGTGGCCAAGTTGGTTTCTTGGCCATGGCCTCTTTGGCCTTGTTGTTCAAGATATTGACGTCCAAGGCATTCAGGGGGCTGATCTCGACAAAGCTTGGTGGCCGCAAGGAGTGCAGCCTCTGTTTCAAAGTCACTGGGGTTGCATTCTTTAACCTCTGGACTTTGGCCATCAAGACCTGCAAAAAAGTAATTAAAACAATTCAAATTTTGTAGAATGTAACAGTGTTTTGAAAAAATTATGTTGAAGAATGCTTTATTATAGGTTTTCTACACTAAAATGCTTGGTACAACTATGATATAATGGCTGGTCTGTTCATTAGCAACTTTTACCGAGCTTGAAAATTAGCATAGGCTTATTATGCTATCCAGTTGTATGAAATATGAAGTGGAATGTTTACTACATTTGCGCATTTTAGTTGCTTGAGAATATAATGCAAATCGAGACCGGGCATTATATCAGAGCTGTTCCAAATGCTTTTATATCATTAAAAATATTCAGTGGATAAATAAAAAATGTGCCACTTGGCAACAAATAGGTGATAATATCCCAGATTATTTGATTAATAGAGAAATAGGTGGTGCCATACACTGACAAACATGGGTTTTCCTACGGTCTGTAATTCATATTGATTATATATTATCAACTTGACAGGGCTATGGCTATATTTTATTGCTAGAAACAGATAAAGGTTGCTAAATTGCTACTTGGTGAGATGCTTGAAATATGAAGTTTACCACATTTGTGCATTCCCGTTCCGAGACTGGCCATTATAGGTATCATAGCTGTTCCTATGGATATACCATAGAAGAAGAAACCACTTATTTCATTAATTGGAACATCAATATTTTTTTGCTAATACATAAATGTCAATGACTTTAAATATGATCAATCATAGCTTCATGTAATCCCTTCTATTTCTAGAATGTAAGTGATGCTTTTGTAGGCTGTCATTTACAATTTGGGTAGTCATATTACAAAGAGTCCATTATTTCAGTGCTATTGCTCAGCAGTTCTAAAAAAGTTTAATTGGCACAGTGTATAATTATATTATTACTAAATGGCAAAACCATTTGGATATGAAAACCTATCTTTATTCTACAGCTAGAGTCGACTTATGAGGAAAAGTATGGAACAGCTGTTATGTAATGGTCTGTCTCAATTTGCAGTACGTTGCCAAGCAATGAAAATGATCAATTGTAGAAAAGATTCCACTTCATATTTCATACAACTCGAAAAGTATAAAAACCACAGATTAAATTTTCAAGCTTGGCAATATACTGATTATACATTTTAAAGAAGTATTATAAATGAAAAGACTTATCCTTGACAGTAATCAAACAAAGGTATTACTGCCAGGGCTTGATTTCCGGCAGGGCAAACGGGGCACGTGCCCTGGGGCCCCTTTAAGGGGTCCCCAAATTTTCTTCATAAGCATTTATGCTTAATATAACTGCCCCCAAACTTAACTTTTTAACATGAAGCAAGCAAAAAATATAAATTCAAGAAAAAAAGTTGACGAAGAATTCATGAACAAAAGTCATGAAGAATTTATGAGCAGAAGTCATGAAGAATCCATGAAAAGTTATGAAATCGTGTTTAAACTCAGAGTTAATCAAAAGATATTTATTTTGGGGGGATTAAGCATGCTTTCCAAGAAAATTACTTTGGGGTGTTTTTTTTGGTAAACGCTGAAAGATAGAAAAATACACACGAATATTTTATAGAGGTATGTTTGGAGGCCCCCAAATTTGCTTCTGCCCAGGACCCCTAAAGTTGTAAGTCGGTCCCTGATTACTGCTTTACTATAAACCATAACTAACCTTCAGGAACATAGTCAGTTTGCCCACTGGGCAGTTGGAGATCATAAGCTGGAGCGGGGGCTCCTTGAGTGCAATGGTGGTCTTGCCCTCTTTCACGAAGCGGGTATGGAGGGTCATATCCCTTATCCCATAGTTCACAAGAACCCTTCCACATTCGATTTTAAGGACGATGTCCTTAAATTCGTTGCGCCCTAAAATCAGATCGCTTTTAGGGTGAGAAATTTGTCGGGTGACGACCCCTTTGGAATCGAGGTGGTTTATTTTGAGGGAACACGTCAGGGAAATGTCGTCCTGAGCATCAGCCATTATTGTTTGGATGATTGATTGTATCACTAAACGGTTTTTATAGTTGGCGATGGTTAAAAGAAATGAGGCGTCGGTATCGGTTGCTGTCAAAACATATTTGAGGTTTAAAATATAACAGGTAATAAATACGTTTTTAAAAATACGTATAATTGAAAGCTTAGAAGGAACGTTGATTAAAAAATAGTAAATAAGATTCAATTAAAATTAATGAATTAAAAGTTTCGATTTAAATTTCCCGACACAAATGTCAAAACAAAGGCTGAATGAACAAAGCTATTTAAATTGTTGCGACAGTTACAGTTTGTTTCCATTTGCAGTTAAAATTAAATGTAAATTTTAAGAGGGAGATCGACTTATTAATTTTTCATCAAACACTTAAATATTTTCCGATGAAAATAAGTTCTATACGATACAGAAAAATTATAAAGGAAATTGATTTGTTTGAAATAAAAAATATTGATTACATATTAACTTCTACTTTAGTAGTACCCTTCGTTCTGGTTTGTGATTGCTTAGTTTACATTCGGAAGAAACCATAGAGGTATGAAAGAGAATAGAGAGGTCCATGTATATGCGCAGTAGCGCACAAATGAAGCAGGCTAGAGCGGCGCATCTTGGGATACCTCAGTGAAAGTTTCGGTCACTATGTTATGCGCAGTAGCTCAAAACACCGCTAGAGCGGTGCATCTTGGGATACCTCAGTGCCAGTATGTGATGCGCAGTAGCTCGAAAAACCTGACAGCCCTGCTTCAAACCATTTGAACTCATAGACTCCTCTACCTCTCCTTCCTAACTCTATGAAGCTAACAGCACATTGCTCGTTGCATTGGAGCGATTTCTCGCTAGCGATTTGTCGCTAGCGGTTTTTCGCACTACGCATGCGTGAAAAAAACCGCTGCGAACATATTTTTCTCGCGTTTTGTTCGCTCAGGCCCATTCTGGCAGAATTTTTGGTGTTGTTAAAATCGCTTTGGCGCATGCTCAGTATGTAAGAAGCTGCTTGATTGCTTAGTCATCTGTAAGTATGTACTTATTGAACTTTTGAAAAATTTAGATTTTTTTTTAGTGTTCTCTGGACATCCAGGACTTGAAAACTACTTCACTAAAAAAAAAAAACATGGAATTTCTTGGGTTTCTTTCTTTTACATAGTTGAATAGTTATTGAATGAAAGATATTTAAAATTTCTAATTTAATTGAGATGGAAATTTTTTTAATTCAAAGTACGTTTAACTGGGAAAGCGCATGTGATACTTTTAACTAAAACATATAACATCATTTTAATAAAAGATTTAAATTGGTTCAGAGTGTTCAGGTGTTTTTCTGCTTGTTATTATTATATTTATTATGTCAAAACTCAGTGTTTAAGGATAATTGACTTTTGTTAAAGTATTGTGTGGAGTTGTGGACGTTTGTTGATTTTTTTTATGTCAATTGGTTATGAAGCAACTATCTACGACGCAAGAATTTTATTTCAATATTTTTTTATGAATTAAAATGTTTTATTGCAAATGTTAGAAGATTTTCTTTGCAAACTAAATTGTCTAGCACTTTCTCATAGTGTCCTTTTTTTTGTGTCTTCATTCAATTTTGAAGAACAGAATGAACGCCCATCTTTACACATTTATTTTGATATCACATAGATTTTGAGAATGATGAAGATGTAAAGCCCCTGTCACACGTGCTAGTGAACCTCAGGTTCTCGGTCTCCCTAAGTAAACAAGAGAAATCCGAAATTTGGAGAGAACCTGCATAAGAGGGTTGGGCCCTGTCACACGTGCCTGTGAACCGCAGGTTTTTTTAAACCTTTATTAGGCTTTTTGGAGTGGATGAGTGGAAAAGTTCCGTGTATTTTATGTGTTGCTATTTGATATTTACATCACACACAGAATTAGTCTTTTATTGTAAATATTTTCAAAATTTCATTGTGTATGTCAAAGTGTTTTCAGTATTTTTCCCAAAAAGGTCAATAGAAATCTATTTATAAGAAAATTAATTCAAAATTTCACAGAAATTGAAACAATTATGTTCAATAATTTTAAAATTTCTTCACTAACAATTAGTTCTACATATTAAGTAAAACGGTTAATTTTCAAAAATTGACCAATTATTTCAAAAGTATGCATGGAGAATTGTTTAGGCAGGAATATATTTTTATGCAGCTCTAGTGTGTCTGCTGTGGTTCTGCCTGCGTGCAGCAGACACAACTCAACTCTTACATTTTAATATTGTTAAAATCTATAAATTCTGTGATCTGTCTACAATTGTCCCTTTTTCTTCCTTCAATGAAACCTGCAATATTTTAACCTGTTTTTAACTAAGAATTAAAGAACTAAATTAAAGTTTTAAACTATCTCTACCTCCTTGTGTTCTCATTGAAGCTAAAACACTACTTTACATGCTCGTCATCAACAAGAATTATATTCAAATTTACAAAATAACACTTAAAAATATATTAATATTAGAAACAGAGGGAACATAGTCATTGCACTTTTTTTAGAATCACCCATTAATTGAAAGTCCCTTTTTTCAGTTACAAACTTATTTATTTTGTTGATTCCATTTACGCAGTAATAGTATTGTAATTATACAATAGTTCTTGATGCAAGAAGTGCGTAAATTAAAACTTTACCGGAGTTTTTAGAATTTTATTTTTCGCATGAGCCGTTTCGATACATCTTTTTTTATAATCCAGTGCAAAGACTATTTTAAACATTGCATACAAGATTTTATTACTATTTTGCATATATCTTGTGATTTAGTTTACTTTGTGATTTAGTTTACTTTGCTTTCTCACGAAGGCAGAAACTAACCCCACTGAGAATAGAATTGCAATACGGCCATGCGTGGGTGGGGACGAGGGTAAAAAAATGCACAAGGTCAAGAGGGAGTTGACCTTCGGCCGTTTCCGGAGGGTGAAACCTTTTTGGGAGTCGAAAAGTTGAAAATAACCCCACTAGAAATGCGATACTTTCAGGCTTGAGTGGCAATTCTCAGAAAAAAACATTATAAAACAGCGTCAATAGGGGGTCAGACGTCAGAAAGGGTGGTAGTTGATTTAGCGGAAGTATTCTTTCTCCTAATCGCGGACAGTACAACCGTTTGAAATTCGTATATGTCCAGTCGCTTGCTTGCAGAGTCTTCTTCCTTTTGAAAAAAGGGTTCTTTTGTTAAAAAATATTTAGTTTTTATTTCTATTTTGAAATGAATTCCTCAAGTAATGAATCAGACAGTGAACAACAAATATGTGCTGCTGCACTTTGCGTGCTCAGCGCCGAATTGTCGTATTTCTTTGATTAAAAAAAATATCCTACAAATTCTAGCTTACAAGTTAGAAATATTCGTGATGCGTATTCCAAATATTTTTCGACAATTGGGAAATTATCTTGGCAAAACAAGTTTTGTTAACTTATGTTTATGCAGTAGAAATAATGTCATGAGTGAAACAGTAACAACTTAAATGCCTATATATAATTTGTATCTATTTTTGTCATGAGTAACCTTCTATTATAAGTATCTTTAAAATTACATTGTGTGTCAAAGCGTTTTCAAAACTAAAATACAAAAAAATATTTTGCTGTGTATGTTTATTATTTTTTTTTTAAATTTTGAAGTGATAAATTTTTCTTAAATACAAATTTGAGTTTATAATGTACTTTTTGGGTATAAATATCTTATAACATGAATAGCAAGTTGAAAATAATATTTTTCCTTTGCCAAAACATTAAGAGGGATTGTCAGTCCAATAGAGCTAATGCATTAGTTTTGGAATCACAACTTCCGCAGAAGTATTGCTTTACCATGTTAGCCCTTTTTCTCCAGGTAGGGGAATCAACATAACATCGAAATGAAACAAATTTGAAACGAAAATGTTATCTAGTTATTTAATTATATATTTTTGAAGTTGTAAAATACCCTAAAATATACAGCAGATGGCGACACTATTTTAAAACTTTATCAATTAATAATTAACTAACCGAATGTTATTTTCTTTTCAATTTTGTCTTAAATTGATGTTATGATGATTCCCTTACCTAGTGAAAATGGGACAACATGGCAAACCAATACTTCTGCGGAAGTTGTGATTTCAAAACTAATGCATTAGCTCTATGGGACTGACAGTCCCTCTTAAGCAACAAATTTTGCTACAAAATGTTTTCGTATTTTCCCGAAAACAGTTCAATAGAAATCTATTTAAAATGTATTCAAAATTTCCCAGAAAGTGAACCAATAATATTCAATAACTTTTAAATTTCTGCACTAATATTCTGTTCCAAATATTATGCTTATCTGCTAATTTTCAAAAATTGACCAATTATTTCAAAAGTGTGCATGAAGAATGGAATTCAAGTTTATAAATAACAATTAAAATATATATGTATTATTATTGGTAACAGAGGGAACATTGTAATTGTGTACTTTTTTAGATACCCTTTTTTCAGTTACAAACATATTTATTTTGTTGATTCCATTGAACCAGCAATAATATTGTAATTATACAAAAGTTCTTTGCACAATTACAATACAAATTGTTTGCAACAAGTGCGTAAAGTAAAACTTTACCCGAGTTTTATGAATTTTATTTTATGCATTAGCCCTTTGGATACATATTTTTTTAAAAATCCGTGCAAAGAATATTTTTAACGTTGCATACAATATTTTATGTTGGTAAGTAATAATTAGGTAGGCTTAGTGGTAGTGTTCGCATTGCCACGCCACAGATCCGGGGATCGAATACCGGATTGGGCGGGGTCGATACATCCTTTCATCCCTTGAGTGGGTTGATAAAATGGGTACCAAGCATGCTTGGGAACTAAACACTGGAGATTTCGCGTGAGGATGACCACCTTACCAGAACATATGTCTAGCACCCCAGAGCCCTAGGTCACGAAAGATGAAATGGGCACGGCAGGCCTTGGCCCCTAAATGGGCTGTTGCTCCGAGGAGTTTTGTTTAAATAATAATTAACTAAAGTTTAAGATAGTAATTTAAAGCGATCGCGATATACTTCTTTTCTTACCAGATCAAAAAAGCTACTTTTTTACGACTTATGTGCTTAAAAATAACTTTTACACACTGTTTTTCAAACGCTTTACTTTAATCAAGATTATTGATTTAAAGAAATAATTTTTGCACGGTTTATAAAAAAAAAAGATTTTCTAAATTTTTAAATTAATAAAAGTTAACTTATATCAGAAACTATGCTTTTCCGTAGATTATATACATCATGTAAGAAAGAATCCATTTTCTCATACGCATACCCCTCTGGGGTGTATACTTGGTCTGTCGCTGTACCAGTTGTTTTGGTTTTTTTAAATTTGCTGGACAGCTTTCTATATCTATTGAGTAGATATTCTTTTTAATGTTTTTAATGAACATTCAAAAGATAATTTTTTTTGCATTCGTTTCCACGAATCGTGGACCATATTCCGATCCATGTGGTGAGGGTGTTTTGGGTTCCATATGGAACTCTCTTCCTCGTACAAGTCCAAAAACTCCATAGTTCTTTCTCTCGACCAAGCATGTGCATCCATATTGAAATGTAGATCGCACTGAATATTTCGCCCACTTTCTTATGAGAGTAGAAACTAACCCCACTGGGAAATAGAATGCAATAAGGCCAGGCGTGGGTGGGGGGAGAAGATAAAAAACAAGGTCAAGGGGATAGTTGACCTTTGGCCGTTTCCGGTGGGGTTGGGATCGGATAAGTTTGCTTCTGGCTTCTATATTTTTTTGTAAGTCGATCGCATGCTCATTGAAATTATCTTGTTAGTGAGAAAATGCCCATATATTTGGAACTATATAAGGGTCATTTGAAGGTTTTTTAAGGGGGGGGGGGGGAGTATCTATAAAATGAAATAATTTTCTATGCTAGTATTTACCAAAACATCTATTGTTAATCTGAGTTTATTTAAACTATTTTAATATAATTTACACCTAAAAAAACGCCGTTTATTAACTCAAAGGGCCACTGTCTTGTAATTACCCCAACCAACAACCCTACAATTCATTTTCGAAAGCGGAAAAAAAATTATTTTCTGCCACGAAAGGACCGTGTAGTACAGGTTTCCTTTGAAATTTACCGACTTCGAATGGACACCACGGTCCTGGACCGTCATATCCATTAAAAAGACCTCCATACCAAGGTCTTCACAGGTTCTGGGGTGTCAGACGTATACGTGTATACGCGGTCTTCGAATGGATACTACGGTCCTGAACCGTCATATCCACCAAAAAAGACCTCCATTCCACAGTCTTCACAGGTTCTGGGGTGTCAGACGTATACGTGTATACGCGGTCTATGATGGCGAACCTGCGGTTCACTAGCACGTGTGACAGGGGCTTAAACTTGTTATGGGATTGCGCAGTTATCATTTGTCAAAATTTACACCTCCCTCAATTCACTCTTCGTTAGAAGAAAAAATAGAGTTCGTTCAAAAGCACCCCATACAACCACAGGCAGGTCAAAATTTAGATCTTCCATTCAAGCCTTTGAAAACTTATTATCGGTCGTCAATTGACGATGCAGTGGAACATAGAAAATGGCTATCTTATTCGGCAGATATAAATAAAATATACTGTTCAGTATGCATGGCATTTTCCAATGAGCGTCAAAGTAATTTCGTGAATGGTTATGATATAAACATCAAACATCTGTACAAAAGTTTGGTATCATCTCACAGAACAGCTTCTTCTGCTTACATTGGGGCTACCAAAAATGCCGATGTAATGGGCGTCATTGATAAAAATCTAGCTGATAAGCGTAAAATTCAAGTTCTCCAACGAAAAAAAATTTTAATGAGAGTAATCGACATAGCCATTTTTTTTGGAAGGCAAGGTTTATCCTTTCGAGGGCACCAAGAAGAGGCGGTTTCAAATTTAAAAAATCGAAGCGTAAATCACGGAAATTTTTTAGAATTGGTCACGCTCGTTTGTAAATATGACGACACTTTAAATGGTCATGTTACTCAGGCTATCAAAAAGAGTGAAGCACAAGAGCAACGCGCATTGGCCATCAATAAAAAGAAACGGACCAAAAGAATAAAAAAAATCGAGGTAGAGGTTCGCTTATCACTTTTTTGTCCAAGACATTTGTTAATAAATTAATTTCTGTTCTCACCCATCAAATTCAAATGGAAATTGTATACAATTTCCATTTGAATTTGATGAATTAAAATGGCTGTTTTCTTCAGTATTGAAGTTGATTCTACCCAGGATATTGCTGTTATGGATCAATTGGCATTGTGCGTTCGATTCGTCTTTGATGGCGAGGTGAAGGTAAGGTTGTTGTATATGGTTGTTGGCGAGGTGAAGGTAAGGTTGTAAGACCCCCCCCCCCCCACACACATACATATTATGGTGGGCCAAAGTCATGACTGGGCCGAGTTTGCCAAACTTAGCCAGTCCGCCCCTGGCGATTATGTCGAAACGAGTTGACACGAAAAATGTCTTCTTTAGACATCAAAAGTATTATATAATATTTTCCCTAAAATTATTTATCTTATCTAAATCTTTCTTGTATTAAATAACAATTAAGTAAAACTTTTAAATGATAATAATTAACTGTACTTAGACTAGATCAATTTTATTGGTAATTGTTCAACATATCTATAATAATAAAAGAAAGAGTCTGTGTGTGTGTGTGTTTGTTTTCGGATCGTAAAAGACCTACTTGTACTGTCCTCAGAAATTCGAAATTTTCAAGATAGATTCCCTTTAATACCAACGTGCGCACCTGAGGCTTAGATTTTTCATATTTGTTCAATTTTTAGAGAAAATTCGAAATTTCTGAAAAAATACACCGCTTTCGCTCAAATCCGATCATTTTTTCTCTTTCCTGATGCCATCGGCTGAAAAAATTAAATAAAACTTTTAACAAAAACTTTTAAAATTCAAAATGTTTATTGTATTCTTTTGTCATTACTTTCAGAAACTAAATTCATTATTTGAAAAATAATTGACATGTTTCAAGTGACGTAATTCCGCCAGTCTTCATTCCCGGATTTTATTGTGGGTTTATTTGGTGATTTTTTTGTTGACTGCATGTATGCATATTTAAGCAATAAATGTACAGTTAAGCTATTACTGAACTATGATGGTTAATAAAGGCCATCACACTAGAGCTATTAGTGTTTTATGTCTTTATTTTTTCGCCAAATACGTTGCCAATCTCGCCAACTTATTAACTAAAATTCGCCAAATAGGAAATTTCTTTTATAAATAATTTATAAGCTGGTCGGTTGTTCGAAGGTCATTGTGTTAGAACTGTATAATGGGTGTGTTTGTAGCTATATCTATTTTCTCGCCAAATTATTTCCCAAAACGCGCCAAATGAGCTAAAAGGTTTTATGTATTTATGAGGGAATTGTGATGACATTTATGAGTGCATTTTATAGCTTATTTTTCATTTTTGGAATTTTAAGGCAATGAAACGGGATTTTATACTTTATAACGAGCAGGAACAATAACATAAGTTTATGATCCTATAACAGGTTATATGGTACACCTATTTGGAACGATTTGATACTTTTTTAATCCGTGAGAAGAACGGGTATAAATTTGCTAGTAGTGTACATAATCTCAAACAGAATTTTAATCAATAAGTGCATGAGAATAAATTGTGCCTAAATTTTCTTTTAATGGTAAATGTTTCATAAAGAAGTAAATTAACATTTGCAACGATTTAACATAAACAACAATTAATATTTTTTCCTGCTCAATCTGAAACCATTGCTTATCATGATGCCTACTCCAAGGCCAAAGCTGAAAGATCGCAAGCATCTACGGAATTGAAACCTCTATACATGGATCTTCAGGCTACTACACCAGTTGTAAGTGAACTTTTAGTAAATGATTACCTCTATTAAACGACCAGATCAAATAACCAACTCTTTTTCCCTGCATAGTCTTAAGAAGCAGATATGATTTTATGGGTAGTAAGACTTGTTAATTTGCATACAGGTACAACCTAACTGTTTATTCAAGCAACTCAATCATGTATTTCGTTAAGAAAATAAGGAATTCGCTTATAAGAAATATGGCATGAAATAATTTTTTATATTAAGCAAAATAACTTTCAAAAGATGAATAGCATTAATTAAAACTAAGGCTAGTCTAATACAAGGTGGCGCGAATAAAAGTGGCCCCGTCATGGAGATAGCATGGTTGCCATTGACGACTAAAATGCGACTATTTGCTACTATTTTCTACCTTCGGCGACTTTTTTAGGCAAAATCGGGCCAAAAGCAACTATTTTCAGCATTTTGTCAACTATTTTCAAGAATATGCGACTTTTTCAAAATATCATTAATATTTATTTTGTTTTTGTCCTTCGAAAAATCGCCAAATTCCGCATTTTACAAAACCAAACTTCCTTCAAATCGACAGAGTTTTGAGGCATTATTACTATTGCTTTAATTTTGCGATATTAGGGACATCCGGGTTTCTGGATATTAGGATAGCCGAAGTTTTGAATTACAAAAATATAAACCTATATTTGGGAAAATAGGATCGCTGGAGTTTCGGGATAGAAGTGGTGGCGAGAGTTTCGTGATAGTAGGGATTGCCAGAGATTCGGGGGATTAAGATCAACAGAGTTTTGGTGTATTAGGATCGACGGAATTTCGGGATAGAAGGATCAACAGAGTTCCGGGATAGTAGGATTGCCGGAGTTTCGCGCTAGCTTGTGATAGGTAGATTTGTGATAAGAAAGATCGCTTTAAGAAGTGGTTAATTTTTGGTAAATTCCCACTATTTGAGCGGGATTTTTATGTTTGGCGTGAAACTGAAAGTGTTGAATTAAAAATTGTGCTTCTTTGGTAAAATACAGTAATGAATAAAAAATTTATGATCGGATTTGGGATTCCATATTCTACGGCCCTGACATTTCATAATAACTGTTATGCTGCTGTTTATATTGGTTAAACATAGTATAAAACCTTCATTCCTGTGTATAAGAGCACTTTTTTTTAAATTTAAACTTCCAAACAGGTTCAGTTTAAAAAGCTATAAATTTGGGATTTTTCATCAAAATCGTTTATTTTTAACAATTTTTTTGCAAATTTAAAATTTTAAAGAGAATTTTTATAATATTTTTTTTATGATAAAAATATATAACTGAACGATATTATGTCTTTTTTTAAGCACGAAATGTAATCAGTAAATTCTGGCGGCAATATTAAAATGAGTTGATTTTTGGCATTTTTTTCAAACTTCAACCGCTTTGCGGCAGCACTTAATATTAATTGGTAATTTTTTTATTATATTTCCAGTAATCAGCATGACAATACGCAACTTTTGAGTCCTATTAGAAAGTTTGTACTCGAAAATTTACTTTTTTCGGCCCACCCTATTGTCCATGCACCCCCAACATTACTAGCATATTCCACGTCACCAACTGACCGTCGCGTTTATTTTCAGAGATTTCACCCTTTTCGGGACGACCATTTTATCAGACTTGACTGAGGCTGCCAGGAAAAGTTTAAAAACTGAAAATTCGCTCACCCGCCAAGAATTCAACAGAATAAATACAAGACTGCTGCGCCCGCCAGGCAACACGACACACAACACGGATGTACGGGGTCTTTATAAACTGGACAATAACGTGTTTATCGTGAACAAGTGGTTCACATTTGGACTTTTCACAGTCGAGGCGGGTGAAAAGCATATTTACCGATCAAACTCGGCCATACTCTTGTGCCTCATGCCGGACGTAAAGACACAAGTGGATCGAAAAACCCCTACCCTTAATAGACGAAGCTTTTGTCCGGAGGACTACACCTACTTTGAAATGAGCGTCTTTTGACCGAACGAGACGTATTATGTACCGGAGGGGACGCGGTACCTAATTATTACTCTAAAAAAAGGTTATTTTGTCGTGGACAAGGTGCTGGCGGAAACAGAGATACCTGGAGCCCTCCCCTTCAATGAGCACAGAAATTACGTGCCGGAAATATATAACGTCCCTCCACCTACTCCGAGCGCACCTCTCGTACGGCCCAAAAACCGGCAGAAACGCAGGGCGGCCTATCGAGAGATTTCAGCATTCAAAAAGCTGAGACGCTTGCCGGATGTGGAGATTTTTAGTCCAACGCCAATGCACTCCAGATGTGAGTTTTTTTTATTATTATGTCGACGCTTCATCTATGGTCGTGAACTCATGAAGGATGGGTTCACGAAAATGACGTAGAGTGACATTTCTTTCTCTCTCAGCCCCTTCGGCGACCGTCAGCAGGGCACCTCCGTCCTCCCACATCCATAGCACACCTGTCCAGCGAGAAGGTGACCCTCCGGAAGAACTGCACATCCACAGCATGCCTGTCAATCCTCCGGAAGAACTCCACATCCACAGCACGCCTGTCCAGCGAGAATGTGACCCTCGCGTAAAGGGGATTTTTTTTGTCTTGATCACGACTCACTAATCTTTTTTTTAACTATGTTCGAATTTAAACCCATGTTTTGTTTCAGCACCGCCAGATCTCAATTTCAACGCGATCCCCAACACCTCGGCAACCCCCTGCCAGACTCGTATGCTGCAGACCCGGGTTTCCAAGTTTTGACCTCCACGCTATTCGCCCATCTCGTAGCCCCGACGCCGAACCAAGAAACCCTATCCACGATTAGAACGAGGTGACGTTCTTGGCGGAATACCTTCCTCGTAAGTATTTTTTTTCTTTCTTGAAACGTTCGACGTAGATTTTTTTTGAATGTGCTGAATAAAACTATTTTTTGTTTCAACATCGCAAATAGAGACACATCTCAGAGGAGGTGCTGAAGCAGTGTTTGCGTCACCACCTGTCACCGCAGGCGTTCCATTACCATCTGTCCCACAGACCCAGCTGTTGCCGAACGGTTCGTGACGGGTCTTCCGTTTCCCAAAGGCCAGGCGACGACCCGACCCAGACTGCTGGTAAATGCCCACAAGAACAACTTCTTTCACAGAGGAGAATTGGTACTAGATGAAAGTTTGAATTGGAGTCGGACCCTCGTGGACACCCTTACCACTAGGCTTCACGACGCTAGCCTGGAATGTGAAGTGGACTCTCCCGTGGACTTGAGTCAAAATTTCATCGCTTTCGAACCGTTGAACTTGACTCGTGTGCTTTGAACTTTGACTCGTGTGCTTTAAACTTGACATGTGTGCGTTGAAGTTTGACGCGTGTGCTTTGAACAGCTTCCCTCTACCTTTCGTGTTCTCTTTTTAGATAGAAAAAAAGAAACATAGATGAGTTTCAGATGATGACTCATAGATGTCTATATAAATAATGCATCTTTTTAAAAAATAATGTAGATTAAAAAATTCCATGAGCAATTGTTCTAAAAGTTCGTTGGGAGCAATACGAAACTCCATCATCAGGCGGTATATTTCAGGCATTAAAATGCCGTAAAAAACTGCATGCAAAAACTATAAAAAGATGCATCGTCCACGTCCCTGAATTTTGTCACCATGTTTTCGTATTCCTTTCGCATTGAAAATGTGTACATATAAAATGATAAAATAAATAATTGTATGTATTCTTGTAAAAATATTGCGTAGAATTGTAAAATTTGGTCCATGACTGTGCGAGTAGAGACCAGGGAAGGGGTTGACACCTGAGTGACAAAATAAACCCCTGGTCTATGATATTTACACAAGAGACCCCCAGGTGTCAGGCAATGTTGCTGTTAAAAACCCACTTTCTATCGTTTACACATGTGATGATGATACAGTTGTGTGTGTGACTCCATTTGGATATCTGAAACTGTTTAGAGGGTGGTGAAGAAAAAGAGGTACCTCACATACACACAGCTGTGTCGCGGCACATCGTTGTAAACCGTAAATTTTTTTTAGAGCTTAGCAAAGGAGATTTTCGTGGACTTAAGTTAAAAGTTCAACGCTTTCAATGTATTTAAGTATATCTATTCAATTATAAGTTTTAGTTTCTAATTTTATATATTTTTTAAAAAGTTTATATATTTGTAAAGTGTGTAAGATACAATAAAGACACAATTTTATCAGTTGTATTACAATTTTTAATTATTAATATACTTTTTTATATGTCTAATTTTCTTTAGACGCCACATTGAATCCAAAATATAAAAATCCTGACTTAACTCCTTTTGCCTTAAAGATATGATTAAAAATACACTAACTGGTTTAACCCAGAATATTGACATTAAAATTAATGACATGGATATAAACGTTAAAAATGATAACCTCAAATTAGGTGGTAAAGGTGCTGTACTCAACGCTGTAATTATAGCGAGTAAGATTATGTTAATAAATACGTAATTACCTGAATTAATCTTTTCAGGAGGTCTTCAAAAATGGCCTTTTTAGGGTTATTTTTATTTTTGTCTGGGTGCCAACTAAACTGCCTACGTTTAATGAGTTTATGCAACATAAATTTACAAATCAGTAGAAAAAATGTGCATAGCAATCCCCACATAAGAAATAACGTGTAAATATAATAGAAATACTGATAATATTAAAGTTAAAATTACTAATATAAATTGTTGAAATTCAAAACTTAAAATCAACATTTTTTTTAACTGTAGAACTTTTTACTACGATTTCCAGACCACCCGAGAGGTACGTAGTATGGCTCGCTTTTTTTAGGGAGTTTCGCCTTTTAAAGGGCCCTATTCTCCCGTCATCCAATTAAAAAAAAAGGATGACCGACCCAGCCTTTCCACATCTGTAAGGGAATATTGCATGTCATTAGCTACCTTAAATAAAGTCATACAACACAAAATATAGCAAAGCTCCAAAATGGTAAGCCAAGCGGGATCATGCGAGATTTGAAATAAAAAAAGAGGATATGCAATATTCACTTACTCACTTTCCTTCCTCCCCTCACCACCCTTTTCTTATTCCTGACGTCAATGTTGATATTCTGGTGCATTTGCAAAATATACTCTCTATTAAAAGAAAGGTTAGTTATTTAGATACTTTGTTTTTAAACTTTAATGTATTGAAAAAAGTTTTAAAAACATATTTACCACAACGTTCCGACTGCAGAAGTGACAGCATTGACTCAGATGATGTTCCATTCGTGGGCATGTGCAAGTTCTCCGTTTGGTTATGACGAACCATCTAAATAATGGTGTAGTGTGGTAGTGCCAACACCAAAATCGACCATCAGATAGCAAAAATCGTCTATCTCGATATCTCAGTCGACAGTGGGCTCTTATCAAATCTCGGTTGAAATTGATCATAGCAGTACACGCAAAGGTTCGTGAATGTGTCGCCTATTTTTTTTTGGTGTAAGATTAAGTGTATGTCATTGCGTGCAAATTCAAACTCTAAATATAATAAAAAATGTTCGTGTTTGGTTTGCAAAAGATAACGCGAATGACGTGAGATGGGCAGGCAACGCAATATTCGTTGCATTATTCTTCCAACAAGTGGAGCAGTAATGCGATGTTTCACGCGTTTTCTACTGTCGATTGCAGCATAATCATCGAATTTACGTTTTAAAGTATTTTTAATAGTGAAGGGAATGTTTAAGTCATCAATGTCAGAAAAATAATACATTTGGTCACATACCTTGCGTGCTGCTTGATCAAACAAACTGTCGTTTTCAACCAGCTCTTTGCTGCTCCTATAACACCAAATCGTAATCAATTATGTTATTTCAATAAAGTGCTAACATGTTATGTTTCTTTAATCCTAAACCTGTTTGATGTAGTATATAATTTAGAGAAAAAAAATTATATATAATGCTTTAACTACCATTATGAAAAATTTAAATCTGCACAAACCATATGGCCATACAAATGAACGTTGGGTTTTTAAAATAAGATAAGGCATTAAAATTTTTCTTTTTTAAAATAAGGCATTAAATTAGTCACAGTTAATGAAATTTTGAATGATAATGTAATAACATAGTTATTGAACCTCAATTAAATATTATAAAAAGCAAATACCAAAGTGTTTTCAAAAAATTTAATTACAGAGCCACATTTTTTAACAAAGAATTTAAAATCATAATTTGTCCTTATATTTCTTTAAATTACACATTGTGCTATTTGAAGCACATTACTTTAAAAAAATAACTATAATACAATTAATCACTTTTATCAAAACAAACTTATACCTTTTTTTTAATGATGTAATAGTTTCTGGTATTGAAAAAAAAATTAGTGTGT
This sequence comes from Oedothorax gibbosus, assembly GCA_019343175.1. Classification (NCBI taxonomy): domain Eukaryota; kingdom Metazoa; phylum Arthropoda; class Arachnida; order Araneae; family Linyphiidae; genus Oedothorax; species Oedothorax gibbosus. The sequence continues at coordinate 676,285 of JAFNEN010000184.1, read as the reverse complement.
ATTATATAATAGCCCAGTTAAAATAACAAAAATCAGGATAAAATCTACCTTTTATTATTTTAAACCTGGTTAAGGGTTAGTTTATGTTTAAATTAATGTAACTAACCATCAAACAGTAACAACTAAAATTTAGGTTTACACATACATTCTAAAAGATATTAACCAAACACAGTCCGTTAGTTTAAGTATTAAAACAAGGTTTAAATTCAATTAAAAATATTTACCTTCCTTTTCTTACGTCTTGCAATAAATCAATGAAAGTTTTATCATCTTGTCTCTTTACAAGTTTAAGCTCAATATTAACGTCAATACAATTTTCCCAAGCAGAACTCTAAAAAACAAATCAAATTGCAAACATAATCAACTTTAAAAAAGATCTGTGTTTTTTTTCTTAAGAGAACCGTCTGCTAAAAGAGAACAAAATAAATAATTTGTGATGCTATAACAAATTACACATCCTGCCACAACAATTTGGGCGAAAAAAATCCTAACAAGTATCTATCACCACAAAAACACATTGAGTGAAAATTAAGAAAAATTAAGGCAAATTAAGCATTTATATGCTTCTTGAGAATTCTTTACAAAAGAGTGAGTAATTTCTAATGCAACTAAGGTCATTTCATAGTAACAAGTTACATTTTGCACACATGCCGTGCAGTCTTAAATTTATTCTAACTTAAATAAATTTTATAAACGAAAAAAAAATTTAATCTTCAACTTATTTTAATTTAATTTTCAACTATCAAAATCTGTTTCAAGAATCAGAATTTTTATTTTTGAGAGGGAAGAGGGTAAACTCTTTAAGGTTACACGAAATAAACAGTTAATACTCTACTTAGTTTATTAAGAACTTCAAACAAGCAGCTCTTAATAAAAACTTATCCATTGGTGCTGAAATAAAACTATAGATTTTGAGCTACATTAAATTTAACATTTAAATAAAAAAAATGTTTGGTAATTTTTTAAAAAAAATATATTTACTTAGCATAACTCAAGTTACATATAACATAACTTTACAATGTTCCTCAACATAAATTCTATATTCTTTTTGGAAATGTGGTATTCTGAAAAAACAAATCAGAGCTGCCAACAAAATGCCCCTTATTTTTAACAGTCAAATAAATTTATTTTAATGCAATGTCCACTGTGTGAAGAATAACACTTTCGTTTTAATTTTATAAATTTGTAAAATAAGATTATAATAAATTTTATAAAATGAAATTTGTCCACTTTTTGAGAAATGACACTCAACTCAACAAATCCTGTGTATGTCTCACCTGGAAACAAAACATTCTGTTCTGTCCCTTCTTTGCCACAGGCGGAAGCTGCAAAAAGTCTCCACTCAGAATGAGCTGGATGCCCCCAAAGGGTTTGTCGCTTTTCCTCACCGTCCTGGCAATTTCCTCCAGTTTCTGGAAGTATTCTCCGTCCACCATGGAGATTTCGTCCACTATCAGGTGCTTGCACTGCTTCCAAGAAACGGCTTTCTGCTTTAGGGATGCTTGCTGGATGCACTGCTGTAAAGGGGCAGTGCCTGAACCGATTCCTTGAATGAAAGGCACGGATAGATGTAGTTGGTTCAGAATGAAGTAGGGATGCACCGAATACCAAATTTGGCCGAATACCGAATAGTCGGTCAAAGTCTAAGCCGAATATTCGGCCTACCTAAACCAATTTTTTTTTCCGGATCTAATTAAGTGTTATTTATTATTCATCAATTTCAATTAAACATAAATATATAAGTACACAATCACACAATAATTTTAATATAATATAGCTATTAAATTTTTAATTGAAGCAACACAGAATAAAGTAGTACTCATTTGTTATTAAAACTTTTAGAAAGTGTAAATTGGTAAAATCACAACACGAAAACGGAAGTATGAAAACAAAAACAGAAGTAGGTGGATCGGGTGTAGAATGAAAATCAGAAAAAAATAATAAAACCATGGCTTACAATATCATTATAAAATTAAAATGTTTTTTTTAAATCTTTTAGTGAAAAAATTACAATTGTGATACATATAGTAATTATTGTTTTTTTTAAAGCTGTAACTGTTAACTTAAAGAGACATGTTTATTTAATATAACTTGAGTAAAGCTTGATTTAACATTATAAATTTAACTAAAACTTAAGAATTTGAGTCTATTATAAAAGAAAACAAGTCCTGTTTGAGAATTTTTCAACGATTTATAAGATGATAACTTTAAGAAATTTGGAAATTTTTGAATTTTACTATTCGACTGACTATTCGGCCGAATAGTTAAGCTATTCGGCTAAAGTGACCGAATAGTTAAGCTATTCGGCTAAAGTGGCCGAATACCGAATAGTACAAACTGAATATTCGGTACACCTCTAGAATGAAGGGATAGTAGAAATATACCAAAAGGTTGCCTTTAGGGTTTGGAATTTACAGACTTTTTTTTTACCTATGAGTTAACCTTTAATTTTCTTACCACAAAACTGGTTTACTGCTTAAATATATGAATTTACTTATTTTTACACTGAAAAAATTGTTTTTAACATTCAAATAAAATAAAACTTGGTTGCGTAAATAGAAAGCATTAAAAATGACTTTTAAAAAACTGATAGCTAATAGCTCAGTAGCAGAAAAGGTTCAGCATGGCAGTAGACAAGGAAAATTCATTTTACGCTTGCAGACAACATTTAAATTTCCACATGCAGATGCAATTCAAAAATTTTGCTTCTGGGATAACTAATTAAGACTTTGATGTAATTTACATATTTTTTTCTCAACAATTTTAGATGCTTACTTATTTTTATAAGAAACTAAATAGTAATAAAAACATGACATTAAAACAGAAAAATTCTCACCAGCAAAAGCATGTAGAGTTATGCCACTGATTTGACAAGCTGCAACACCTGTACTTGCAGTTGCAAATGTGTTTTCGGGTGCCAAAGCACCCAGAATCCTCTTCAAGAGGAAAGATTTTCCAGTTCCTGCACTTCCCGTAAAAAAGACGTTCCTACCACTCATTACGGCACTCATCATCCGTCTCTGTTCAGCCGTTAGAAGTCGAGGAACGATTAGACGAGTCACTGAAATTGTTTTCTGTAAAATGTAAATATGAATAGATAATAATCAAATATGAAGTAGGTAGTTCTAATTATTTTGCCGATTATTTCAGAAAGTCTATATATCCAGCTACAAACCAAGAATTATATTTCTGTTTTAAAATTCTGTAACAAAATATACTAGAAAGCATGTGTTATTTTAAATAGAAATATTGAATAAAATACAGTGTTGTATAGTTCCAAAAAAATTGATAAGACTCAAGAAAGTTTTTGAGATTAGAATAAACAAGTTCAGTGGAATTAGACAAGAGTATTTTTTTAATGCTAATTGAAAAAGTTATTGCAGAAAACAAATACCCAATTGTTTACATACAAATTAGACACAACACTCAACAATTTTTCAAAAAAACTATTTTAAGACATTTCCTTAAAAAATTATGCTTTCTCAAATGAATGCATTTAAAATATTGTTTTCACCAACTAATTCCTAAAGTGGATACAAAATAATCACATTAATTACGAATGGCAATTACATTATCAGAAAGTCTTAGACGTGGACTTTCAATTGTAAAAGAGCAATAGTTAAGCAGCTCAGCAATAGATAAACTTAAATTAAATTAGGTGAGCCACAAAATCTGCCATATAGACTTAACATGGAAAGTAAAAATAGGGCGAGAAACCGGTAACATAATCAAAAATCTATGCTAACCCTTGTAGGTGTTGTTTTATCTTGATCACAGCTCTCATGTTTTCTCTTGATTCCTTTTGGTGTCTGTGGCCAAGTTGGTTTCTTGGCCATGGCCTCTTTGGCCTTGTTGTTCAAGATATTGACGTCCAAGGCATTCAGGGGGCTGATCTCGACAAAGCTTGGAGGCCGCAAGGAGTGCAGCCCCTGTTTCAAAGTCACTGAGGTTGTATTCTTTAGCCTCTGGTTTTGGCCATCAAGACCTGCAAAAAAGTAATTAAAACAATTCAAATTTTGTAGAATGTAACAATGTTTTGAAAAAATTATGTTGAAGAATGCTTCATTATAGCTTTTTACACTAAAATACTTGGTACAACTATGATATAATGGCTGGTCTGTTCATTAGCAACTTTTACCGAGCTTGAAAATTAGCATAGGCTTGTTATACTATCCAGTTGTATGAAATATGAAGTGGAATGTTTACCCCATTTGCGCATTTTAGTTGCTTGAGAATATAATGCAAATCGAGACCGGGCATTATATCAGAGCTGTTCCAAATGCTTTTATATCATTTAAAAATATTCAGTGGATAAACAAAAAATTCACCACTTGACAAGAAATAGGTGATATTATCCCAGATTATTTGATTAATAGAGAAATAGGTGGTGCCATACATTGCCAAACATGGGTTTTCCTATGGTCTGTAATTCATATTGATTATATTATCAACTTGACAGGGCTATGGCTATATTTCATTGCTAGAAACAGCTAAAGGTTGCTAAATTGCTACCTGGTGATATGCATAAGATATGAAGTTTACCATATTTGTGCATTCCCGTTCCAAATCAAGACTGTCCAATATATCATAGCTGTTCCTATGGATATACCATATAGGAAAAATTAATTATTTCATTACTTGGAACATCAATATTTTTTTGCTAATTCATTAATGTCAATGAATTTAAATATGATCGATCATAGCTCCACATAATCCCTCCTATTTCTAGAATGTAAGTGATGATTTTGTAGGCGCTGTCATTTACTATTTGGGTAGTCATATTACAAAGAGTCCATTATTTCAGTGCTCAGTAGTTCTAAAAAAGTTTAATCAGCACAGTGCATAATTATATTATTACTAAATGGCAAAACCATTTGGATATGAAAACCTCTCTTTATTCTACAGCTAGAGTCGACTAATAAGGAAAAGTATGGAACAGCTGTTATGCAATGGCCTGTCTCAATTTGCAGTTCGCTGTCAAGCAATGAAAATGACCAATTGTAGAAAAGATTCCACTTCATATTTCATACAACTCGAAAAGTATAAAAACCACAGATTAAATTTTCAAGTTTGGCAATGTACTGACCAGCCATTTTAAAGAAGTATAAATGAAAAGGCTTATTCTTGACTTACGCTCACAGTAATCAAACAAAGGTATAACTTGCTTTACTATAAACCATAACTAACCTTCAGGAACATAGTCAGTTTGCCCACTGGGCAGTTGGAGATCATAAGCTGGAGCGGGGGCTCCTTGAGTGCAATGGTGGTCTTGCCCTCTTTCACGAAGCGGGTATGGAGGGTCATATCCCTTATCCCATAGTTCACAAGAACCCTTCCACATACGATTTTAAGGACGATGTCCTTAAATTCGTTGCGACCTAAAATCAGAGCGCTTTTAGGGTGAGAAATTTGTCGGGTGACGACCCCTTTGGAATCGAGGTGGTTTATTTTGAGGGAACATGTCAGGGAAATGTCGTCCTGAGGATCAGCTATTATTGTTTGGATGATTGATTGTATCACTAAACGGGTTTATAGTTGGCGATGGTTAAAAGAAATGAGGCGTCGGTATCGGTTGCTGTCAAAACATATTTGAAGTGTAACAGGTAATAAATACGTTTTTAAAAATACGGCTTAGAAGGAACGTTGATTAAAAAAATAGTAAATAAGATTCAATTAAAATTAATGAATTAAAAGTTTCGATTTAAATTTCCCGACACAAATGTCAAAACAAAGCTATTTAAATTGTTACGACAGTTACAGTTTGTTTCCATTTACAGTTAAAATTAAATGTAAATTTTCAGAGGGAGATTGATTTATTACTTTTTCATCAAACACTTAAATATTTTCCGATGCAAATAAGTTCCATAGGTTACAGAAAAATTGTAAAGGAAATTGATTTGATTGAAACAAAAAAGATTGATTACATATTAACTTCTACTTTAGTAATACCCTTCGTTCTGGTTTGTGATTGTTTACATTCGGAAGAAATGCGTGCGGTGTACGCAATCCGAATTATAAGTTTCATAAGCAAATTTAATTTTTAAAAAAGAAATCTGTTCATTTGGCTTTGGAAACTTTTGAGGATAATTTTGATTCGTTTCTAATTGTTTCGCAACATGAACCGCATTCTAAAGATAAGCGTTATTCAGCGATTATGCCGAAACGAGTTGACACGAAAAATGTCTTCTTTAGACATCAAAAGTATTATATAATTTTTTACCTGAAATTATTTATCTTATCTTAATCTTTCATGTATTAAATAACAAATAAGTACAACTTTTAAATGATAATAATTAACTGTACTTAGACTAGATCAATTTTATTGGTAATTGTTCAACATATAGGTAAAGTGTACATAATCTCAAACAGAATTTTAATCAATAAGTGCATGAGAATAATTTAAGTATAAATTTTCTTTTAATGGTAAATGTTTCATAAAGAAGTAAATTAACATTTGCAACGATTTAACATAAACAACAATTAATATTTTTTCCAGCTCAATCTGAAACCATTGCTTATCATGATGCCTACTCCAAGGCCAAAGCTGAAAGATCCCAAGCATCTACGGAATTGAAACCTCTCTACATGGATCTTCAGGCTACTACACCAGTTGTAAGTGAACTTTTAGCTAAATGATTACCTCTATTAAACGACCAGATCAAATAACCAACTATTTTTCCCTGCATAGTCTTAAGAAGCAGATATGATTTTATGGGTAGTAAGACTTTGTTAATTTGCATACAGGTACAACCTAACTGTTCATTCAAGCAACTCAATCATGTATTTCGTTAAGAAAATAAGGAATTCGCTTATAAGAAATATGGCATGAAATAATTTTTTATATTACGCAAAATAACTTTCAAAAGATGAATAGCATTAATTAAAACTAAGGCTAGTCTAATACAAGGTGGCGCGAATAAAAGTGGCCCCGTCATGGAGATAGCATGGTTGCCATTGACGACTAAAATGCGACTATTTGCTACTATTTTCTACCTTTGGCGACTTTTTCAGGCAAAATCGGGCCAAAAGCAACTATTTTCAGCATTTTGTCAACTATTTTCAAGAATGTGCGACTTTTTCAAAATATCATTAATATTTATTTTGTTTTTGTCCTTCGAAAAATCGCCAAATTCCGCATTTTACAATCCCAAACTTCCTTCAAATCGACAGAGTTTTGAGGCATTATTACTATTGCTTTAATTTTGCGATATTAGGGACATCCGGGTTTCTGGATATTAGGATAGCCGAAGTTTTGAATTACAAAAATATAAACCTATATTTGGGAAAATAGGATCGCTGGAGTTTCGGGATAGAAGTGGTGGCGAGAGTTTCGTGATAGTAGGGATTGCCAGAGATTCGGGGGATTAAGATCAACAGAGTTTTGGTGTATTAGGATCGACAGAATTTCGGGATAGAAGGATCAACAAAGTTTCGGGATAGTAGGATTGCCAGAGTGTCACGCTAGCTTGTGATAGGTAGATTTGTGATAAGAAGGATCGCTTTAAGAAGTGGTTAATTTTTGATAAATTGGTAAAATTGATCTAATTAAGTTGAAAAACGATTTTTTTTAGGTTTTGAATAATTGACTATAAAAAAGATAAAATTTATAGAATTCGTCAAAAAAAAAATTGTACCTATCAATGCATAATTAGTGTCATTCTGTTTGGATTTTACCCGAATTAATAAAACTGATATGCAACATTTTTTGGTTTTAAAAATAATTTTAAAATAATAATAATAATAAATGCTCCTTCAGTGGCGGCTCGTGGCATACAGCCGGGCTGTACCTAAATGTTCAGAAAGAGCAAAATCCCAAATCCGATCATAAATTTTTTATTCATTACTGTATTTTGCCAAAGAAGCAAAATTTTTAATTCAACGCTTTCAGTTTCACGCCAGACATAAAAATCCCGCTATAATAGTGGGATTGTTGCAGGATACCATTTGCTTACCAAATGAGTTGCTGGCTTATAATCCAATCCTACTGACTGCAGCCAGAGAAGAGTGTCGACAGAAGGGCTGCTATGCGAGCCGATACGAATAAGATGGAATTGTTGCCAAGTCAAAAACCAAAGCAAAAACAGGTTTTCTAAACGACAATGATGACAAGTGAATATAGCAGGACATGGTTGTATCAAAGTAGGATTAGCTAAGTGTCACTTTATCGCCAACCAAAATAATTTGTGTCAACGGTGTTGGCTCTGCTGTGATCCAAACCCATTAATAATAAAAATTTTATTACATACAAACATAGACAAGAATTTGAAAAAAAATTAATAATATAGTAATAAAGTTGTCAGAACACCAAGGGTCACAAAGATCATATTGAAACATAATATAAAACGTGTAGAACATAAAAAAGTAGATGATATTAATTTACAAATACAAAACAGAGCACATATTAATTCACTAGTAAGAATGGTATTATTGCAACAGAGGTGTCAGGGATATATTTAAAATGGTTAGTCAATGCAAATATATGAATTAGTGTACAGTGTTTTTATTTTAATAATAGATGGTATGCAATAATTAATAATTAAAAATAGTCATCTATTTCAAGAATATCGTACAAAAGATTTTTAATGGGTTTTTGAAGGAAGTAAAACTATTTAAATATTGTATTTCAAGTGGAAGACTATCAAAAATCTTTGGTTTAAGAGATAAATAAAATTTTACAGAAGATGTTCTTTTTAAGTTTAGGAATGATATAAATATTGAGTTTATACAGGCCCGCTTATTACACATATCAGGATTCATTTTTGCAAACATTTTTGTAATTTATTTCTTTGTTTCCTTCAGGATCCAAGAGTAATGGACGCCATGTTGCCCTATTTCATATCCGGTTATGGCAACCCACACTCCAGAACTCATTCCTATGGCTGGGAAAGTGAGGCTGCTGTGGAAAAAGCTAGAAAAGTATATTTTATTTTTCCCCATGAATATTTATTAATTTTATGAAAGTTTTTAGTGTTTTCTAGTGGATTATTAACCCCAAACTTGATTAATTTCTTAATACAACTTGGGGTTTAACTGTTCTAGCACTACAAACTGTATGGTTAATTGAAGAGCTTAGTGGAAGAACAGGCTAAAAACTAGAAAATGAGTTTTAAAGTTTTTATTTTGCACTCGGATCTGTTGAAAACTGTGCTTGCAAACCGTATAAAATATACTAACTTAAAACCTACTAAGCTTAAAAGTTTGTGAAATAAAAGGGAAACTTGTTATCGTTAAAGAAGTTAGTAATATGTTCATTGACACAACAATCTTAATATTTTCAAAAATGTCACATAGCACGTTCTTCCACTAAGCTCTTCAATTATGTTTATAAATTTGTTCTAGATAAAAATAAATGGGTTTATTTTCAGTTGCATTATATAGCAAAAGTGGGGCTGGGGAGCCCAGTCGGTTAGGCATCCGCCTAGCATGCGAAAGGTCCCAGGTTCGGGTCCGGGCATCGCCAAAATAGCTGCTAACCTATAAACGGCCCGTGCAGCCTAAAATATCCAGCGAGTAATACCCCGTGTAGAGGGAGTGAACGTTAAATATCGTTCAACGTCCTAACGCTGCGTACGATGTCGTTCTTAACGGTTGCGTTGGGTGCCTACTCAGGTGTTGTCTCTTCACTTGACTGTGGTTCTAAAATACGACGCCCATCACCAATAGCCCTCGTGTAGGTTTAGTGCGACGATAATTCAAACTAAACTATATGGCAAAAGTAATCTATTTGCAAAAGGACTTTGATTGTGAAGAGCGTGATTTTTGCTACCATTCCATAGTATTTTAATACGGCCTTGCTTTTGACTTAGTGTAATTAATAAGCACCAAGGGGAATAAATACAACAACAACATAGTAACTTTTAAATGATATTAACATTTTGTGTACTTAATCGAGTTTTATATATTACTAAGGTTCAATAATTTTCTTTATTGCAGCAAGTTGCTGACTTGATTGGTGCAGATCCAAAAGACATTATTTTCACAAGTGGAGCCACTGAATCCAACAACATCGCCATCAAAGGTGTGGCACACTTCTATGGTGAAAAGAAAAAGCATGTCATTACTACCCAAATTGTAAGTTTGTCATGCGATTCTGCCGTCTGCTGGTAAACTGCAGTAGTCACAACAATGAATTAGACCATTTCTTGCTGAAATCATCATTCTTTTAGTATACTTTCTAATAAGTTAGAGTTATTGAGTGCAAGTCATTAGTCTAGATACTGCAGTTTACCTGCCCACATTCATTGTCATCGAAAAGTATCTTAAAAATACATATAATTATTGCTTCGTCTTTTCGCATTGTTCATATTATTTGCTAAAATAAAATAACAGAATAGCATATTTTTAGTATGTTAAGATTTCCTTTTCATGATGTCTCCCAATTTTTAACAGATTCGGATCATTTTAAATAAATGATCTATGTACAGTTATAACCATAGTACTAAATTATCCACACAAGCGGCTCAGTGGCTGAGAGGTTTAACGTGTCCGCCTCGTAAGCCCGAGATCGCGGGTTCGAGCCCCGGCTGAGTCGTCGGATTTTCTGGATGAATTCTTAGGCACGCATGTCATATGATTATGTGGCATGTAAAAGATCCCTGGAGGGCCCATTTGGCTTGGGTTCTCTCTGCAAAATTAAATCTCAGCGTACTTTACATCCACAGTGAGCTCAGATTCATTGTAATCTGTGCATCAAAATTGGTAGCGAGAGTCGCCTAGATGGTGCCACAACAAAATGACTCTCAGTTCTGGGGAATATGCCGAGTCTGCAAAGGTTTGACCGCCAATATTGCAGCCCCATTAGAAAAAAAAATTACCCACACATTTAAAAAAAATTTTTGCATAAAATATTTACTTTTATCATTTATCGCTTAACTTAATTTTCATTTCAGGAACACAAATGTGTCCTAGATTCCTGTCGAGTATTAGAAACTGAAGGGTTTGATGTTTCCTATTTACCTGTACAAGAAAATGGGATTTTAAGTATGGAAGTAAGTAATGTTTGGTCTCATATATAATGATAATGTAGCTTATTTTGATAGAAGTTTAGCTTATAAAAAATAATTTTTAATTTATCTTTTAATTAAGTTTTTATATTCATTTTCATGTAGAAAAAGATAACACACTTTTTTTTAATTTCAGAATTTCCATAGCTATTTAATTTGTGCATTTTTAAAAAAAATATTTTGTTAGTTTTAGTTGGCAATAGTCTATCCTTAAATGTCTAACCTTAAACGTTACTCAGTTATTCCAAATAATTGTTTTATAGAATTTCTATCTTTATGCTTTCCAGTTAAAACTTGTCCCTAGCATCTATCATTTCTAAATAAAAAATATTATTTATCAATAAAAACTTTTGAAAACGTATTGTGATTAGATTAGTATACCTCCTCAAAAGTGATTTTAGTTTTGTCAAAAATATGTTTAAGGAAATATTACAATATTTACATTAAGGAAAACATTGCATTAAGGGAAAATTAGAATGAACTTTTTTTCCCCTTTAAGATGCTTCAAGATGCCATTCGTCCTGACACTTCCTTAGTATCAGTGATGACAGTCAACAATGAAATAGGAGTTAAGCAACCTATTAGTGAAATCGGTATATATAGTTGTTCATTTTCGGTTATGTATTCCTTTACCCTCATATTGCGTTATTGATACATTCAAGTTGTAGTTAATTTAAAAATGTATCTGTATTTAACCCTCTGAGCGGTAGACACAGCTTTTTCTGTATGTTGGGCATCAGTCTTACTTACAATAACATTAAATTTTAAAATTGCATATTTAATACATTTTTATTCATATTTTTTTCATTTGGAGATATTTGAAAGACCATCTCTTTAAAAATAAACATAATTCTGAATTTTTAAATAAATATTTAAATTGAAATAAATTTAAGTTTAAATATTTGCATTGAAAAAAACCATACATATTTTACCCATTTCCTGGCCGTTCAAAGGTTAAATAGTTCTTTTAAATCGTCTGCAGCCTTTTTACTTTGTTAATATAATTTGCAATATTTTTCCAAAATCTGGGGTAATTATAAGTTGTCTTTTAAGCTTACAACTTTTTTCTGAGTAGGTCAATAACACTACCTGAAAATATAATGAGGCTATTTCACTTTTTGAGTGGCAACAGTTTACCAGGGATAAAATTTTTGACTTAATTGGCTAATTAATGTAGTGGACAAAGCTTACCTGTCACACCATCAATCACCAAAACCACCAATGAAATCCAGGAATAAAAGCAGGAATGAATTTATATCACGTGAACAAGCCAATTGGCCATTTTTATTTTCAAACACTCTTTGATTTCAACCTTGTAAAATGAACAAAAATTTTAAAACTTCATTTTTGTGATGATGCCATATGCAGGATTACTTTTATCTGATAGTATCTACACACGCTAAACAATGCATATCATAAATAAAACATAATAATTTCAATTTTAGTAAAATAATACATTTTATGCTTCTTCGAAATAGCATGCACAACAATAGATAGTTTCAAAAAATAGTCTGAAGCTTGGATTGTTTTGAAAAAAGTTATCTATTCTTATAGTAACCATAAAAAAAGTATATAAGATATACTTGATGTTGAAGCTTATATTTACTTGCAACAAATTCAAATGCATAAATTTATTTGCAAGTCTTTTAATATTGCCACAGGGTTTTTTTTCTCCATCATATATCAGGAACGTGTGTGTCATGCTTAACTATTGAACACTTATAATAATAATCTTTATTATTGCAAAAACAAAAAATGACAAAGAAACGATATATAAATACTATGGCACGCCAAGGGGGAAAAGTCCCATACAGGCAAACAAAAACATATATAGTAAAAACAAGCACAGAAGCAAATAAGATATAACACAATGTAGGAATCAGCTGGCATACAGATATGATGAATATGCTTCAACTTAAGTGATAGAGATGCAAGTCGTCGATATTTATAAAAAAATTCAAAAAGTTGTTTTTTAAAGGCATAATAATTATTTATATTTGTAAGGGGAATGGGCAGTTTATTATATAATTTAGGGATAAGATAGAAGAAATGCTTAGTAAATATAGTGTTGGAGAATGTCGGAATTCGAAAAATTTCATTTGATCTAATATTATAAAATTTTTCAGTAAGTTCACAAAGTGCTTAAACTAACTTTTATAGTTAACTTTCACATACAAAATGCATTTCTCTTCCTATAACATGCAAATATTTATTAATTTTCAGGTGCTTTATGCAGGAAAAATAAAGTGTTTTTACATACTGATGCAGCCCAGGCTGTTGGCAAAATTCCTGTTAATGTTAATGACATGAATATTGACTTGATGTCAATCAGTGGACATAAAATTTACGGACCAAAGGGTATTGTATATTTGATTATTTCATTCATTTTTTTCCTATTAAAATAGAAATTTATGTTTGTGTTTCCTCGAAAACCATGCAAGGTGGTAGAGGAGCAGGCTTGCATTGTAATTGTAAGAACTATAGTCAAATGTAATCCTTTGCAGGTGTGGGTGCACTATATGTGCGCAGGAGACCAAGAGTGCGAGTGCAGGCCATCCAGAGTGGAGGGGGGCAGGAGAGGGGGATGCGCAGTGGCACTGTACCCACCCCTCTAGTTGTGGGCTTAGGAGCGGCATGCGACATAGCCCAAGCAGAGATGGAGGTACTGTTGTGGTGTTATCTGCGCAAACTGTTCATTTTTTGTCATTTCAGTGTTATTTTTAATGTTTATTGCAATCATAGAGATCATAGTAACAGTATTGGAGCAGCTTATCACGTGACCGCCAATGGTAGCGATGGGACACGCATAGAGCCAAGAATATCAGGGCAAACAGGCCAGTGTTGCCACCACTTTAAGGAGAAAAATGCTGCGGCATCATCGAAAAAATACCGTTTCATATAAAATTATAAAAAATACCATAAAAAAGTGACTATATAAAAAAATACATGAAATGCTTTTCTAGTGTTTTTTGTTGTTGTAATTTTAGTATTAAATGTTATTTTTTCGATAACGCTGTAGCATTTTTCTCTTAAAAGTGGTTGCTCTATGATTGCAATCCTTATATTTTAGAATTGGAAATTGAAGCATATTTGTCCTTGCTTTAAATTGACTGCATATTGTCACTATATAAAAATACTTTTTGCATTTTTATGAGGGCTTTTTAAATTTTAAAGTTACTGGTTTTTATATGAATATTAAACAGAAGTCAAAAAATATTATCTGAGTGACGTAGATAAGCTGCATCACGTTACACTCTCAAAGGCATTAGTGGTGCCTCACCACACAACTTCTTCAAATAGTCACGTTAAATTTTTATTGTGAGGCCCCTAAATTGTAAAGTTACCTAATTATTTGCAAAGTCAATAATCAAATTGCTTTTATTTATTAGAACTTAATTCAAGTTTAAAAATTATAAACTAATGGACATAAATATACAATTTATAATATTAATTAGAATTGGACTAACAATCATTGAATTTTGTTGTTGTAAGTTTAAGTATTATTTTCATAAGTGTTATTTCAAGTCATACCAACACGATGATGTTCCAACTTATGACTTTCAACTTTATTGTTTAATAATTAGAATGTTCTTGTTGCAGTATGACAGTGCCAGAGTTGAAAAATTAGCAAAGAGGCTGATTGATGGCATCATGGCAAAGGTTCCCCAGGTTATCCGTAATGGCGATCCAATCCAGACATACTCGGGTATTTTATTTAGTTTTAAATATGTTGGTATTTTACATCCTATTTTTATTACAAGCTATGAAGCCAAATTCCTTTTACAAAAAACACACTCTTTTTTTGTTAATTATTACGTAATAACTGTGCATGTTTTAAAAAACAATTTTAATGCAGTTATTTAAAAAAAATTAATATGTTTCTGAATAATAATGTGTAGTTATTTCTCAATTTCTTTTTCACATTCTAAAAAAATGTTCAGTTGTCTCAATTATCCAAACAAAATTCTGCATTTCTTTTCGTCTATGAGCCATACAGGCCAAAGAGGGGACTGCAGATCAGTCTTAAGAACCAGACAAAATTGGTATTTTTGAAAAAGCGTATTAACTGCTGATTGCGTTAAATCTTACCTTTCAATCAATGAATACAACTAATTTTGCCTTACAAATGAATAAATTTTTTCAGAACCTCATAAGTCAAAGAAAATAGTTTTCGAGAATTTGAAGAAAACTGTTTTAACAGCAATGGGTATGTCCCCAAAATGCTATATTCGGTTGCTTCTCGCGGCTGTGCAAATCACTGGGTTAACAAGATTTCTTCACAGAATGATGAATTGGTTAACATCAAAAACTCAATTTTAATAAAATTGTGGTTTCTGAAAAAATTGATTTAAACGTGTATTAGGCTTTCTGAAATGAAAAATCTATAAATTTATGCATCTATCAACACCAAACATAATAATTTCCTGTGATTATTTAAAAACTATTTATATTACCCAATTTTTTGAAAATCCTCATTTGGGCTGAGGAGCCCAATCGGTTAGGCATTCGGCTAGCATGCGAGGTCCAGTTCGGGTCTGGCATCACCAAAATAATGCCGACCTATAACGTCGGTGCACAAATGTCCACGAATAAACCCAGGAGTGCACGTTAAATATCCTTAGTCCTAGCGCTGAGTACACGTCGCCCTTAACGTTGTTTGGGTGCCTACTCAGTGTCGTCGCCATTGACTGGGTCTAAATACGACGCCCGTCGCCCTCGTGTGCTCTAGTGCGCGATAATCCTCAAATCGGTCCGGGCATCACCAAAATAACTGCACCTATAACGGCCGGTGCAGCCAAAAATGTCCGACGAATAATACCCGTGTGAGGAGTGCACGTTAAATATCCTTCAAGTCCTAGCGCTGAGTAGACGTCGCCCTTAACGGTTGCGTTGGGTGCCTACTCAGGTGTCGCCGCCACTTGACTGTGGTTCTAAAATACACGCCCGTCGCCTCGTGTAGCTCTAGTGCGACGATATTCAACTAAACTAAAACCTCATTTCCATCCCATGCTTCTTTTTCAGGTTGCATAAATTTGTCTTTTTCCTGCATTGAAGGGGAAAGTTTGTTGATGGCTCTGAAAGACATTGCTTTGTCTTCAGGAAGGTAAGTTTTTATCGATGTTGTTGAAAAAGTATAAACAGTTTTGGCACTGTAAAGATCCACATTACATACGCTTCCAAAAATGTAAACTATTTTTTCGGCATTTTATATTATCAGCAGATTCAGTTATTTCTACATGATCTATGTGTAGTGCATTATGATTTATAAAAAAAATAAAGTTTACTTTGGAAATATAATGTAATGCCTTTCAAAACTTAAGAGTTGAACCTCTGTTGTAGTTCATTTTTAACCCTTTCTGACCAAATTTGTTAGTCTAAACATCTAAAGTTTGTGAAATAGACTCATTATGCATTCAGAATGAAATGGTAAAAAGGGGGAAAACTCTTTAATTTTTGAACTAAAATTTAAGGGAAATTTGAAATCATAACTTTTGAACATATTTATACAAAAAAAATTTCAAAACTTTATTTGTTAAAAATAGTTAAAATTAAATTTTTAAACATTAAAAAATGCAAGCGTGAAGAATTTAGGTCCAATTTATTTAATAAAATTGTTTCAAAATGATTTTTTTAAAAATGTTTTTCATATTTTCATTTAACTAAAACAAACATTTAATTCTTTTAAAGACTTGATTTTCCATCTAACGATACAAAAAGAAAATATACCTTAATAGAAAAACTTATGGAGAGTTTAATAACGTTTATTGGAAATAAGTGCGAGTTTAACTTAGCAAGGAAAAATATTGCAAGCTAATGATTCCAAATGGAATCAATGTACCAGTTTTTTCCTTCTCTTTGAGGAAATGATAGCAAAAAAAATATTGCAAGCTAATGATTCCAAATGGAATCAATGTACCAGTTTTTTCCTTCTCTTTGAGGAAATGATAGCAACCAGGGTTTTCAAGCCAGAGATAAATGACATCATTACTGAGAAAGCAGGTGACCTTGATGCCTAGACTTTCAATAAATGGAGTACAATCAAAAAGCTTTTTTTAAACCTAATGGCCTTATTTTGTTCATTTCAGTGCTTGTACATCAGCGTCCTTGGAACCATCATATGTGTTAAGAGCAATTGGCAGTGATGAAGATTTGGCCCATTCTTCAATCAGGTATTTTATCTTGAATTCTGCATTTAAAATATTCTTTAATAAAATATTCTAAACTTTTGTATTCGAATTCCAAGATTCTTTTTTTACTGGCTTTTTCATGGTACAATAGACCCCTGGTCGCAGTGCTTGGCTCACACAGAGCCCTCCTCCAAAGTCATAATTCATGGCTTTAAAAAATCATATTTAACAAAACAATTTAAAAATAATAAGTTAATTTAATTAATACATATGAGCTTAAAATAAATTCATCATTGCAAATAAAATTGTAAAGTTATTAAAATTGTTTTTTTATACAATCTAAAAAGTTTTGTATTGGGAAGCTGGATGTTTATTAAAAAAAGTTTGTAAAAAAAAATGCTTGTAGTTCTATATTTTCAAATACAGTGTGTTAAATAATGACCAGACTCTATTTAATAAGGTATCCGCTTTACCGACCAAATTTTTTTATCCTTTAAAATATAGAAATTAACTAAAAAATATTTTTTTTCGGAACAATGTGTTTCTGTGGCAAGTTTTCAGTTTTCTTGTCTTCAAAAAGAAAAAGTTACAAATTTCTTATTGAATTGTAACTTTTAATGCTTTGAATACATTGACTAAAATAGCACCTTTTTATAATTGAAAATTTTGCACTGTACGCTGAAAAGTGACCTATCGCACAAATATGACTTTTCGAGTTGTAAATGCTATAATATTCAAAATTTAAATATCTAGTGATGAAAGCAAAAATTAAATCAATTGGTAGAATAGTTGGAATGCAGTAAGCGAATTATTTTTTCTATAATGCAATGCAATGGAAAAAATAAACTTCAGACGATTTTTCTGAAAAACTAGTATTTTTGCGATAGGTCTCTTTTCCGCGTACAGTGCGATTTATTCTTAGGGTAAATCCATTAATTTCATGTATAAATTTACAATCAAATGTACTTCCAAACCTTTCCAAATTTCACTTATTCGGTTTAACTTGATTTAGCTTAACCAGCTTGCCCATGGTCACGTTTAAGATGATTAAGATAGTGTACTCTGTTCAAACAGACCATCCAATATAAAATTCCTACCGAAATTCGTATTTGTTAGTTAGCTCATTAATATATTATTATTATTAAAGGTTTGGCATCGGGAGGTTCACCACTGAAGATGAAGTCGACTACACCATCGAGAAGTGTATTCTACATGCGAACCGGTTACGAGAGATGAGCCCGCTGTGGGAGATGGTACAGAGTGGAATCGACCTCAAGTCTATCCAGTGGTCTCAACACTAGTGAGAGGCAGGTATGGTACATGCCTTGCTCAAAACAATTTTATTAAATAAATTGCTAATAAAATCTTCATGTTTGCATTTTCAGATGTTTAAAAATTGATTTTAAACTATTTTTTACACATGAAATTTTCAAAAAATAATTTATTCAAAAGTTATTATTCCAATTTTTTTCCTTAAATTTTAGTTAAAATATTTAGATATTTTCCCCTGTTTTTTACCATTTTATTCTGGATGAATCTATTTAAAAAAATTTAGAATAAAAAATAATGTTGGTACCGAAAGGTTAACAAAAGTACGCAAAGTGCTCCCCTAATTGTTTTGAGCAGTGTACATGGATAAAAAAACTGAAGTCTGTATTTGCAAAACTCAAATATAACTAAGCTATAGGGTTTGGTCCATTCATTGGCGACTTTTGATAATTGTAATCTCCAGGGATTGGAAAGATACTTTTAAAAAGTAACTCTGTTACAGTTACTTAATATGAAAAGTAACACATTACAGTTACTTAGTACGAAAAGTAACGATTCACAGTTACTTTTTGAAATTTCAAGTTATGAGAAAAATTTTAATTTTGCCATCTTGCCATTTTTCAAAGAAAATCATTATTAACGAAACATAAGCACAAACAAAATGCTGAAATTATAATTAATATTTTTTTTATTTAATTTCAATCCTGGTTCAATCCAAGAAATAGGTGTGAAAGTGCCCTCTCTTCCCCCCCCCCCCGCTTCTTCAAGGGGAGATACTTTGTTGTTGGTCATTGCTGTAGAACCCATTCAGGTTCAGGCAACCAAAGGGGTTTGCACTGAAAAGGGTTCGAAACTTGCCAAACGACAACCTGCTTGACAATCAGCGTGATTTATTTCAAAACCCTTCTTTTCAGTAGAAGCCTGTAATTACGGATCTTATAATGTGATACTTGGAAAGGTAAACAGACAAGGAGATACATTTGTACTTTAACAATTCTGGCTGAAAACAGCTGTCACGCCTTTAGCAGCCAAAGTGGACAATGCTCCCAAGAAAAGCTCATATTTCGGGAATGCGAAATGTTCCCTTCTCTCTCTCTCAGGAGTGGAATTTATAAATAAGCATCAGACAGCCTTCGGAAAGTAATGGAAAAGTAACGCAATTTTTCGTTACTTTGTTACCACTAAAAGTAACTAAGTTACAGTTACTTTCTGAAAAATGTAACGCCGTTACCCAACGTTACCTAAAAAAAGAACTGTTACAAGTAACGCGTTACTCCAATCCCTGGTAATCTCAATGGGGTTTTTTCACGTTGGCAACAGCTCCAATGGTTTGTTGCCTAGAATTACTTATGTTTTGGTATTCAAAAATGAGTCTTCTAAGAATATTTTACTTATTACATTTTTTAAACGTCAACTTCTTGCTGTGCTGTTGTTTTTCAAAACATTTGTTAAAGAAAGCTTGCATAGAAAGAAAAATTAATTTCATCTATATCAGTCATTTTGAGAGTGAATCCGAAGCAACCAACGAAATCACAGTTCGTGAAACCGAAGCAACCAATGAAATCCAGTATGGATACAAATGAAAACAAGAGCGTTGCATCATCTGAAACATTCCCATTGACAAAGTTGTAAATGAAAGGAGCGGATTTTTTATTTTAGTTATGCTTTGGAGAATGTGAGTTTTGCAACTGCATCTCCTTCAAATATACCTAAGCTCATTTCAAGTTATTGGGTACAAAATTCATTATATTAGTGGCAATAAATCCAATGAATTTTCTATGAATTGCCTGCGATCCTCCTCCACTACATATCTGACCTGGGGGTTACGCCATCCTGCAACTGCTCATTTTTTTACGAATAAAAAATATTGTATACCTAATCGTTTAAGCTAGAAATAATTCTTTTGCAGGCATAATTTTATTTTTAAGTAAACAATTGCAGGGCTCCCACCAATTCACTATTCTAATTAAAAGTCACCTTTTTTATTCTTTAGTCACTAAAAGTCAGTATTGTCCAAAACTAGTCACTAAAGTCACTATTAGTTTTTACTCTACCCCATTTAACTTTTCATCCATAAATTGTGTGCATATTGAGAAGTACGAGGCGTGTTTTTTTAAGTAAGTACCGTTTTTAAATTTGAAAAAAAACGTGAAAAGATATCTCAATAATTTTATTTTTACATGAAAGCTGTACCTTAATCTACTTTTCTACATAATTTCCTCCAATGTTGAGGCACTTGTCATACCGTTGTACCAGTTTCTGAATACCCTCCTCATAGAAGTCTGCCGCCTGACTTGTTAACCTCTGCATCACGACTGTTTTGACTTCGTCATCGTCTTGAAGACGCTGACCGCCCAGGTGTTTCTTCAAGTGCAGAAACAGATGGTAGTCACTGGGCGCCAGATCTGGGCTATACGGAGGATGATCTAGAGTTTCCCATTTAAAAGATGTGATGAGATCTTTGGTTCGATTAGCCACATGCGGACGGGCATTGTCATGCAGCAAAACGATGCCCTGGCTCAACTTGCCACGTCTTTTGTTCTGGATTGAACGGCGCAGATTGTTTAATGTCTCACAATAAGCTGCTGCATTGATTGTCTCATTACGAGGCAGAAAATCCACAAGCAATATTCCTTTTCTGTCCCAAAAAACTGTGCACATGATTTTCCGGGCAGAAATTGTTTGCTTAAACTTCACTTGTTTAGACGAATCCGAATGCCGCCATTCCATGGACTGTTGCTTTGATTCAGGGGTAACATAGGCCACCCATGTTTCATCGCCCGTAACAACTTGGCTTAAGAAATCATCACCGACGTTGTGGTACCGTTCAAGGAAAGTCATTGCACTGCCTAGACGTTTGGTTTTGTGCACATCCGTCAACATTTTCGGTACCCAACGTGAGCACAATTTTCGATAATTCAATTGCTCGGTCACAATGCCATACAAAACACTACGAGAAACATTAGGAAAGTCATCAGACAAAGAGGAAATTGTAAAGCGTCTGTTTTCTCTTGCCTTATTGTCCACTTGCTGCACCAAAATTTCATTAATGACCGAAGGACGCCCACTCCGTTGTTCATCATGCACATTTGTGCGGCCATCTTTAAAGGATCTCACCCACTTTCTTACCATTCCATCACTCATAATGTTTTGTCCGTTGCACAGATCTCACGATGAATATCGATCGATTTTAGGCCTTTAGCACTAAGAAATCTTATAACAGAGCGTACTTCACAGTCGGCGGGACTCACGATTATCGGAGGCATCTTAAACACTCAGTAGACAACGGAAACAATGACAAATCAGACTGTAATAGCGTCAGTGCGTAGGCAAGAGATGTAGTTACCCAGTGCGCAGAACGCCGATCGCAGCGCTGCGGACGCTGTGTGGCATAACGGTACTTACTTAAAAAACATGCCTCGTATTTAGATTTTTAAAAATATAAATCGAAAAAAAATTCTGTGTTTCAGTGAATTTAGTTTCAAATGAATGAAATGTATGCGAATTACTGTCAAACATAGATTAGATAATATTTCAAATAACTTTAACAAGGAAATTTTGGAAGTACTGTTTTGCCCGCCACTGTAAATCTTCGTCCTCATATTTTGAACTTGTGTGTACCTTTATTTGACAAGTTCAAATACACTGTTGTGATCTTTTTTTTTTAATGTTTGTGAACATTTGAAGGGTGAAGTTTCTTGTAATTTAATGGAGAAAAAGCTACGATAAGTAGTAGAATAGTACAAGCATTTATTCATTCCTAATAAAATGAACACATGAAAGTCCTTGATGAGGGTCCTGATACGAGGGAAAATGATTTAAGATAAATGAATGTTAACAGATGAATGTGAAAATTCTGATTCAAATGTTTTGGAAAATAGTTTGTACGATTAGTAAAATTAATTATGTTTGACAAGTGTTACACAAATTGGTTTGAATATTTTTTCTAATTGTCAATAAATAATTTTGCAATAAAACATTCTAACCATTTTCAAAAAATTGGAATTCTATAGCCCCGTAAGACAGCTAGATTTACCATATATAAAAAACTTTGTAAAAAAATATTCAATACAGCTAGAGTAATTTTTAGTAGAAAACTTTTGCATTGGATTAACACAGACTAAAAGTACCCGCTTTTTCAACCAGTTGATCGACTTAATATTTAGCCCCTGTTTGTAGCATGCATATTTAAATTAAATTTATCTAACAACAGAATTGTTTAACAAATATAGAGCTTACTTTTTTTTAAAAAATCAATTCACGCCTAAATAAAAACAAAATTGCTTTAATTTTCTGTGGAAACTATATGCTACGGTTCCCATGTCAAGTCTTTTAGATTGATTAAATTAATCAAAATTTTAAACCAAAGAACATAGATTTTTTTTAAAACTAAACTGGTTACATTTGATTTGCCATGTGACTTTTAGAAAGACTTCTGGCGTTAATTTCAAAGCTCTATGTCTAGTAGTTAGTTAGCCTTTCAGGTCAGACTTACTAACTTTGAGTTTCAGATATTAGTATATCGAATCAATATTTTGCCGATGATTTCTTTATTTTAGTCACTTTTTTGGTCACTTATTTTCTTTCAAATGATCACTATTCTCACTTTTTTTACCTCTGTTTCTTGGTGGGAACCCTGAAATTGTTATGAAAATATCCCCAATTATCTATTCGATCAGAAGATTTTTCCCAGCTCCCCTCTCTCCTCATGCAGACAATTATTTGCAGGTTGGCAAAATATTTTCTTTTAAACTTCATTGGCTAACAACATAAGCAACACAAATGTACTTTTATGTAGATTTATATTCTTTAAACAGGTTTTTTGCATATGTTGTAGAAAAAAGTTATCCAACTCTTTTTGCAGAATTAAACTATTTTAACTGTAGGGAAATCATTTGGGTAGCAATTAAAAAAAAAGCTCTCATTTAAAAAGCTAAATTACTTGCTTTAAAATAAAAATAATTTTGTGCACCTGTTGCATAAATAATTACATTATTCTGATATTTTTACCTGTATTTATTATTTTCTTTTACAGATGATGACCATGGTTTTTGTTACGGTTAAATTACAATTTTAATGTAACTGTGATAAGTCACCTATATCAAATGAAGTTTGAGCATTTGTTTTTACCTTGCTATATGTTTATTTTTTTTTTCTTATGCCTGTACATAGTTACAAATAATAAAGCATGTTTATTGTGAACCATTAAACATGTTTCGAAATTGGTACCTTTTAAATCCATTAATTATTTCACAATACTTTTCGTGTATTTTATTTAAATGAACATTATTTGCTGTTTTCAGGGTTCGTACGCCTCCTGAAATTCCTGAAAAACTCCTGAATTTCATTTTTATTTTTTAAGGGCCCTTATAACTCCTGAAATTTATGTAAAATCTCCTGATATTTCCCCCCCTCTCCTGAAAAAATTGACGACATGAATCATTTTTCTCCTTGCTCAGTCGGTTTTCTCTCGTACTTTATCAGGATGTCTACCGGTCGAAAAAGTCATGAAATTAAAACAAAGGTCACGAAAATTTAAAAAATCGCCAAAAAAGGCAATTTCCTCCAAAAAAGGGGGTTGGCTTTTACACCGAAGCCTCAAATTTTCCACAACATTTACACCCCTTGTTTCCTTCATTCTCGGTCTAAGTCACTAGACCAATACAATATTAAACACACATATTCAAATTTATTTTGCTATACCTCCTGAATTTCCATCGCTGCACTCCTGAAAAACTCCTGAATTTCACTATCATAGATAAAGTACGAACCCTGTGTTTTGCAGTAATATGCTTGGTTAGTACTGATTCCTAATAATTTCCTTATTAGTCTGCTTTTTTCCAAATAAATTTATCTTTTGCATTCTACTTTCTTATGTCTGCAATAAGAAAAAAAAATAATGTTTTGTGCCACCATATTTGAATTACAGTTTTTCTTCTTCATAATGTTATGGATAAATGAATATACTGTAATTGTTCTTTAAATATTATTTAAATATTAGTCTGCTTTTTTTCCAAATAAATTTTTATCTTTTGCAATTCTACCTTTTCTTATGTTCTGCAAAATAAGCAAAAAAAAATAGAAATTGTTTTGTGCCAACCATATTTTGAATTATCAGTTATATCTTCTTCATAAATGTTATGGGATAAAATGAATATTACTGTAATTTTTCTTTAAATATTGTTTATTAAAGTAGTAGTAATTAAAAAAAATGAATGTATAGTACTTAAAATTAAACATTTTCATTCTATAATGTAATGTATATTAAAGCGTTATGAATGTATTTTATTATGTAAAATAATGAATTATTTTCAAAGAATGCTGCTCTACCATTGTTATGTACCCAGGCAAACTTGTGTAAATATATGTAATAAACATACAAGACTGATTGTGTAGATTTAGTGTTAACATTTCACAAAAATATTTATTTTGAAGCAAACAATTCATGAATTAGTTTGAATCCTTGTGGTATACATAATATATTTGCATTATGTGTGCATGCTCTAATTAACATCTGCTGGAAACCACTTCTGAGAGTAATTACTAATAATAAATGTTTGTCTGCACATTATATGTGCCTTAGTATTGGAAAGGACAATCACAACGGTATTCCATTGTAATTCTGAATAGAATCAATTACAGTAAACTCCCGTTTATCCGGTATGCTCGGGAAATTGACTCTTCCGGATAATCGAATCTTCCGGTTGTTTGGAATTCGCCAAATAGGGTTACCAAAAAATGCCGATTTTTCCGGAAAATACGAGAGATAATGGCTGCATCTTATATGCAAATAGGCGATGTTGCATTTAAAATGATAATATATAATTGATACTACAATATTTTGTATTAAAAATATTAATATATTTATTAAGAAAAAAATCGATCGTTACTTTCAAATGCTAAAAATCTAAATACATAAATCGTCCAACCCATGGTCTAAAACCAGTAGGATATTTTAAAATGTAAACCAAAAACACTTTTTGCGCCAAATATTATCACCAAACGAAATTTTTTCTTGGGAAAAAAATCTGAAAAGTGTTTACTATATTTGGCCAAAAATCGCAATTTTGGCAAAAAATATTCAATTTTATTGCTAAATTCCGTCGCGAAATCGGAATTAGAAATTTTCCGGATATTTGAGCTTTCCGGTTAATCGGGAGCCGAATGAAACGGGCATTTACTGTATTAACAATTCAAGGCTTCCACTGTATATCAGTGAAATTCTTATTCTTCTGAGATTTTCCATAATTTTCCTTATCATTTGACTTTGCTGTTTGATTAATTAGCAGTTAACAGCGATTGTGGCAAGAAAATTTGCCAAGCGAAAGAGAGCTTTCCTCTTTTTATTTAAATAAACAAAATATAAGATAAATGAAGTAAGACCACAGCACTGAAAATTTAATTTAGAATAAATTAAGTTGCACGAAAAACTAATTTTAAAAACTTGGTTTATGTTCTTATTTAGTAAGGAAGGTGTTAATGTTTTTCAAAAATGGGTCTGTAATGGGTTAATTAGTTCCAACAATCATTGTCATAAAAATATTAGTTAATAATGTTTACATAAATTTGCTATAAGGTGAAATTCTAAAAAATACAGCCCACTACTTGTTTATAGTTCTAATTCAACTCTATTATTCTAATTTTGGCACTCTCTAATCTGACTTTAAAAAAATTACTTGTGTCACTTAATAAATTAATTTACAAATTAGGAGGTAGTTATATTCTATTTAATAATTTCTATCAAATGTAATGGTATAAATTGGTTATTCTTAACAATTCAAGTTTTAATGGAGCTTATTTTCGATCACCATCTTATTCTACATAAAACATAGCATTTTAACAGTCCTTCTGTTTTAGCTGTCCTAATGAAATAATGTGATTTTTTTAAAGAAAAATTTAAATAAAGGTACATCATAATAAAAAAAATCAAATACACACACATTCAACTTATTTTTTAATTACTCAAACAAAACTAATAAACGTTTCTTAAGTTAAAAAAATACACTTCAATAATAGTTTGTATAAAGGAAGTACATTTTGAATGGGGTTGTTTCACGGAGGATCTGGCTCTGCGGTTTTGTTTTCATGTCTCTCAAATGACTTTTGTTGATATAGAGTTGATATTTTTTAAAATTACAACTTCTTGTTGTGCTGTTGGTTGTTTTAATAATTTATCAAGAAAAACTTGCATTGAAAGAAGTTGGAATTTTATAAAATTAACTAAAATATTCTCTTCGAAAACTTACTCCCGAATACCAAAACAACAGTAATTCGAGAGACATGAAAACAAAACCGCAGAGCTATTGCCAGATCCTCTGTGAAACAACCCCATAATCAATTAATGACGATTGGGGGGCAAGGAAATTTGTCACAAAAAAAAGCTTAAGTTTATCTAAATAAACAAAATAGTAACAGTCCTGAACAATTTAGGCATGACAAATTAAGTTACCCGAAAATTTAAAAGCTGCTTTTATTCAAAAAGGAAGTTGCAGTTATTGGGTTAATAAAAAAATCGTAAAAAGTATAAATAATGAAAAGACAATATATATTATCACAGACAGCACAAATTGAATAAAATCTTCTAATTCCATGTGCAAAATAAGAAGTTCATAAATAATTTTTGGGCATAACAAATGCTTTACATTAAAAATATGCTTTGAACAATTTCAGCTACAATTTATTGATATGTTTGTATTTTATCCCACATGAAATCTGATCCATTTATGATACAAAGGTTTACTATCCCTTGAGTGTCTATTAACATCCTACTAATTTTACAGTAGTTTTGTCTTTTAAATGGTAATCTACAACCTTTTATTTTTTACAATCTTCAAAAATTCAGTTACACTACACGATTCCCACTCTCCTAGGGAGCCCTGCCTTGCATGCGATAAGTCCCACGTTCGGGCATTGTCTAAATGAATGTCAACCTATAAAGGGCCAAAAAAACAGCATGTGGAGGGATCTACGCAGGGCCGGATTTAACGATTTGCAAGTTGTAGGCTACGATTGATTTGCCGCCCGTCACAATATTCTTTCCCTTCGGGGAAAGATAGCTGCAAAATAGGGTAGTGTATGTGGCTATTTTAAAATATATACACTATTAAAATCAATGTACCTTTAGACACAAAAGCGAAATAGGCGAATTTTTTAAAAACCGTTCTACTATTTTTCTTTCAACTTCGAAATCCAGGAGGAGGAGGTGCAATTGCCGTCGCAGCGACCATGTTAGCTACGAAATATTAGTACTATATATATATACGTTTACGGATTACGCATTAATGTAAATTTGTTTTCTTTCTTAAAAATATTTGTATCTTTATAATTATTTTTTATGCCGAATGCCACCTTAATTGGTCGTAAAATTTGCCGCCCCCAAAATTCGCTGCTCTAGGCTACAGCCTATTTAGAAATCCGGTCCTGGATCCACGTTAAATATGCTCCTGACGCCACAAACGATGTCCTTAAAAGTAGCATTGGGTTCCAACTCATCACTTTAATGCGGTTCTAAATTACGACGTACGTTGCTAATAGCTCTTGTCTCATGCAACGATAATAACCTAACCCTAACCTAGGAAGTACGGGAATGTGACATTTTTTATAAAAAAAGCTGAAAAATTCAACACAAATATAATATATACTGTAGTTTTTATAACCTTTTTTTTGTATAATCACTTATTACGTGACAACTATACATTTTAAAAATCTTCAAAACAAATGTTGAATTGAAATACACAACAATTATTATATAATATTTTTGCTTATTCAATAAATCTAAGATTGAATTCATAAACCATAAAACGCAAATATACCGTCCACAACAGTACCATTTTCACATAGGTCATAGAGATCCTGAAGAAATTATAAGCCCTTATCTAAAATAGTTTCATATATTTATAAGAATTATTAAATGGAATCTGAATTGAAAATAAATGTCACTTCATGGAAAGTGGATAAATATTGCTTCAATTTTCAAAAAGGAAATTTAGGATGAAGAATTATTAGCTATAGATGCAGTAAGCTATGCATTTAGATTTACTTCAGCCAAATGAACTTTAAAAAAACCATTAAAAGAGTTCTGGGTAGATTTTAAACATAATATATATTACTAAATGATATTAAATATAAAAATTTACTTGATAGGGCTGTTTATCAAACTGTAAAACAGATTCTAAACAGAAACTGCTAAGTATTTAGCTAAAATTACTTGGGTTTCGAGAACAAGTGCTTTAAACATCCTTGACTAAATATTTCATAATAAATTATGTTCGATTCATTCATGATATAAATGCATAAAAAATGTGGAAAGATAAAAAATTTACTTTCGAGTTAAATTATCACAGAAAGTATATAGAACTTTTAAATATAAATTCCAAGTTTAAAATTTGTAGATGAGTAACATTTCAATTTACAGAAAAAATACACATAATTTACAATAGTTACAAGTAGTTTGAGATTTCAATGAAACAATGTTCATTTTATTTATTTATTTGAATATGTCCCTCACGTTACATTTTGTGAATAATAAGTTTTATAAACAAATTAAATTATTCCCAAACAGCATTGGTTTTGTAAAGCAAAAAAAAGTAGTTGATACATGTTATTAAAAAAAAAAATTAAAAAAGAGTAGGGCACTGTAACACTATTGACAACACAAAAAGTATACACAATAAAAGAAAGATAAAATTATTAAACTAAACTAGAGAAAGTCGATACAGAATAATTAAATGGTAGAGCTGCTCAAATAAGGTAGTCAATTTCATTAGGAAAGATTTTTTTAAACAGTGGGAATCTAAAGAACTTAAAAATGACGAAGAATAACTACATTTTTTTTATTTCATCAATTCATGTACTATAATGCATTAAAAATCGCTTAGAATATGATAATAAGTTAGGGAATAAAACTAATTTCAAAATATAAAAGGCACTCCATCTACTTAAAACTATGGTTATATCTTACAAATGAAACCAGATACTTTATTTACAAAATGAAAACCACACAAGTTAACAGAAAACTCCTTAAAAGTTTAAATTTATGTAAAAATAAAGGTATATAAATGAGCAAAAATATGTTAAAAGTTCATATGACAAATATAGGAAGAGTTATACCATTAAACCAAATAAAAGAAATGGAAAGACAACATGGATGACAAATTAATTGCAAGATTTGTCATAAAGCTTAACACATATTTATACAAACATAGTCCACCACAGAGTCAAGAAATTATTCATTTCGTCAGAAAGAGAAAAAATATGCAAAAAAAGTTGCAAAAGATTACAAAGAAAATAAATATATTTTCTAAAATGCTTTCGTGTAAAGTACATATTTTAATAAATTTTCATTTGTATGAAAAAGCATTGGTTAAAAAACTTTGGGTACTTTTAAAATTATTTACTTTTTATATTTTCAAAAGCCGAATTTAACAAATAGTTAACTTCTTGGAGATATTAATTTCTTGCCATCATATACGTTCAATAATTCAATCAATATAAATATCTAGTTTGATATTTTCATAATAACAAAACTTCCTGTTTGAGATTGATACTGAAACTATCTATTTTAAAATTTAAAAACAAAACTGTCAATTTTGCACAATAAGTTACTTTAATGTTAGTAAGACATATAACATATCTGCCAGATATATAGCATGCATTGAAGAAGATTTTGATTATTAAAAATTAATTACTCAATGAATTACTCAAAATCAAAATGTTTTCAACTACGACCATTATTGATGTTGAGTCTTCTATTGCACAACTTAACATCCAATTTCAACATCAACATGTAAAAAAAACCCAGCGACATTATTTTTAGTATTTGTAGGAAACTTACCATGCAGTTATTTTACTAGTATTTTTAAAAATATGAGAAATAGTCTTCATTAAAAACAAATCTATTTTTTATCTATAAACTCAGTATTTTCATATTTAAAATGCGTCACTTTCAAAGGGAGGAGTTTCATATGGCTGTATTATTTCAAAAATTTAATGGGGCTTTTTAATGTGACCTATTTTCATTCTAAACACAAATTGATATTTTTTATTTAATCTGTTCAAATACTTTAATGTTCCAGAATCAAAATGAGTCCAATCAAAATATTGTGGCTGTGGCAAGTATAATTTACCAATTATCAACTCTCAATACAGCCTCTCTGACCATTTGTTCATCTCTTTAAAAAAAAAAAAACTATAATATGAACATAAAAATACCTGATTTGTAAAGGCTTATAGACGGCAGTACAACACTTATATGATTCTAAATTAAAGATTATACAATCGTTTAAAAGAGCGTTACAGACATATTTTTATTGAAAAATAATAATCTATGAGATAGGTTCAGAAATTATTTTATATTTAAAATAAAAAGAAACCCTTAAGAAAATTAAAATATAACTATCATTTTTTACAAACCTCACCGTTATTTTTAATTTTTAGGAGTTACAGCATTAGCTTTAAAATACCATCATTAAAATCAATCAAGCCAACATCTAAAACAACTAATTAAGTTTAATAAATAATATACTTATAAAGCGGTAAGCTTCATTTTGTCACTATATTTACAAGTAATGGTACTTATATAAAATACACTTTAATATATAACGCAACACAATTCACTTTCTGGAGATTCCTTAAATTATTAGAGTGCTCTATAGTACAATAAAGAGATTCAACAAATTAGCAGTAGTTTCTGATGGGAAATAACTTCCATATCCAAACCATCCACCCACTGGCATTTCGATGTTCTCCCTCATAGAGTTTGTATAGGAAAAAAATGGAAAGAAAAATTGACCTTTTGAAATCAATAAGAATCCATTAATACTGTAATACATATTAAATTGAAGATTTTAAAATCATACATATTGTTCTCAAAACATGGCTAAAACATGGTCATGGCTATAAAAACAGTCTTGTTAAATAAAAAAAAAGGGTTAGGTTGAATTATCGTCGCACTAGAACTACACAAGAAAATGGAAAAGGGTTCGATTTTCAGTAATATTTCTTCGTTGCCCCTTTTGCTTTATGGAATCAAGCATTTGGTCAACTTCAAATCCAGTTCTCACTGTGGATTTTGCTCTAATAGATAAGACTGATGTACTTTTCCACAACCTCTGGGGCTAACACTAGGGAGAAGGGACACCTCACCCGCTGTTGTCGTAGGTATGCCTAAACCGTAGGTTTCGTCATAGAGGGTTCTACGTATTACAGCTTATGTGGTCCTTGAACTTTAGAGTCAAATGAAAATGTGTCCTCATTCCCCTTCTTTGAGTCTGATGGGGCACTCTCTGTGTAGCACCAGTTCAAGGAGAGTTGGTTGCTTGTCGGTGTTGACGCCGGACTGTCTCATCTCCTGTATTCTCCTTTCTAGCCCTCGCTTCTCCTTGCCTACCGCCCACCACAATCGGACCTGCAAAAAATGAGGCAAGAACTTACAATTTAGGGGCATCCATTAATCACGTTATGGGATTTTGACGATTTGTTTTACTCCTTGGTGAGATTTCGTGATATATATGGCTCGGCCCGCCACCGTCCCGTAATCTCATGTGAGATTTTTAAAAATTCATATTTTTTATTTGATATCCTTTTTGGTGAATTTTAAATAGTTTTTAAAGCTCCAACATTTTGAAATATGTTTCAGAAAGCCACAATAAATATTATTCTGCAAGATTTTGCCAAATTTAAGTTGAGAAACATTTTACTGGAATTTAACTATATTTTCTTGCATTTTTTAAAATTGTTTTGCAGCGAACAAAACATAATATTTGATAAGATCCCCCCCTCCCCCATACATGATATTTGGTGATATTCGGCCCAACCCCCTTTCTGAATGCATAACGTTACACTTTATGCCTGCCAACTTTAGAGAAAATTTAAAAGTATTTTCATATTATGAGTGCAAATTTCGCCAAATGGATACTTTGGACAAAAATAGTGCCGTAAAAACCGGGGTTGACTTATACCCGAAACATCAAATTAATTTCCAAAATATATATATGCATCCCCTATCTTTAAGCTATCACTAAATTTCAATACAACTTGAGTTTTAGATGCTATCCATTAAAAATACACACAAAATCAGTTAAAATCTAAATTCCGAGCATCCACTCATCATGCCCAATTATTAGTTGTTGCATGATGTGCGATTTGCAAAGTGTAGCTTTGGTACAGAGTTTTTTAGTCAGCCAGTCTTGTTCAAGTGTGTAAAGAAAACAAATGCTGGAGCTTGGTCAGCACTGTCATGCGGCCTTCATGTATCACTGAACATAGCATCTACTTAGCTTCTCCATTCAAGGTCATCAAATTACCCATGAATATTTCAAGGACACCCAGAGACGAAACCTATTTTATGTTCTTCACAATGAATTTACTTTTAAAAAAGAAAAATTTGTAGTCCCACATAAACTAGTTTTCTCACATTTTCTTTAGAAGGCTCTAGGATATCTTTTGCTGCCTTATTTCCTACCTTGAATAATACACAAGCCTACAATTTTGGTAGGATATGTGATTTAATAATGGGCGCATTAGGCTTATATACGAAGATAGGCCTTAAAATGTACACTAGATTCTTCCTCAACAGCGCTACAGCCTAGTGTAAGGCCAAGTTTTTCTCAATTTGCTTTTTCCAGGCAGGACGATTTGCAGCCAGACTTCTCCATCTTAGCACTACCAACTCTTTTCAAGTGTTTCTTTACACTGCCCAACCAAGTAACTGGTGTACACTAGATTATGGATTAACTGGTTACACTAGATTATAAATAGTTTATTTCACAATAAACCACTACCAGAAATATTCCCAAACTAAAACCCCAACTTACCGCTAACACCAACAAGGGAACAGTCAGCTCGTGTGTCTCGTGTTGAGGTGCCAGCTCTAACGCTGCCTCGGCGTACTTCTGTGCCTCAGACACATTGTCCACTGCGTTCAGACAGGCCACCAGAACACACAGGGTGTAGTATGTAGAGAAGCTGCCTTCTTCAAGGACCTACAACACAGAAATTGAATGAGGGTTTTTAATATTTCTAAACAGACAAAATATTACATTTTTTCATGAATTGTTTTGAAAAAGTGAAAAATTGATAGTATTAAACAGGATTCCAACAACACATCCAATTCCAAAATACAAGTAAATGTGGTATGTATGATTAAAATACTTTTAAGGCAAGTGTTTTAGCCCTCTGAGGAATACAGACCTATAAACCCATCCCCTGACCATCAAGGTTACTAACATAGATATCATAGTTAAAGTATTAGATTGGCAGATCACGTGACCTCCAATGCTAACGACGGGACGCGCATAGAGGCCAAAATGGCCAGTGTTGCTGTCACTTTAAGAAGAAAAATACTACGAAATAGTATCATTTAATTCTAAAATTACAAAAAAATATCGTAAAAATACTAGCTGCATTTTGGAATCTTTTTAGTGACTTGAAATCCTTTTCTAGTATTTTTTTTTTTGTAATTTTAGAATTAAATGGTATTTTTTCGTAGTATTTTTCTCCTTAAAGTGGCCGCAACACTAACCATTTTGCCCCCTTATTTGGCCTCCATGCGCGTACTGTCGTTAGCATTGGAAGTCACGTGATCTGCCAATCTAATACTTTAACTATGATATCTATTGGTATGTACGATTAAAATACTTTTAAGGCAAGTGTTTTAGCCCTCTGAGGAATACATACCTATAAACCCGTCACCTGACCATCAAGGTTACTAACAACACACATAAATTTTAAATATCTTGAAATGTTATAAATTCGTAGAAGAAAAATATCCTCATGCTGGTTGACAACTAAAAAAATAGTTTGTATCTTGATGAACATATTTAATATAAAAACGAGTCACTCAATTTGTCAGGTTCATGTAGTTTTGGGTCAAAGTTTTTTTTAACTGCAAAAGAAGTTTGTGTAGATAAAACTAATTTTTTTTAATGTGGATTGAATTCAGAGATTGGTTCTGATATCTTCCTTACATATATTCTATAGTTCTGATAGTAAAGCTTTAAAACTTTCAATACTAAACTTTCAATTCACTTGTATGAGAAATTGTAT
Source organism: Oedothorax gibbosus (assembly GCA_019343175.1). Taxonomy (NCBI): domain Eukaryota; kingdom Metazoa; phylum Arthropoda; class Arachnida; order Araneae; family Linyphiidae; genus Oedothorax; species Oedothorax gibbosus. The sequence continues at coordinate 641,841 of JAFNEN010000184.1, read as the reverse complement.
GCATTGTCAAGATAAACAAACTATACCTTTTCCTGTACAAAATACACATTCTCCAATAGCACCGCTGAATCCTCAAACTGTGCCAGCTTCATCATCCTGTGGGCCTCTTGTATCTCCCTATTATACAAGAACTCCGCAAGCTCCTCAGACTTACGAAGCTCTCTGATGGAGTAAGCGAACGCCAAGAAATGCTGGAATCCCACACTCCGTTCCGTGATCACATCAGCTGTGAAGTTGCCCATGATCGCTTTTTTGGGGAAGGGAAAGTCGCCAACAGAGGATGGGTAACGCCGCTTCAGAGTTTGGTATAGAGATAGGAAGTCGGAATAGCGCCGTTCTAGTACGCCGGGTTGGGTTTCTAGGCCTGGCGCTCTTTTGACTAGAACTGTGTAGCTCTGGAAGAGAAAGTGGTAAAATGTGGAGAGCTTAAAGACAAGGCAAGATTACACACACCAGGACTGCACAAAGCTGGATATTTATTGTAAAGGGTTCAAAATGTACAGTCCCTAGTCACAAAATGTGATCTAATCCTTCGATTTGCAACGCAAAATAACTTTAGGAGCAGTTATTGGGACTAGCAGGCTATCATAACAGTTAATACCAACATATTTATCGTGGATTTCAAGAATCTCGCTTAAAATAATTACCTTAAAATTGCAATCATTCATTAGGGTACTGTAGACATCCAAAGTTTATGGGTAAATTTTTAAATAAAAACTTTTTATAAAAATATTTTTTCCCAAAAATGCTAATAGATAATATACATTATCTATTAGCATATTAAGTTACCATACATTGCTGCAAAATTTTCTTATCCAATTTCTAACACTATTAATGTTTATATGGTTTCCGGAATGTTTAAAATTGTTTATGTTGCAACTCTCATATGAAATACTGCAATATAACAGATTTTTCTATACCAATAAATTATCCCCTAAATATCATGTTCCATTACTAATTCTTCAGCTTATTTGTACCTTACAAACTTCTTATTCAATGAGCAATTCAGCAATGAGAGATGAATAAAAGAGACTGAAGGGGGTTATGAATCGTAATTTGCAAAAATTTCGTGGCTTATTTCAATAGTGCCAAAACTGTTATCTTAATTGATCATTTTTTATACTGTGAGATGATATTTGTGACAAATTTAACCATCACACAAAGAGACCTACAAATTTTGTTTAAAAATATTTTTTAATTTAAAATATGTGTAATTGAATTTCTTATTCAGAATAAGATAAGTTTTTAAAGAGGACTTTTTTAAAATGTTGAAAAAAAATCGACTGGAACAAACTTTACCTTTGTATTCAAGCTCAATGTACAGATTTTTCTTTAAGCACTAATATATAAAAATTTTACTCGGGTATTTAAGAATTTGTAAGGGCCCCAAATTTGCTGACACGAAGGGCCCCTACAAGACTTAGCGCTTGAAGTAAGAGCTCTTATCACAGACAATGCAATTGAAATTGTAAATGATTTCATTTTTGTAATAATACTTTAATGGGCATGTCCTTTTTATAAATTTTACTGTAAAGAATTAATTTAATTGCAATTGTGAAAAATTTATTTTTTTAAAAAATTAACAGCCGGTAAACAAAAAATATTTCAAAACTGATTGCAACTACTAGTATCGTTAATCCAGTACAGCTATGATACAATGGCCAGTCTGTTAATTGGCAACTTTTAGTGAGATTGAAAATTTGATGTAGGGTTGCTGTATGAAATATGAAGTAAAATGTTAACACATGGGCCTTTTCATTGCTTGACAAAGTTAAGAAAATCGAGACTGGCTGATATACCTCTGATCCGTTAATCCAGAACTTGCCCTACTTTCAAGATTCTGGGCAGTTGAAGGCTTTATAATAGAAGACGTTTTAAAAGGGAGCCCAGCTAACTTTAGAATAACTTAAGTACAAAAATTAATATTATCAATACTACTAGTTACCACATATTTCTTTTTGGCATCACTAATAGTTTTTGCAGAAACAATCTCAAATGCAATTCGTTGAGACGACTTTCTTGGTGAAAGTCCAGGAGAAATGTCAGAACCAGAGACTCCAGACCAAGCTCCTATTAATAGAAAGAGTATAAATTAACAATAATATAACTTTATGCCTTTCATTTACTTATCATATATATGGATAATTGATTTAGATTATACTACAGGGTGTCCGTAAAAGAATACGTCCGAGTTTTCCGACACAGTTCTGTTATCCTGACCGCCACGTTCACCTTGTGATTTCTTCCTTTGGGGCTTCGTAAAAGATCAGGTCTATGTTCCACCCCTACCTCACGATTTACCAACCTTGAAAGGTAGAATTGCACAGGCTGTTGCTTCCATTACTCCGGTCATGCTGCAGACAGTATGGGAAGAATTGCATTTTCGTTTGGATGTGTGCTGTATCACTAAAGGCGCACATATTGAGCACTTATATGAACAACTAGGTTAGTTTTCCTTCAATGTCATATATGATTTGTTATATTTAGCATAAAATAAACTCCTGTAATATACCATTACAACTCGGACATTCTTTTACGGACACCCTGTATTTGTTTTATGTGCAGAAATTAAAAAATTAATAATTAAATTAGTTTCAGCAATTTAATGTGATTCACAAAAAGAGAAAAGCTTCAGTTCTACATAAGAGAAAAGTTTGTACAGAATTCACTTTTGAAGAATACCGAAACAAATATAATTCCAGCGAGAGCAAGACTGAAATGAATACCACTAAAGCTGTTCCCACTCAAGACGAGAAACAAGCACATTGAAAACTTAAAATACTGAATCTTTTAACCTGAAGCATTGAGCTAGAAAAAACGTGGAGTGGGTAGAGATTTACTGTACGGTCCCCCTTGGCGAACTTTCCAAAATCGTGCCAAAAGTCCGTATTTTGGCGACTTTTTTTTAAAAACCACGATTCAAAGAAAAGATCATATGGGAATATTTCTTATGAAAACTCAACCAACGGTCCGATGGGGTTAACGGAAAACGTATCAGTGCGAAGTTATAGAATTCGAATCTTCAGTCGAAGTCAGACAGGTTACTAGAAAAATTATCACCAAATCCTAAAACATCGCGCCAAGGGAGACCGTACAGTAAATCTGATTCCGTGGAGTGAGGTGTGTGATTCACTGAACAGGGCAGCAAGCGAGCCGGTTCAATAACGAAACGCGAAGGAATACACAGCACTGCAGCAGAAACGAACCGGGCAGAAAAACCTAGAAACTTGCCTATTTCGCTATTGGGTTCGTCTTCGCTGGTACTTAGTTAGTGATCCACATGGTCATTTCTTAAAAAAAGTTGGAATTTAAAGTAAAGAAAGTTAATTTCTTTTGCACTAAAAATGTTAAAATACATTTAGGAGCCCAAGTCAATATGATAGAGGGGTCTCATACAAGCATTGCATACAAGTGTAGGGAAAATAGTCCTTTTCTGCCCTGTTAGCTCAAAAGGGTGCGAATGGGTTTTTGGCTCGCTGACACCTCACTCTAGTTTCCCTTCTAGCTCAATGACCTGAAGAGTTTTCCAATTAAGAGTTGTTAATGTGTTGAGATACAATAGTGTTTGGCTTTCATAAATAATATTTATCATCAGTTTTTTTATCCTTGAAGTGGGGCGCTAAAATGAGGACCAAACATTCTTGGAAACTTTGCAGGACCATTTTACTGGGCATATTAAAATATTTTTAATGCAAACAAAATAAACTTACGAAATTTATCAACTGTTCCGCTGGCATTTTCTCCATCATTGAAAGATAATTTTCCTCCGATTATTTCAGAAACACTGGAATCCTCAAACTCCTCAACATCATCTAAAGATGAATTCTTTTCTTCATCTTCATTCGTCAACAATCGACGAAACATTTTAAAAATAAAAGGTTTTATTTAAAATAATCTTTGTAAAACAAAAAAAAATCAACGAAAATAAAATGAACAGTGGTAATAAATGCTAATTACAAATCCGAAACTAGGTGAGTAACGATCACGTAAGAACGATTGCCGATCGCATCACAACAGCTCGATAAAATAGTTTTCAGGTGAGCACATGGTCATAATTTGCCATGTGAAATAGCGTATATTGTAAGATGAGAAAACATTTTCTATTTATCTCGCTCGGAGATTAGATTACAAATAAAGATAATAGACATAAAAAAATAAAAACATTAACGAGGTGAAAAATGAAATGCATCATGGGAAATAAATAATTCATTTTTGAAGTTACAGTGAAAACAAATGTAAGCAAACAGTCTAACTGTTTGACGTCAAATAGATGGAATGACAGAGCCAACAACAGAGCTGACATCAAGTCCGTGTACCTGATACTGAAGATTAAATGAAAAGTTCAAACAGAAAATGAATAATCATTGCGAATTCTATTAGCAGTCCGTTTCCATAAACGTCATTAAATTTAAGCTGCCCCGTTCTTCCAAACAGCTATTCCCTGTGATGTGGCCAAAACAAGATCAAGACAGGCCGTAGTATGACTAATTGTTTAAAAATTTGTTTTAAAAACAATTGAGGGCAATTAATATATTTTTAACTTCCGTTTGCAATTTTCGCCTTTCCTATTCGAGATTTTTAAACTTAAATTCAAACTTTAAAATTATCTATGAAGTATAACATCTGGCATTGTGAACTTTGATGTTTTGGTTTTCACGTTCCAGCCAGCTGGGTCATTGGAATATTGGAAAACTTTCTTTTCTGAGGTTTTTCTAGACAATAATATATCAATATTCTTCACCTCCTTATTGACAAATAAATAAAGTGAGACTTTTGATTGTTTTTTTATTTTTAATTAATTTCAACCTAAAATTATCCTTTTAATTGATCTTTAATTTAATTTTTGCCAATGACGTAATGTAACTTGATATTTTGTTTCATCTGTTTTTTTTCTTTTTAGAAGCAAAAATGTAAGCTACAATGATGATAAGTTTTTTAGTTTAACTATTTCCACTCATTGATCGTTTATCTGTTACTGATAATGAAAAATGTAACTATTTATAAATTTGGTTTCGAAATCGAAGCTATAGATAAGGTTTGTACTATAATGAAGAACTCGAATTTAAATGTTCTTTTATAAAAAGGTTGATGACTTGCTTTGTCTGAATTATTTTTGTGACTAATAGTTTTTTCTTTAATAATTTATGTAATTTTAAGCTCAATAGTTTAATATATCACATTATAATTAATAGGCATCTTTCATTCAAAATAAGTTTTGTTGCTTCTATATATATATACAGTGTCTCCCAAAAGTGATCGTACACCAACAAGAATTAATAAAAACCTCACTATTCACAATTATATGTTTTTATTTTGACATGAAATTGTTTTGTAGAATATTCAAACAGTTCTTAATAAGCAGTATAGATTTTTTTAATTACAATGTAAATATTTTTTTTAATGACAAATGAATAAAATGGCACAAAAATCCGACACAGAAGTGATCGTACACTTTAGAAAAACATCACTAAATTTGAAAAAAAATCTAATTTTATATAATTGTTTAGTATTTAGTAGGATATCCTTTATTCTTTATAACAGTTTTTAAGAGTCTGGGCATAGATTTAACTGCTCTTTAATAAGCAGTAGAGATTTTTTTTAATTACAATGTAAATATTTTTTCAAAATTGACAAATGAATAAAGTGGCACAAAAATATGACACAGAAGTGATCGTACACTTTAAAAAAACATCACTAAATTTGAAAAAAAATCTAATTTATATAAATTGTTAGTATTTAGTAGGATATATCCTTTATTCTTTAAACAGTTTTTAAGAGTCTGGGCATAGATTTAACTGCTCTTTAATAAGCAGTAGAGATTTTTTTTAATTACAATGTAAATATTTTTCAAAAATGACAAATGAATAAAATGGCACAAAAATATGACACAGAAGTGATCATACACTAATAGAAAAACATCACTAAATTTGAAAAAAATCTAATTTTATATAATTGTTTAGTATTTAGTAGGATATATCCTTTATTCTTTATAACACTTTTTAAGAGTCTGGGCATAGAATTAACTAACTTTTTGGTAAATTCTGCACCAATCTTGTTCCATTCTTTGATCATTACTGCTTTCAGTTGAATTTTCGATTTATTGGTGATGACTTCCTATTACCACCTCTAATTCTTTCCAAATATGTTAAAAAGAGTTTTGATCCAAGGGTTGAGGTGGTCTTTTAAGAGTTTGAGGACAATATAGAGGCACCATAGACATGCACAGACGAACACTCAAAATCGTGTAATTTGGATCGTTGTCTTGGTTACACACAAAGTTGTTTAAAATTCTCTAATTTTGTGCTGACAATTTTAAATTGTTGTTAAGAATCGTCATCTAATTTCCATGATTCATTATACCATTGATGAATACTAAATTGCCTATTCCAGCCGCTAACATACATACCAAACCATAACACCTCCATCGCCATGTTTCTTTGTTCCAACTAAGTTCATGGTATTAAGAGTTTCTCATTTTTTTTCTCCATACAATTATGAGCCCATTAGAAATGCAAAGATGTTGAACTTACTCCCTTCTGCAAATAAACCACGTTTCCAGTAGCTTTCTGGGTGATTTACCAATTTTTTTAGAGAAAAAAATGCCTAGTACTTGTGTTCTTCCAACTGACAGAGAATTTTCCTCCAGATTTAAAATGAAATATAATTAATTTTCGAACATCTAAACTCGTTTCTTAACAAATGCGTATCATGTCTAAGAATAAAATAAATAGAATAAATAATTGAGAAATTAAATGCTGAAATCAAACGATTTTAGTGTCAAAATTCTTCAATTGTCTTCAATTAGAATAAAAAGAGCTGCAAAAGTTATTTTTATCATGAATTCAAAGCAATAATGTTTTGGTGTACGAAGACTTGCTTTTTTAAAAAATATTACTTAGTTTTAATAAGAAATACTATTTAAAAATTGTCAATTGATAAAATTGTTTACTACGATTACGAAGTATATAGCACAATTTCTGCAAATTTATTTAGTATACAAACACTTTTGGGAGACACTGTATATTTTTAATTTTTCACCTTCTTTCCTAAGATTGTGTTTAATTATAGATATTTTTTTCAAATAAATCTATGTTTTACAACTATTTTTCAGTTTTTGATTTTAAATAATATCAAGCATTGTAATGGTTAAGAAATTTAACTTTTTAATTTTTTTTTTTATTTTAAATAAATGCAAGTTTCGTTTTTCATTTTAAATTAACATTTCTCAACGTAAACATACTATTTAGATAGCAAAAAATATTTTTCATAACTTTCCATTGCCATGGAGTTAAAAAGTACAAAAATAAATAGTATTTAGTTATTACAATTTAATAAAGTGATTTTAAGTTGTTGTTTTTGTACTTCACAACTCTTTATACATGAGTAAGTATTTAAAAATTTATTTTAACCAGTCAAAAAATTTAACCTGCATATTTTTTTTTATTTTATATCAAAAGTTTAAAATTTTATCAAACTTTATATCATTCCCCATGAAAGTGTTGTAATTGTTTTTTCTGTTAAAAGTTAGTGTTCCAAAGATCTAGCTTTTCTCAGTATCTTCAAATTCTAATTTTATGTTCCCCCTATTTAATTCTTCATTATGCCATACACACCTTAAAATATGAAATTTGTAATAGGAATTGTTGTCAAGTATAAAAGTCTGTTGCCCAGATATCTTCTGAACAGAGTATAGTCCTTTACCTACTCCTCTCCACTAGATGAGGAATTGCCTCAGGTGAAACGTGAATGGAGTGTAGTCCTTAGCTTTGTTCTCTCTAAATGACGTCTTCATTATACCACGCAAACTATCCACACCTTAAAACATAAAATTTAATAAAAATTTTCTTCAGGTGACAGTCTGAACAGAGTAGGTGAAAATCTGTTGCCCGGATATCTTCTGAACGGAGTGTAGTCCTTAATGTCTTCCTCTCCTCTAGATATTGTCTTCCTTATACTACGCAAACAATCCACACCTTTAAACATAACATTTAATTGGTATTGCCCTCGGGTGAAATTCTGTTGCCCCAATTTCTCCTGAATGAGATGCGTATTCCTTAATCTCCTTTCTTCTAGATGATGTCTTCATTATACCATGCAAATGATTCACACTCTTCGATTCAATGTATTACTTGTAACAGTTAATTTTTTTAGGGAACACTGTTATATAGATTTTTCAGAAAGTATTTGTAAGTTTCACTTGGTTGCTTTTAGCAGCAACGAAAAATTCGTTACTTTTCCGTTACCTAACATGCCCACTCGGATGCCAATTTTGAATTACAACTCCTTTTAAAATTAGATTTAAAAAAAAGTTAATTGATTCCATTTGCAGTGTTTTGTTTGTCCTTATATTTCTTTTTAAACTTGGTTCTCTTTGAAAAACCATTTAAGCTGGTTAAATTGCAATTTTTCTTATAACTTATATTCTAAAAGTAACTGTAACTAGTTATATTTCATATTTAGTAAATATAATTGTAACAGTTACTTTTTTAATAAAGTAACTGTAGCAGAGTTACTTTTTAAAAGTGACTTTCACTGATCCATTTCTAGATGACCAACCCAAAGATCCTGGTGTGCATGGACTTTGACCACACCTTGCTGGACTGTAACACTTCTGTGGAGGTCAAAACCCTGCTTGGGAACAAGGAGATCCCGAAAGAGATCTCTGCACTCAGCCAGGACAAGCATGGCCACATTGCATACATGAGGGAGGTGTTCAGGTAGGCAAAACTACTGCTAAATCCTTTTACAGTTGAACCCCGTTAACGCGAACTCAAAGCGAGCACCGAAACATTTCATGTTAACCGTCAGGAATTGTTTTACACTAAACCAGTGAATATTTTTAAAAAATAACATTTTAAAAAGTATTTTAATTTTATAATATATAATATACTAATAATGTACAAGTATACAATAAGTAATTCTATTAATGAAATTCATTAGGAGAAGTACTATCGAAAGATTAGGTTGAATTTTTTAAAAACTTTTTTTAAACGTTTTGTTTAATTTGTTCTTCGAAACTTTGAAATACTAAAAAAAAGGGTCAAATTCTGGATTTCCTGTTCGAGATAAGCAGTATTTCGCCTTAAGATATTTTTTTTAGTATTAACTCGCAGCTTTTTTGGCCGGGAAATGCTTTCACATTATCTTAAGCGAAATTTCGTGTTAAACGAGTTCACGTTAACAAAGTTCGACTGTATAAGGTTCCCATTGATAGCTATAGTAAAAGGGACGAGCATACAATAAACATGGGCAGAATGGATACCAGTGTTAGAAATTTGATAAAGAAATTTAGGAACTATTTGTGCTGCTAATTAAAACAAGTAGGAGCAAATGCACATTATCTTGGAGCATTTGTGATTGAAAATTTAAAAAAAAAATGAATTTTTGCCACAAATTCTGAAGTCTACAGTACCAAACTGGACGATTTTAGGATTCCTTGAGTTTCATGATTAGTGAACCACCAGTTTCGCAATTTTAAGATAGCTATATAGTTTCTGGATATTACAGTCACCTGAGTTTTTAAATAAGCCTAAGAATTTTGGCATTTTACGATCGCCAGAGTTACACAATTCATAGTTAGTCGAAGTTCTGCAATTTTAGTGGTGCTGAATTTTTGCATTTTTAAGATCACAGCAGAGCATTTGAAAAACAAAACATAAATGAAGATTTGCACTTTCACGAAGATTTTGAAAACACTTATCGCAAAAACTGTGATGCAATTAATTTTGCTGTCGCGTTATTGAATTATATGGTCGCATTTTGCAAGTGACAGCCTTTAATTTGGAACCCTGATGCCAGTGCCGGATTTCGGTCTAGGCCTACAAGGCCCGGGCCTAGGGACCCAGTCAGGAAGGGGGCCCTTAAAAAGATAAAATCGCGTAAAAAATTTGAAAATCGCCATACTCCAAAAACCTATCGCCTCAAAAATTGCCAAATTTGCAAAAAATCGCCAGACCTGGCAACCCTGGTCCGTTTCCTCTTTGAGAGAGGAGGGAAAACGCAAACGGTCTAGTCACTGAAGCTATACAAATACTTTTCGGAAAAAGGCTTTTTGAACATTATATCCAAACGTAGGAATTGCGCTCCGAATGCTGTTGTGTCAAACTGCTCAGCAGAACGGTCGTTTTCAGCGCTAGAGTAAAGAATTACTTAAGATATAACATAGGAGAGAACAGACTCAACTTACTCTCAGTAATGTTCATAGAGTCAGAAATAATGCTGTCAATTGACTATGATGACGTCATTTGTTCTTTTGCACAGAGGGAAGTTCTCCGTGTGATTTTATAAATTTTAGAGATTAACTATAGTAACATACTGTATTATTCTGATGTTTATTAAAGTCGATTAAAAATTATATGTTCTGTACTAGTGTATTTAATTTGCTAAATTTCCATAATAGCTTCGAGATGGTGAGGGGCCCAGATGTCAAGTGTATAGGAGCCTTGGGTCTTTAAATCCGGCACTGCCTGATGCATACATAATCAAGCTTTTCAGTTAGGGAATCTTTTAGAATGGCATAACATGCTGCATATGAGAGCTATTTAGGTACAAAAGCTTAATAGGGAGCTGGGATCAAAGAAAGTTATAACATACTCTAATATAAGGACACATTGTTTTTTATTTAATAGTATATGTATAAAGCAAAGAATAACACATAGGTTTGTAACAGTAGCTGTCACCTATAACCCTTTACCCACAAATAATTTCTAACTTTCGAAACAAAAAAAATAGTTTTTAGTTCTAATTTAAACTTTTAGTTACCATGGCGATTCCTAAAATTTTGAAACTCCAGTGATTTTATCATCGGGAAACTCCGGTGATTCTGTAATCACAAAACTTTGATGATTCTATAATAGCAAACTTAGACTATCTTAAAAATAAAATCGCCCAGTTGGGCATTCTGGACGCCCATCTTTCAAATAATCTGTGCTGATAAATTTTTAAATAAAAATATATTTTTCTCAAAAATTCTCTTAGATAATGTACATTTGCTTCTAGTTTTTTAAGTTGTAGTAGCGCAGATTGCTCCTAAACTTTTAACTCTGGTGTGTTTCTTACACTCTCCTACAAGGAATACCCTGATTCAATAACTTCTACTTAGAGATTGCTTTAAGAATAGTTTTATGGCCTGGTGACTAGGTGTTGGTATTGTAGAGAAATAACGATGATGATCAAAAGGTTTTTAAGACATTTAATTCAACTATAACAAAGTACAAACTACATAACTATAAGGAACAATAAGCATATTGAGGTTCAGAACATCACAGGTCCATTTGGCTTGAGAGTGAGAGGAAAATTTATGTCTAGTTTTTGTCCCGCCTTTATTAAGAAGCAGGGATTGGTTTAAAGAATATTTTAGAATTTATAATATTTTGTGAAAAATTTGAGTGACAGATCTTTGGTTTTAGTTCATGATTTTACAGGATTCGGGTGCAAAGATAAGTACTGTATGCAAATGTTTGACTTCCCAAAATGGGGTGCCAAAACAAAGAAAGTTAAAGAAATTAAATTAACTAACATTCACCACAGTTCCTTCAACAATGCAAAAAGAAATATATCACTATTATTCAAACAAATTGAAAAATAACAGACGAAAGAAGATGTTGATGGATGGTTAACAATTAAAATTCAAAGATATTACTTACAAATGTTTTTAATTATTTTGTCCCACAGTTCCTAAAAATACATATTTCCTTATCCACAGATATCTACACAAAAATAAAGTGACTCGTGATGAATACACCCACTGGCTATCGGGACTCCCTCTGGTGGAAGGTATGCGTGAACTCCTCCTCCAGTTGTACGAGAGCGGCGACTGCGAGAACGTAATAATGTCCGACTCAAACTCCTTCTTCATCCAGACTGTCCTTCGACGCTACCAGGTCAACGGTACCGTGGCCAAAGTATTCACCAACCAGGCTGAGTTTGACCAAGATGGTTGTCTTCAGATCGCCCCGTTCCAGAACCAGAACTCTTGCAACCGTTGCCCCCACAACATGTGCAAAGGCTGCATTGTGGTGAATTACATGGCCAAGAGGATGGTGGAGGGGGTGCAGTTCGGCAGGACTCTCTATATTGGGGATGGTGGGAACGATGTTTGTCCTTCTTTAAGGTTGGGGGTGAATGATTACGTGTTTGCCCGCACCGGGTACCGACTCCTGAGGTCGTTGGAAAAAATGCCCGCCAGGGATGTAAAATGCACCATTGTTCCGTGGGAGACCGCCTACGACATCAAGAGTGTGCTCTTGACCTCATAATTGTTGTTGTATTATTGCTTTTTAATTGTATAATATATCTATGTGTACAGATTGAAATAAAAATATTTGACCTATATGGTATGTTTGGTCTTTTTTTGACATGCACTTACAGGTTTCTGAATATATATGACAGGCTTATATTTATTAGCCATGTTTTTTGGTTTCACATATGGTTAGTAGTAGTACTGATTTCGGGACGTTTGAGTCTTGAAGTTGCTGTATACTTTTGAGGCCAACTTCTTTGTTCAGTGTATCATCCCTATTGTCAAGGGTGGCCAAAATATTCACCAACCAGTACGAGTTCGTCCACGATATGGCTGTCTGCAGATCGCCCCGTTCCAGAACCAGAACTCGTGCAGTCAGTGCCTGCCCCCACAACATGTGTAAAGGCTCCGTTATGGTGAATTACATGGCCAAGAGGATGGTGGAAGGGGTGCAGTTCGGCAGTACTCTATATTGGTGACGGTGGGAACGATGTCTGCCCCTATTTGAGGTTGGGGGTTAAGGATTACATGTTTTCCCGCACAGGGTAAGGATTAGGTGTTTTCCCGATAGGCTTCTGAGGTCTTAAAGCAAATGCCCGCTAGAGATGTGAAAGGCACCATTGTTCCGTGGGAGACCGCCTACAACATCAAGAGTGAGCTCTTGACCTCATAATTGTTGTATTGTTTTTTAATAGTATAATATATCTATGTGTACAGATTGAAATAAAAATATTTGACCTATAAGGTATGTTTGGTCTTTTTTTAACATGCACTTACAGTTTTCCGAATATAGTTTTTGATATTTGTCTTATGTTAAGACGTGTTAACATACAGGTTTCTAATTATTACTTATTCGAATTTTTGTATTTGAAAAAGATAGTCTTGTGCAAATTTATGCTGGTTGATCCCAAATTCATTTTTTTACTAATAGTGTGGGTGCAATTTCATTTAAAGCAATTTCCCATTCAGGGTATCAGGACCCTTGAAACTTAAAATTGATCAGAAGTATCTCAAAGTTGAATTAATCATAGTAGTATATTCATAAAACATAGTATTTTTTCGCAAGTAAATTGCCCAATTTTCTAATAATTTTTTTAAAAATAAAATCTTGTTTTGAAATATCAAATATATAATATTCACTATAGTGTCTGCGCACGTGATGATAATTTATTGTGCAAGCTACATTTTACAAAATTAAATCTGAGAAAATACAATAAGAAATAATATAGAAACATTATGAACTAAACATTTTAATTTACTGCAAATTTTTAAAATACATTTTAAATATTTTAAAACAAGACATCATATTTCAATTTTTGTCGTCTATAAAAATTATATAAGTAGGGGCCCATCTATAAGAAAAAATTCAAGTCATTTGGATAAATATAAATGAATTTGACATGCACACAATTTTAAAAACATAGTTATTAAAAAACGGGCAATCATAAAAGCCAACTATTGGTCAAAAAATCATAAAAAAATCAAAGATTTTGTAAATTTTTCAAAGAACCAGAGAGAATTTAGACATGTTTGATACATTTTATTGAGAAGAAATAACATAGATCTATGAGAACTCTATATCTATGAGAAATAAGTGTAGTTTTTTTTTCAAATTTTATATGTGCTGCTTATTTTTACCTTCGTTAAGAGCTTCAGCGTATTTAATATATGTTTCGTAATTTTGAAGCTTGGTCAAGACACTCCGTACAGCATAAACTCAACACAAAATATACTTTAAAAAAATTAACAAATATATATATATTTTTAAAAAATCACAATAATTCATCACAAATAAATCACTCTCCTTTTTTTAAAAAAAAAAGGTTAATCTTTTTTATAATCTATGACACCAGACGTCTTTATAAACATGTTAATCTGATTTTAACTGTAACCAAACTTTATTATTGCGTGATCCTTCTGTCAATTTTTGATGTGTGTCAACAAATAAAACGAAAGCTTGACTCATATTTTTATGCGACAAATGAACTCATTGCAATATAGATTAACCTTCTGTTTGTTATTGATTTCTAGCCATAATTCTAAAATTCGCTCAGTTTGAGCGTCGTTTGTTTTTAACTGTCTCAGCTTGTTGAATCAAAATGAGCGGAGACGGAAAAATACCACATCGCCAAGTTAGCCAGGATTGGGACTCGGTTGAAATGGAGAGGGTAATTATAAATAGGCACAATTGTTTATGTGTTTTACAATGTAATGGTTTGATGTGGTTTCTTAATAAAATGTGTTTATTTTGTTTTGCAGTACTGGAAGCCTGTGTTTGATAAGGTGAGTGCATTTTTTCCCCTGCTTCTTATAAACTTAAATTTCAAAACGAAACTTATCCTATTGCCATATTTGCTTACTGTAGTACTATTTAAAATACAGTAGTGTTCCTATTTTATTTGGAAATTCGCAAAACGCAAGATATTTTGACCATCAATAATGCTAGTTTTTTTCTTCCTGAAATGGAAGTGCCATAATTTTTGGCAATAAGTGCTTATTTAAATTTTGTTCTTGTGACAGATACCAATTTTGAAATGACTTTTCAACCAAATTTTTAAGTTGAGTTTAGCTGTCTCATTTCATAAATGTCAACTTTTTAAATCAATCTTAAAGAGCCATAGGGTTAAATCCTAGTTTTGTAAACGACGACTTTTTTGGAACGTTGGCGACAAAAAAAGGAGATAAACCAATCCAATCTGGCAACAGTTGTTTGACTTCGCGGTTTCCAAGTAGCATCGTCTAATCATGCGTGGCTACGCGATGTTTTCTCGCCAACAAGTTTGGCAAGAAATAAAAAGTCTCCGTATACTGAAACTAGGAATTAACCCCATAGTGAGTTAAAGTCATAAAGTCTTGTGTTACTTTTACTGTTACTACTTTTAGCTTCCACACTGACTACGTTTATAACGTAAAAAGTGGAAGGTTTTATAATCGTTCAGTCCGTCTGTCTGTCACCCACTTTCACAGAAAGAACCACAAGTCTCACAGACAAGTGGGATACGTCATTTTAAAGCAAAAAATCAGATTAGGCTACATTCCAAATTTCATTAAAAAATTTAAATTAGAAGTTTATTTAAAATTTAAATAACTAAATTTTTTTATCTACATTGAAATAACATGCAAATTCTATTTTTATTCATATTTTCACTGTTGTCATCCACAAGTCCCACAGACAAGTGGGATACGTCATTTTGAAGCAAAAAATCAGATTAGGCTACATGCCAAATTTCATTAAAAAATTTAAACTAGAAACTTATTTAAAATTTAAATAACTAAAAATTTAATCTACATTGAAATAACATACAAATTCCATTTTATATCAATATTTTCACTGTTGCCATTTCTTTAAACGTACGAGAAACTTTTGTTAAAATAAAAATACACTTTTGAAAAAATATTTATTTATGTGATATAATTCGGTTTGGATTGTTGTATTATCACAATAGAGTTCTTTTAATGGTTCTATATATATGTATGAAGAAAGATGCATAGAGAATTCTAACTTGGCATAAAAAAATATGCTAAGTTTCGCTTTTATTTTTAAAGCATCAATTGTACAAATTATATATTTTTTGAACTGTAAATTAATTTAACAAACTATAAATAAGTGAATTTTCGAAAGAAATGTAAATGGGAGATTGTGGCGACAAAAATATTTATTAAAAAAGATTACATCATTATTCTTCGAACTTCAAACAAATTTAGCAAACGATAAAGTCTAATTATTAAATCTGAGAAAGAAGATTAATGAAAATAGTTAATTTTGGCGTTTAAAACTTTGAATTACAAATAGCTAAAGGCCCTGTTTTTATTAGAATTAAATCACATTTGCCATTCGCAACAATCGCTCGAGAAACTTTAATTCTTTTAGACAATAAATTAAAATAAATTTATTTTTGCGACATCGATCAGTTTGAAATGACGTCAAATATATTTCACTACGGAATCCTTGTATGTTGATATGAAATGTTTTCATTCTATTTAAAAGCGAGGAATATGACATATTTATTCTTTAAAATATAAATTAATTTTTGCAAACGATAAGTAATAATTATTGAATTTTCGAAATAAAATAAATGAAACTAGCCAAATTTAGCTTGTAAATGTTAAATATAGAATTAATGTTGTGTTTGGCGCGTTTTTTCCTGTTAAACACAAATATGTGGAAGCGAGTTAAGTGACAGATTCTGTTACAAACCTACTTGTTTACCTTTTATACTAGGCCTATCTGTTTCTGTTCATCTCTGTTGGATGTCATGTCTTTTTTTTTTGTTGGTGCCAAAATATTACCAGGCATGACATCCAACAAAGACAAACATAACAGATGGCTGGATAGAATTTTTTCTGAAATTTGGATAATCAGCAGTGCAGATTCGGATAATCAGCAAGTTCGGAATTTTGGATAATCAACAAATCAGAGATACAACAATTACAGTTCTACTGTTAGTTATATGCCCTGTTATACAAAAGCCCTGTTTTCTCTAGTACGATACAGATAAGGATGGCACCATACCACTTCGGTACTTGAAAGCGATCCTCAAGTCAGGCGATGATCTGCGGCACGATTTCCCGGACGAGGTGATCGAAGAAATTCTTGAGTGGGCTGATATCAACCATGATGGGCTGCTCAGTTATGATGAGTTCCTACGGATGGTAAATATTTTTTTAAAGAATATTTAAAAAAATTTATTTTAGATTTTTAAGTTCATTTCTGCATATTAGATTTTATAATGCACTATTGAGGTTAAAAGTGAAAGCTTTTTTTAAGGGCTGTGTCTGTCTATTACCCATTCTCATAGTCTAAACTATTAATTAGTTAAAATTTCTTTTTTTAATAGATAATCTATTAATTTTTTACACCTTATCGGTTTGTAAGATATAATTATTTAAAGACGTCAAACTAGAAAATATTGATTGTTTGTTCAAAAAATGTAAATCTTTGTTCCTAAAAATATATAATTGATGTGAAAATAATTTTCTTTTCTATTTTTAGAGCAAGTAATATTTCTAAAATTTTATTTTTTAAAAAAAGTTATGTAATAGCAGTTATCGGGCTGCCCTTTCAAGCATAAGCCTCATCATTTTACCAAAATTCAAAATTGCAATTCTTATTTCCATCAATACAATGAATATGAAATTACTCTTTCCAAACTTGATTTGGGGTTGAGGAGCCCAGTCGGTTTAGGCGTTTGCCTTGCATGCGGAAGGTCCCAGGTTCGGATCCGGGCATTGCCAAAATAACTGACGACCTATAAACAATATGAAGCCAAAATGTGTTGACAAATAATACCCGTGTAGTGGGAGTGGACATTAAATATTCTCCAAAGTCCCAACCATGTGTACGACAGCGACCTTAAAAGTTGCATTGGGTGCCTACTCTGGTATCGGCTCGTCACTTGACTGTGGTTTTAAATTACGACGCTAGTCGCCATTAGCCCTTGTGTAGCTCTAGTACGAAGATAATTCAACCCCAACCTTAAAAGAATTCATATTGCCATCAACACACCCTTTATTCCCGTATTCTGGTCTGCTTGGCAGGCATTGGCGACAAGAAACTGTTTTGTCCCTTGGTTCTTATCGCGGTACAAGCGTTTCAGGGTTTCTGTGAGAGAAGAACCAAGTGAGAAATTGGTTTCCTTACACCAGTTTAGGCGATGACTCGCTATCGTCCCCAAAGAAGCCTGATATTTACAGATATCCTGTCGATGAAGGAGTTTGTCCCCTGTACTCTTCATATGTATCTAGTGTGAAAGTCATCCAAACTTTATTTCTTTCCAGGTGCATGCTCGGGAACTGGGTGAAGCCCGTCCACGGTTCCAGAAAATTGTCCGTTACGCTGCTTTAGCCGTGGTACCCAAAAATCAGCAGGCCATCACGGTACGACGCTACATTGAAGAGTACAACTGCTATCCTCCACCCATATTCCTCTTGCTCATCAGCCTTATTGAAGTAAGTTGGATGGTTGAGTTTAGGGCATTGACACCTACAATGAAACGCCTCAACAAAACTGTGTTGTCAGTACAGTTGAACCTTGTTAACGTGAATTCGCTTAACAAATTCAGAACATTCAGAATTTGACTTTTTTTCGTAGTAATTTAAAGTTTGGAAAACAAATTTTAAAAAACTTCAAAGAGCATTTTAAAAATAAATTGTCTTCTACTTCTGAGAAAATCACGATCTCCCATAATTTATA
This sequence comes from Oedothorax gibbosus, assembly GCA_019343175.1. Lineage (NCBI taxonomy): Eukaryota > Metazoa > Arthropoda > Arachnida > Araneae > Linyphiidae > Oedothorax > Oedothorax gibbosus. The sequence continues at coordinate 623,407 of JAFNEN010000184.1, read as the reverse complement.
TATGCATGATTCGTTCATGCATATGTATTATTGTAAGATGTAAGATTGTTACATAGTATTACAATATAAAACCCTGACGGTTTACATGAATTCTGGTTGAAACAAAATGTTTCGGTGCAGCCTTCGAGTTCGCGTTAACAGGGTTCGACTGTAGTTAGTCAATGAGCTTCTATTGAGCCTAGCTACTGATTATCTAGAAAAACTACTATTTTATTACTTCGGTATCTTTATTTACCACTGTCTATATAATTAGTGTGCATATAATTGCTTACTGTGTATTGTTTCCAAGTCTGTATCTTTATTTACCACTGTACATAATTAGTGTACATATAATTGCTAACTGTATATTGGGGCTGGGGACCCCGGTCGGTTAGGTATTCGCCTAGCATGCGGAAGGTAACCAGGTTCGGGTCCGGGCATCGCCAAAATAACTGCCAACCTATAAACGGCCCGTGCAGCCAAAAATGTCCGACGAATAATACCCGGTGTGGAGGAAGTGCACGTTAAATATCCTTCAAAGTCCTAACGCTGCGTACGATGTCGCCCTTAAAGGTTCCTTTGGGTGCCTACTCAGGTGTCAGCTCATCACTTGACTGTGGTTCTAAAATACGACGCCCGTCGCCAATAGCCCCCGTGTAGCTCTAGTGCGACGATAATTCAAACTACACTAAGCTTACTGTATATTTTTTCCAGGTCGGTATCTTCATTTACTACTGTGTAGAGATGGGAGAGTTGAGTGCATCTGGTCCTGTTCCCATTGATAGTATTTTCATCTACAACCCAAGAAGGCGCTATGAAGCTTGGCGTTACCTTACATACATGTTCATACATGCAGGGTAAGGTACTTTACTTAATTCTTATAATTATTGTCTATTGTATGCTGAGCTTTACATAGATAATATCAATAAAAATTTTGGTTTGATTTTAACAGCAATTTTTATTTGATTTTATATTGCAATGAGGTATTTGGCATTCCCTAGTATTTTACTCAAAGTTAGCAAAAAAACTCATTATAATTTAACTAAACTTGTTATTAGTTAATCGAAAACAGGTATGTACAACCGCAAAAGCCTTTCTGGTTTTGGGATACAAATGAAGAGTACAGGGGAAGAACCGCTTTATTTATTAGGAATAGTGCCGTAATTGTATCTGCTTGGCGGACATTGGCGTCAGAAAACCGGTTTTCCTTTCGGTTCTTTCGCGGTACAAACGTGTGACTCGTGTCTGTTGATCTTTGGCGTAAATCAGGGTTGCCGCGAGAGAAAAACAAAGTGAGTAACCGATTTCCTCACACCAGTTTAGGCGATGACTCGCTTTCATTGCCAAAGAGGCCCGAAAGGAAAGTTTTCAACGAAATTAAGCGGTTTTTCCTCTGTACTTTTCAAATATGGACTTCCCAAAGCAAATGACACTGCTACAAATTCCATGCAAAATTCTTGTAGAAGAGACTTGTACAAATTAAATAATGGTCCAATGAATGTCCTGGAACTGCAGCTGGCACTTGACTTTGCTGTGGTTTGAAACTGCAAGACTCTTTACCTAAGCTTATGTGCTGCCTTTACCTGAATAATTTAAATAAACCAATGTGCAAGCTCAAAAGTAGAGGACCAATAAAAGGCACAAAGCCCAAAAAGATCATATTTTCTGTCCTCTGACTATTTCCCAGGGTTGGGAAGTCTAGGTAAGGCTGCATTAAAATGCAAAAAGTACCAGGTTGGGGGCCTGGGAATTGTGAGAACAGGGGGGTAACAGAACCTGGAAATCAGGGAATTTTTCAAAATTTCGCTAAATATCAGGGAATTTTTCCATTTTGGATTATTTTAACAGTAGGTTTAGGTTGTTTTTACGATCGCTATACTAGCGGACACTTCTTGATCAAAAGAAAATATTCTGGTTGGTCCGATTGGCCTGAACCAGAGCTACGAAAGTAAACTCAACTCTCTTCCTATCATGCAGAGGCAAAAAACTGTCAATTATTATCAAACGCCAAATATGCTCCAAATTCCCAACGCTGTGTACGATCTCGCCCTTAACGGTTGCGTTGGGTGCTACTCGGGTGTCCGCTCGTCACTTGACTGTGGTTCTAAATTACAACGCCTTGTCGCCAATAGCCCTTGTATAGCTTAGTATGACAATAATAATATAGTAATGATATGATATTTTAGAATTGGAAAGGTATCAGGGAACTTTTTTAAGGATTTTGTTACCACCCTGGAGAATAACTACCGACATATAAATGGCCTGTGCAGCCAAAAAGTATGATGAATAATACCCCATGTAGAGGGTGTGCACGTTAAATATGCTACACAGTCCTGACCTCCTATATAATGTGACCCTTAAAAAGTTTTCATTGGGTGCCTACTTGGGTTTCGACTCGTGACTTGACTGTGGTTCTAAATTATGTTTCCAATAGCCCTCATGTAGCTCTTGTGCTCCAATAATTTAACTTAAACCTGACTATATCCCAGTGTCTGTCCAGCTTTTGAAAAAATATTTACATTGTATGTTAGCCCCTACAACATCCGAAAAAGAGTCTGGGGTAGCTCATCATTTCTAGCATAAAAATAAAGTCCCCATAATTCCCTATTAAAATGAACTTATCTTAATTTTAAGTAGGAATAGTCCACTTAACAAAACAAAATTAATCCTAATATATCTTGTGTGTTTCAGTGGGGTGCACATCTTCTTCAACCTGCTGATCCAACTGATGCTCGGGGTGCCCCTGGAGATGGTGCACAAGTGGTGGAGGGTCATGCTGGTCTACCTGGGAGGAGTGGTAGCAGGTAAGTGCTGCCCTCTATACTTGTAAATGTTAGTCATTTCTGCCGTTTAAAAGACATCATCTGTGTGCCATCCTTGCCTGTACACCGTATAACATGATAGATTTGGCTAGTTATTGCGTACATTGTTGTGCATCTGAATTGGAAGTTTTCAACTTGCATGCAAAAGGATCTAGGTTGGCCCGGACATTGCCAAAATAAATGCAGACCTATAAAACAGTCTGTGCATCAAAAATGTTCAAATAGCCAGTGAAGGGGGAGTGTATATTATAAATATGCCCCAACGTCCTGATGCTGCAAACTATGCTGCCCCTAAAAGTTGTGTTGGATACCTACTCAGGGGTTGGTTTATCACTTGATTATGGTTCTAAATTCGGACGCCCATTGCCAATAGCCCTTGTGTAGCTCTAGTGTGACGATAATTCCAACTCAACCTGACTCGGGTTCAAATAAGAGTCTGGTAGCTTGTCATTGATTCAGGCTCAGCCCTTCAGTCTTCTTAGGTTAACTGATAGTTTATTAGCTACATTAGGTACATATTTCTGAAAAAATACAATAAAAATATATTATAAATATTTTTTAAGATGAGTTTTTTGTTGTTGCATGTTTTGCTCTCCTGATTATTGAATTTTAAAACTATTCTTATTTCTAAGGTATCTTTTTTTTTCTACAGGTTCCCTGGGTAGCTCGCTGTCTGATCCCAATACTTACTTAGCAGGTGCCTCTGGTGGGGTGTACGCTCTTATCTCTGCTCACTTGGCAAATGTCATTTTGGTAAGGGACATTTTGTTTATTGTGGTTATACTCCTTTTGCTGCAATGCAAGCTTTGAAAACCCTTTCTTTCCCTATCCCTTCGTGTGGTTTTCCAGAAAATAATGTGAGTGTCGTTGTTCCAAGCCTGCCTTGTTTGAAAACTCCGCTGCAAGGTTAATTGCAATTGAAGAGATTAGTGGAAGAATATGCTAAGTTAAATTTTTTTTTTAAAAATTGAGATTTTTGTGTAATGATTTTATAACTTCTTATGATAATAGGTATTTCACCCTTTCATAAACTGTCTGTTTAGTTATTTTTATTTTTTGTAAGTGTGCCTTTTATAACGTATTGAGTGCAAACGAAAAAACTTAAAGCTCGTTTTCCACCTTATTGTTTAAAAGTCTTCCACTAAGTCTTCAATTGCACTAGTTCTACCTGGCCAAACCAATAGTGTGAAGGAAAAGCAAAAACAGCGATGCTCCCACAGTTTCCTGGAAAACTACACAAAGGGAAGAAAGTCATAAACTTTTACCAAACATTTACTTTTATTTAATAAAATTTATTTAATTATCTTTAATATTTTATTTTCTTTGTTTTAACATTATAACAAAAGCTTTTCATAAAATATCTTCTGCTTAATTTAGAGCACATGAAGTCAGTTAAAAACAAAATTTCTTTATTTAACTAAAAAATACTTTGTTGTTTTGTTTCATTCTTTAATATAATTTTCTACTATTGCACTAATGACAATTTTGGCATTTCCAGACAAAGAATGCACTTTCGGTTGGGTTTGTCGATTGATTCTGATTTTGCTTGACGCTACTGATAGGAGTTGCAAATTTGGGCGTAGTGACGTAGATCGCACAGTTCTGCGTTGTGGTCATGGCGATGATGATCGATGTTGCTTACGTATCTAGCATTAGATGAAAAATTTTCCTTTAAGTTTTAGCACTACACTGTTGCTGTTCTTTGGAATATATTCTACACTGAGTATTATCCACCACAGGATAATCTTAAGCATGAAGATGGTTTTTGAAGGCCTTGTGTTTGAATGGGGGGTATAATTTTGCTCTTTTTTTAAAAAGTAATTTATAAATCAGCTTTTTTTGGCGCATTCTCCCAAAGAATAGTAGTATTCAGCCAGAATATTTGTGCTGCACTTATATATTTATATACAAGGATCTCCTGGTCCTAAAAAATCCTTAAAGAGTTTCAGGGTCCCCTTTAAAGCTACATTCTGTAAACATCAAAAATGTTTAACTTTGTAAAAGCATAAAATTTTTTAAAAAACAAGATAGTTAACTTTTTCTTGTTGATTGTTTAACGGTATAAGTTTAGTCCCTTTAAAGTTACATTTCTTAATACATCAAAATGTCTAACTTTTGTGAAAAGCATAATTTTTTAAAAAAACAAGAATAAAGTACACTTTTTTCTTTGTTGATTTGTTTACACGGGTATACGAGTTTAGGTCCTTTAAGTACATTCTAATCATCAAAATGTTCTAACTTTTGAAAGCATAAAATTAAAAAACAAAGAATAAGTACACTTTTCTTTGTGATTGTTACACGGTATACGAGTTTTAGGTCCCCTTTAAAGTACATTCTGTATACATCAAAAATGTCTAACTTTGTGAAAGCTAAAAAATTTAAAAAACAAGATAAGTTCACTTTTCTTTGTGATTGTTTACACGGGGTATAGATTTAGGTCCCTTAAGTTACTTCGTATACATCAAAATTTCTAACTTTGTGAAAGCCATAAAAATTTTAAAAACAAGAATAAGTAACTTTCTTGTTGATTTGTTACACGGGTATACGAGTTTAGGGTCCCTTAAAGTTACATTTCTGTAATACATCAAAAATGTTCTAACTTTTGTGAAAAAGCCATAAAAATTTTAAAAAAAAACAAAGAATAAAGTTACACTTTTTTCTTTGTTGATTTGTTTACACGGGCATAAAACACAACTCTAGTCCTCATTATAACCAGAATTTATGATGTTTTATGTATACATAAAAAAGCCCCTAAATTCTACTGGTATTTTAAGTGGGAACCCTGTTGTATAAACTCAATTGTCTTTTTGTTGAATACTAAACCTTGTTTTGGATTTATAATTTATTATATAAAGATGTTCTCTCATAGTCTCATATTATAAAAAAGTGCAAGGTGGATACCCCTATTGAAATAAGTCCTTCATAAAATCCTTTTGTGCGAAATTTTATACTTGCATATTACGGGGTGTTTTTTAATTAGGTATTAATTTTTTTATGCTCAATATCAAAGTTTTAATGATTATGATATATTCAGTATTATTATATTATATAAAATATTTAGTTTTTTATTAAAAGTATTTATATATGATTAAATGTCTGAAGTGAATATCAAATACTAAAATATAGTGATATATTTTGTATGATAGTTGAGCTCTTAGGTTTGAAATTAATGTTTTAATAAGTGATCAAATATAATGGAGTCATTTTTTTATACTTATATCTGAAAATAGTACTTATCACTCTCTATATCAGCTTGGATGGTGTATGTTACATGTTATGAACTGAGTTTTATAATCAATCATTGTTATTATCAGCAATATTTTTTTCTGGTGATGATATGTTTCATGATTCGCAATGATCGAACAATTAAAATAATTAAACCGAAGTAATATATCAAACTTTTGTTCATTTGAAATTGGGGAATGTTGTGTAAGAATTTTATTGGAAAAATTATCTTGTATTGCAAAAATCTTAAAGTGTATTTTTACAGTAAAAATAAGTCCATTGGTAAATAATTATTGTTATTTAAAATAGGAACTTTATTGATAATGATTTTTTATTGATTTTATTGCAATTATATATATATTTTTATTGTATACCTTTTGATCTTAAATATCTATGTCAAAATTCTTTACACATTCAAAAAATGATTACTAATTCTGAACACAGGATTGAATAGTTTTATTGAACTTTGCTAGTCAAATAAAATTATCTTTAATCTTATTTCTGTAGATAAACCAAAGTAGTCATGGGCTAAATTCTATTTGGATTTCCTTTTTATCAAACTGAATTCATTAAAATAAAAGATTAATGCACATAATGGATAAAAGAAGTTTATAAATTTTTTATGAAAAATACTGTCAATCTTTTAAATTATAGTTTTGTGTACTTAATAAAATATAAGAGAATTTCTAATTTATGTATGTTACCTTTTTAGAGGCTGCAAACAAAACCTTCACTTCATATTAGAGATTTTTATTTTATTTTTTTGAATAATATGCTTTATATTATTCACATACTGAATTTTATTATTTGTTATACTTTGTTTTGAATATCACATTTATATATATTTTTGAAATAATGGAGGTTTATATTTAGTTTGACGGTAAATGTACACCTGCAACTTTTTTTTTGCCTTTTTTCCAAATAATTGTTAAAAAAATTGCTTTCTAAATATTTTTGTTTAAATAAGGTGTAATGCAAAATTTAATGTGTAAGACTTAAAAATGTTGATTGGTCACTTGACTGCATTTCAGAATTACTAGGCTTGTTTCCATGTTAAACTCTATTACAACTTGTATTTGGTTATACCAAATTTGGGTTTTAGTCACATAGTCTTGTTTTTTTTTATGAAAATCTAATTTACCTATACAATGGCAAAAAAGTTTATTAAAAAGTTCTTATTGATTTTTTTACTATTATTTTGTATTAATAGGTATATTTATTATTAGTTTTTATTTATAATCTAATCAAATTAATTTATTTTATGGTCATGTACTTAAATACAAAACTCGGTCAGTCTAAATGTTTAGGGTTACTGACATCTTTTTTATTCTATTCACTATGAATTATTTATTAATTTAATAACATGTTTATATATTAAGTATTTTCCATGTACATAATAATTAAGCTTACTGCTTCTAAGCTTAGCTGTATATACCAAGTTTTAAAATAAAGTATTATATTTTAAATATACTTATACATTTATTTAAAAATGATATATTATAAATCAGGGCTTGAAAAATCTCAGAAATATTACCCGTCCCCGAGGACGGCTTGTCCAAGAATGTACTCGTCCTCCTTTGAAACTAACCCATCAAACTCAAACTATATAAATTTTAGCCATGTAAATATATATATATATATATATATATATATATATATATATATAATATATATATATATATATATATATATATATATATATATATATATATATATATAATTTTCCCTTATTATTACAAACGGAACTCCACCATGGAAATTATTTGTCCAAGTCTCTAAAAATGGTCGTTTCTCTTCTCGTTGTCGTAAATTTGAAAACGATTTTCATTTGTTTCGATATTGTCGGTAGGACCATTTTCTGTAGTGGTTTTCGCCTTTTTATTGGAATTATTTCCGATTAAGCTACCAAAATAATTGCTGATGCTTTGCTGCCGTTTCATCTTTTTGCCGTAATATGCCGAGGACGGTAATACAAGCATTGTCGGGCCGCATTCGTTTTCGATTTTTAGTGGGGAAGGTAAACGAAACAAAAAACTTCCGAGAAGTGACTCGGAGGAGTGAGCGAGGAACGGCGCGCCAGGATTTGAGGGCCCTGATTTTTTAAAAATAAACGAACGTTAACTGGGAAATGGCCGTCCTCGTGGACGTCGGATTTGAGAAATTGGTTGTCCTCAGGGAATTTTTGACCGTCGAGGACGGGCGGTTTTTCCAGCCCTGTTATAAATATAATTTTGTCGTAATCCTCATTGGTTACATTACACCAAGTACAAATCTAAATTCAATAAAATTTTCAGTTATACGTTAAATAATGTATGTTAATATGTATTATAATTCATTGCTTTATAATATTCAGCATAATAGAGCTAATAGGTGAATGTCAAGAAAAATATATCAGACATTTGCAACAATATTTTACATAAACTGCACATTCTCTGCATCTTGAACATATTTGTAGAAGTACTTTATACATCTGTTGTCTTTCATGCATACGTGCTTATCGATATTTGTATCTGTGCCTTTTGCATGTTTAATGTAATTAACACAAGTATTTGTGTGCCAACGGAAGTGCACCTTATTTTGTAATTGTACAGCTTGTATTGATTTGCGAATTGATGTTTTAAAATGAATCAATAAAGCATGGTTTTAACTTTCATGGTCATTTTTAATTGTGTGATATTGAAATGTCTTACGAAAATAAATATGTGTATTGCTTGAAAGGCTATTTTAATGCACAAAATGCAGGTTGAGGGTATCACCCGTCACTCAATATTGACTTATACTAATACTTAGGGATTGGAGTGACACGTTACTTGTAAGAGTTATTTTTTTTTACATTAACGCCATAACCATTGTTCAGAAAGTAACTGTAACTTAGTTACTTTTAGCGGTAATGAAGTAAAAAAAAATTCGTTGCTTTTAAGTTACTTTTCACTCCACTTTTATTAAGCGCATATATTTTCGATACAGTTCGGCTTTTATTTAACTTTTAACAACGGTGAATTTTCGTTATTAACTTTCTGATTGTCCCCATTTCTTTAGTCTTGGTTCTCTTTGAAAAACGGTAAGATGACTAAATTTCAATTTTTCTTCTTACTCGAAATTTCTAAAAGTTTTTTGTTTCCTACGTCACAGCTGGCGGCAACATCTGCCATTGGCTTTCTGGCAGCCCAATAAAATGTAGCCTTTGGAAAGTTGTCAGGTGTAAAATCCATAAAACCAGTCAATGCAGAGCATCTTGTCAGATGTAAAATGTTCATAAAATCGCCTGAGGAGAGAGAGAGAGGGCATAAAGAGCATTCAATATGCTGTTCAGTTTTGGTCTCCCTTCCTCAGAAAAGATATAGAGTTGCTTGAAAAAGTTCAGCATAGGGCTACAAAAATGATTAAGGGTCTATCTGGTATTGATTATGATAACAGATTAAGATCTTTAAACATGTGTTCCCTGGAATACAGGAGAGCTAGGGGTGATTTAATACAGTTATTCAAGTTCATAAAACAGGGAGACATGGAAGGCTTAGGTTTTACCTTAAATAGCCGGACCAGAGGTCATAATCAGAAATTGAATAAATCGAGCTTTAGAAGGGATGTAAGAAAACATTATTTTTACAATAGAGTTGTCAATGAGTGGAATGCTTTACCAGATTATGTTGTGCATTCGAAGAGAGTAAAAGATTTTAAGAAGAAACTTGACAGTCATGGAAACTGGTAATGTATTAGATTTATTTTGGACCAATCTTGCTGGGCTTCTGGCCTGTTGTTGGTCGACAATTTTTGTATTTTGTATTTGTAACTACTAGTCAAAACACCAATACGGCGAAGGTGTCCATTTAGAAAGACATCACAACTTTTTTTTTATTAAGTGTACTTTTTTTCAAATGTGTACTTTTTTATTTTATGTAGATACAGGTACCTACTTGTAAAAACGTTTGATACAAAATAATTATTTAAAAATTGTTGTATGATTAATTAATCTAAAATAAACTAGTGTCCTTCTACATTTTGCAAGCAGTGTATGATCCACAGGTAGTGCATAAAATTTAAAAAAAAAAGCTTTTTCCCACAATTGAACTTGAATCCAACTAAACGTTTAACGATTTCTTTGCTAACTGCATGCTTGCGCCCGCTTGACGTGATGGGTTAAAGAGTCCTGCAACGGGGGATGCCTTTAAGGGTTCTGTACTCGTCTTAGTCATCTTATAAATGAATCGTACACTTGACGAAAACCAATTGCCTCTAATTAACAATGCCGTGTATATGGGAAATATGTCATCGCACTAGAGTTACACGAGGGCTATTTCCGACAGAAGTCCTAATTTGGAACCGCAGTCAGGTGACGATCCGACAACTGAGTAGGCACCCAACGCTACCGTTAACGGCGACATTGTACACAGCGTTGGGACTTTGGAGCATATTTAACGTGCACTCCCTCTATACGAGGTACTATTCGTCGGACATTTTTGGCTGCAGGACAGTTTATAGGTCGGCAGTTATTTTGGCGATGCCCGGACCCGAACCTGGGACCTTGATCCTTAACCGACAGGACTCCCCAGCCGCCCGTGTATCATGTAGCTATACAGTTGCAATGTGAGCTAGTTTGGATATCGGTTTTGACACTTAACTGCCGATTCAAAAACACTAGTCCCGTCGTTGATAGCTATCATGTAGCCCTTGTGCGACGTTTTCAACCAAACCATCAAGGTCACTGGGTCGACCATGGTTCCCCATTCTGTCAGGGGTTGGTTTGGTTTGAATATCGTCGCACTAGAGCTACACGAGGGCTATTGGCGACGGGCGTCGTATTTTAGAACAACAGTCAAGTGACGAGCCGACACCTCAGTAGGCACCCAGCGCAACCGTTGTTAGGACTTTGAAAGATATTTAACGTGCATCCCTCCACACGGGGTGTTAAGCCCATTTCACACCTGCACAACTACTTGCAATTCCGTTGCAACTGCAACTTGTCTTGTGGTAACCCGGTTTTTCGAGTTCCCACAAAAAATTATTTATCTCACAATTTGGCAAGTTTGAAGTTTCATCTTTTTGTAAACAAACTTTATTCAAGCCATAGACCATATTTATGTTTCCTAACTTCATTAATAAGATCAATTTCCATTTTTGCCGTCCATTTACTACACACTTTTAATTACGGAGATTTTTGCATTTTTTTGCAAGCAAGGAAAGTTGGAGTCTTAAAAAGTAAATAAACAACCAGTTGGCGAAGTCTAGTTCGCCACAATGTAGCCAAACAAATACTGAATTCTGATTGGCTAACGGTACATGCAACTTGAGATTTTTTCGTGCTCGCCTGAAAAAATCTCACGACTTGAGTGCAACTTTTAAATGCATGGTGTCCTATGGGAGTTGCAAGTAGTTGTGACAAGGTGTGAAATGGGCTTTATTCGTCGGACATTTTTGGCTGCACGGGCCGTTTATAGGTCGGCAGTTATTTTGGCGATGCCCGGACCCGAACCTGGGACCTTCCGCAGCGAATGCCTAACCGACTGGGCTCCCCAGCACAGGGGTTGAGAAGTCTAGTTGGTAAGGTGCTTGCATTGCATGTGAAAGGTCCAAGGTTCGGGCATTGCCGCAATATCTGCCGATCTATAAACGGCCCGTGCAGCCAAAAATTTCCGATGATTAATACTCCGTGTAGAAGGAGTTTACGTTAAATATGCTATGAAGTGCCGACGCTGCTGACGATGTCGCCCTTAATAGTTGCGTTGGGTGCCTATTCAGGAATTGGGCTCGTCACTTGACTGAAGTTCTAAATTTTGGCGCCCATCGGTAACAGCCCTCGTGTAACTCTAGGTCGACTATATTTCAACGTAATCTAACCTGTCCCACTCCGCGTACGATGTCGCACGTAAAAGTTGCGTTGGGAGCCTACGGTACTTATTAGGTGTCGGCTCGTCCTGTCACTTGACTGCTGTTCAAAATTACGTGTCCCTGCCGACCCGGCGGCGCAACAGTTAGGGCGCTAGCCTTTGGAGCATCTGGGTTCGGGTTCGAATCCCGGTAAGGCATGGATGTTTGTGTTTGTCGAGTATATGCGGAGTACGTGCTCGTTAAATCTGTTGGGTCCGAAAGTCCTCCAAGTTCCCATACCAAATCAATACCTCTGGGGGTGACAAGCCAATTCTGGGGATCCTCTAGTTGGCCTTTGTCTCTAAAAATTAGATGGATCCACTTATGTGTGTGTTGTCTGTTGTGTTTGTCTTACTTAACGAAGGTTTATAAGCGGGTCTCTGACCAAGCACACAAACCTGAATATATATGTCTACCAACCAACCAACCAACCAACGTGTCCCGTCATCGATAGCTTTTGTGCAGCCCTTGTGCGACGTTTTTGTACGAAATTATTAAAATCGTTGGGTCAACCACAGTTCCCTTATCTGTCTGTCATTCAGGTATCGGCTCGTCACTTGACTGTAGTTTTAAATTAAGACGCCCATCACCAATAACCTTCTTGTGTCTCTAGTGCGACAATATTTCACCCCAACTCAACTCTAGGTAGGTAAGTACTTAGATTGGTTGGTACATGTATTTTTCGGTTTGTATGCTTGATCAGAGAGCCGCTTATAAACTTTCGTCAAGTAAGAGATACACAGACAGAAGTTTTACTGACACACCGAGAGAAAGTACACCCAGGGCGAAGGCGGGAATCGAACCCGCACCCGGTACAGTGCGCAGATTATCAGCGTAAATGGGTTGCGATCGAATCGACTAGGCCACCCATTCCCCAACGCCAACCCTATTCTGTCAATTATGCAACACTCGATCAGTTTCTCCGGACCTTGAAGACCGAGGATTAATCAACGAAATGCACACCCCTAATTATGCCGTCGATGAAAGTCCGATGCCTTTTGTGCCGATGATGTATCTCCGCCATCGGCATAATAAATGGTATTAATATCGCAAGAAAGGCGGAAACGTCTGGAGCTTCTCAAGGCAAGGTTAAGGGACGAGGATTAAGAGGAATTGTTTTTCAGTCCCATAGAGCTAATGCATTAGTTTTGGAATAACAACTTTTGCAAAAGAATTGCCTTGCCAAGTTATCCCTTATTCACCATAGGTATATGGTAATCATCATAACATCAATTTAAAACAAAATAACATACGGTTATTTAATTATTAATTAATTAAAATTGAAAATAGTCTCGCCATCTGCTGAATATTTTGGGGCATTTTGAAACTTCAAAAATATATAATTAAATAACTAGATGACATTTTCGTTTCAAAAATTTGTTTCATTTCGATGTTATGATGATTACCATATCTGGGGGAAAAGGGCTAACACGGCAAAGCAATACTTCTGCGGAAGTTGTGATTCCAAAATTAATGCATTAGCTCTATGGGACTGACAATGCCTCCAGGACGCGGATTAAAATCGCCACTTCCACTTGGTGGCGTGATAATTAAAACAAAATTTTAGTAATTATTCACAAACTACAGACGGCAGGACTAACGGCATGTAAATATCCAAACAAAAAAATTTGGTTTAATTACAACCAATTAATATCCGAAGACCCCCGTGTACGCTAATGGTGACTGGTGCACGTTAAATTCCATCGTGGTCACAAAGTCCTCCAAGTTCCCATACCAAATCAATACCTCTGGTGGTGACAAGTCAATTCTGGGGATCCTCTAGTTGGCCTCTGTCTCTAAAAATTTGATGGATCCACTTATGTGTGTGTGCGTGTTGTGTCTGTCTTACTTGACAAAGGTTTATAAGCGGGTCTCTGACCAAGTACTGTAGGAAGTAATTGACTTAACCCCTTTAACTCTAAACAAATGTACGATTAACTAAACCCCCTAGACACCAGCAGAGGGCACTGATGCTAACAACCGCAACATATCCCCGATCTTTGTAATTGTATCCACCCACACTTGGAGAGCGGACGTAGGCAGAGAGAGTCCTACGTTTGCCACTTGCCGGCTAGAGGAGCCGTTAATAAAGCATATTCATCTAAAGCATCAGTGTTTCATTTAAATAAAGCATCAAGTTTTACTGAGTCCCACCCACAGTACACAAATCTGAATATATATGTCTACCAACCAAGTGTATTGCTCATTCAAATAGTGAAAAAAAATAAACAGATTTAAAATATTTAAAAGCCATATTTTAATATCACAAGATATAAAAAGTAATACCAAATACAGTTCTAGTTACATTCCAAATTATAAATTAACAACGTATGCAAAGAAAACACTAAATCTCTTAGATGAGGTATTGACACCATCTAAGACGAGCTACTACTAAATGGGGAATGTGTTACAAACCCTAAACTTAATAATACAAGAAACATTTTGCAATGTAAAGCGTTTTACAAACATATAACCAGTGATAAACTTAGTTCTTAAATATATATAATTAACAGGAATAACAAAAATGTATAACAGGTAATGTATAATAAAAACATCGGAATCATAAAACAACCCCTATACCCAATGTGGTGTATACAAAAGTATTTTTTAACAAATGTAAAAAGGACTACAGCTATTCACACAAAACATCTGTTATTTTTAAAAATACATTCTACTTACAACATAAGTAAGTAACAAATTTTCAAGGGGTATACATCAGTGCAGAGTATAAAAAGTGCACAATTATCTTACTCTTATAATTTAGGAAAATTGCATTCGCTGAGATTTCTTTCCAAAACAACTTTGATGTATTTTTAAAATTTCCATAAAATAATGTTTTAGGATATTAATGAATTCACAGAAATACTTTTTTCAATATGAATGTAAAACATTATAAATTGATTAAATTGTTAAAAAATTAGATTACTTATCCTGAGATATTAACTTTTGGTACTTTTTTCAATTTGAATGTAAAATATTATAAATTGATTAAATTGTTAAAAAATTAGATTACTTATCCTGAGATATTAACTTTTGGTACTTTTTTCAATTTGAATGTAAAACATTATAAATTGATTAAATTGTTAAAAAAAATTAGATTACTTATCCTGAGATATTATTAACTTTTGGTACTTTTTTTCAATTTGAATGTAAAACAGTATAAATTGATTAAATTGTTAAATAATTAGATTACTTATCCTGAGATATTATTAACTTTTGAGAAGTTTACAACATATTGTTGTGGGACATGGAATTACAGTAATTATTTCTTTCAATTTCAAATAAATACGACGTATTTCTTAACTTAATACTAGTTAGCTAACAGTATAGCCTACATACTTAACCTTTTAATTTTTTAAAAATAACGTAAACAAACTATTTATTACAAGTGTACAGAAGATCACAAAACTTTGATTAGTCTTTAATGATATTTGGTAGTAAATAAGACTTAATTATTCAAAAAATATTATAAAAATAGCATTTCTCTAAAAAGATCAACTTTCAGTGTGTATTTTGTGGACTCACAAAATGATAAATTTTCAAAACATTTAATTAACAGTCATAGTAAAACTTGTTGTGTTAAATAGTGAAAATAATTTGCAACAATTGTTTCTAATCGGAAATGTTTTTTTTACATCAAACTAAAACCAGAGCCAAAACGTCTCTTACATGCGGCAATAGAAAGACTTTTATTAACATAGCAGAAGAGATTTTTTTTGATCATACAACAATGTGCAGTATTTATATACAGTAAAATACAACAATGTGCAGAATTTATATACAGTAAAATTTCAATGAACATTTTGCCATCGTTAAATCGTTAAGTACAAACTTGAACTCTTTCTTTGGACATAAAAATAGATTATAAATAAAATACATTTCCGTACAGTATTCGTACTGTACTCGTACAGTATTTCGTTCTGTAAAAAAGCATTCATTTTAAAAATATACTTGAAGTACATAGAAAATATGGGAATGCGCTTCTGTTAAATACGGGGAAAATTATAAAAAAATTATAAGGTAACGCATTGGAAAAATATGCCAACAACTTAAAACATGAATATTGAAATACTACTAAGATTCGAAATGGGCATTAAAATATATATTATCTGACTGGTGGAATGTCGTGTAGCTATATAGCAATGTTTTAGTTAATTTAAATTGTTCTAACCAGGTGGACCATTTCATCTTCAAAAATGGATTCACGGTCTGTCCTGATTTTGGTTAAAGCGTTTTACAAGTGCATGAGTTTTGAGAGCTGTTTGTTCTGCAATCAATACGAAAGACACAAGTCGGCTTTCCTTTATATCTCATTAGACAATCGAAAATGTATATCATACATCCCAAAAAACTATTGTTTTTGTATTCCGATTATAGCACATTAAATTGCATGGATAGTATAGAAATTCCATTAAAGTCTTAATTGTATAATGAATACATAACATAAACTCAATGCTATTTGTCAAGATTTTGAGAATCAATAAATGACACTAATTTTAACCCTTTCGCTTCCATGTAACTTTTTCTGAATTACAGGTTTCTCGCGATATTGGCCTAGAATACTTAGTGTTTCGAACAGCCAAGTAGCCGAATCTTTCTGCTTAATTAGTCGCCTTTCTTATTCGATGAACGTCTTCGAATTGCATTTTAATCTGTGGACATAATAAACCTGGTAGAGATTATTGGTGTTGATTCCATTGGGGTTTGTTGTGAATGAAAACGCCTGCAGTGACGTCACCCGTTGCCTTAAACCCCACAAATTAACCCGATAGCTAATTCGTCTAATCTAGAACGATCACTCCTACAGTGAAGCCTCAGTTACGTCAAACATTGTGTCATGTTTTTCGAGCTACTGCGCGTAACATACTGACACCGAGGTATCCCAAGATGCTCCGCTCTGTAGAGGGGTCCTCCAATTGAGATGATTTGAAGCAGGGCTGTCAGGTTTTTCGAGCTACTGCGCATAACATACTGACACCGAGGTATCCCAAGATGCACCGCTCTAGCCTGCTTCATTTGTGCGCTGCATATACAAGGACCTCTCTATTCTCCTTCCTACCTCTATGCCAGAAACAAACCACGAAAAACTCTTGCATTGAAGAATTACTTGATACATACAGGGCCTGATTTACCATAAGGCCTGTTAGGCCCGGGCCTAGGAACCCCAAATATTAGTTTATATTATGCTACAGGCCATTGATTACCAGAATTTTTGTATTTTTTAAATTTTTCAAGATCCTACTTTGTTTTTCGATTGACTTTGACTCAGATATTGACCTAAAGTTATTGGTTTGATCGATATTATAAGGAATCCGATAAAATGTAAGCAAGAAATAAGTTACATCGACCAACTAGCACCATCTCTACGGGTAATCACGCATAACTTTTTCCGTAAAAGGGCAACCAAAATTTGTTGTGCCTATAGTCTGAGTTCCAAGATCAGGCCCTGGATACATAGCAAATGGCGATATGGAAGCTTACAAGGGCTAAACGCTACATTAATTCGGATTCAAAAAGGCTTTTAATAAGAAAAAATAATTGTCTTGTTCGAGATATTGTAGTGCACACACAGAAGATGATCCTCTCAGCAGAAAGCATGATGAAGTATAGGTTGCATATCACAGAGTGTAGGAACGCGACGGCATTTCACACCACCGTCAGTTTCTCCTGGGGGGAGATGAAGGACTGCATCTCTTCCGGGTTGCTCTCGCACGGACATTTCTCTACCACGGACACGGGCACTGCAATAAATTATACATACATAAATTTATAAAAGGGACTGCAAAAAAGAATGATTTTTTAAAAAAAAAAGTAGGTTTGTAACAGAAAGTGTAAAATAGAAACAATTTCACACAAAATTCAGGTGTCTTTAAGAAGCACCAAACACAGCATTTAGTTCTATGTTAAACTTTTAAACGTCAAAATTTAAAAACAAATATTTTTCATCGAAAACTCAATAAATATGAATTATTGTTTGCTATTTTTTTTCTATTGAAATTATTGTGACCTGATGGTAAAAATTTCGAGCCAACTCTGAAAGTCGAGTCAATTCTTATTGGTACAGATTGTCATGGTCACCCATCCCTTCGGACGATAAATGAGTAGTTGGTTGGTTGGTAGACATATTCAGGCTTGTGTGCTGGTCACAAGACAGCTTATAACCATCGCAAGAAGACGACACGACATACACACAATAGACAGATGCTGCCATCTATATATCACCACCTCCACAATTTAGACATGTCCCTTAAGTGGAGGGAAATAGTCTCCAGGGACATGTACCCGTGGGAAACTACGCAATGACCGCCCACAGGACTTTCGGACCCAAGAGATTTAACGAGCACGTACTCCGCATATACTCGACAAACACAAACATCCATGCCTTACCGGGATTCGAACCCGAACCCAGAGGCTCCAAAGGCTAGCTTATCCTAACCGTTGCGCTGCCGGGTCGGCCGATAAATGAGTATTCAGCTTGATTGAGAAGTTAACTGAGGATTCATTGCCACAAACTATGCAGTTGGCATGACAAAAAATTAACTAGCATAAGAACCTTAGACCAAAAGGCTACAGAAATGAAGACGGATACCACCTAATTTTTGGTCCGTCCGTGGCCGAGTGGTTAAGGCATCAGCCTAGAGGTTCAACCTTCTCAAGAGTGCGGGGGTTCGAATCCCACTTACTGCCAGTCATCCTATAAATCGGATCTGTGCTGGAAATAGTAGAAAATCCTCATCACGGATGGGCCGAGTACACAGGGACAAGACGTGCTCGTTAAATCTGTGGAGTCCAAAGTCCCGACGGCGTTAGCGTACGATGTCGCTCGAAGTTCCGTTGGGTGCCCGCTCAGGTGTCGACCTCGTCACTTGACCAGGGTTCTAAAATACGAGGCGTTATTGGCTGTGTTAAAGCTCCCGAAGGAGGCTAGAAATAGGCAGCCGGAAGCGATTACCTTACCTTACCACCTAATGGACCAATAGGATCGGACGGATTTTAACTGTGGCAAATTATAAAGTGTAACTTAGTAAAATAAAAGAATTCTTATGCCTAATGTTATTACACAGCATTTAGCCTTGTTTTATACTTAAGTATAGAATCGAATGTCTCACCCCCTAATCCGTTGAGCTTCTTTTCGCACGATCCGGCCAGCGAGCTGTCCTTGAAACACGTCCTCTTGTACAGCTGGTAGAGGCAGCAGCTAACTGTAACGGTCGCGATCAGGGGCAGCGAGTACAGCCATGGGAACGCCAGCACTTTCTTCTGCATCTGCGCATCAGTAAAAAAAGAAAATATTAATCATATTACATCATTTATATACAATAAATGGACAACTGGAACGGCCACGCCTACGGTGACGTCACAGCAACATCAAATATTGTCTTATGTCAACATCTTATGTCATAAACCACCCGGAGGCTAATTCGCCCAAATTGGAACGTCCACCCTTTTGGTGACGTCCAGCTGCGTAAAACATTGTCTACTAACCCACAAACAATATTAATTGCATTCCAACATTTATATTCAATATATAGATAACTGAAATTGCCACGACTACGTTGACGTCACAGCTACATCAAATATTGTCTTATGCCTCACAAATCACCCGGAGGCTAATTCGTCCAAATTGGAACGTCCACGCTTATGGTGACGTCACAGCTGCGTCAAATATTGTCTACTAATCCACAAACAAACCATGTCCCACCCCGGTCAAATTGTCCGTTCATTCTCTTGTTCCCTGAAAACAAGGCAGTTGGTTGTTAACCAGTTAACATAGATATAGATGGCGCTAAGCATGGCAAATAGGGATGAATCATCATCACTAGTTCGAACGTGACTTTCTGATATATAGATGGCGCTACTCGACCTTAATTACACTGAAACGTTCTCAGCAATTCGTCTGTTTATAGTTTGCTGGAAAGGGGGCTTAGTTTTGGTTAGGTTAGTTTGAATTATCGGCGCATTAGAGCTATAAGTGGTTTCATGGCTATTATGGCGAAGGACGTCGTATTTAGAACCACAATCATTTGACGGACTTAGTTTTGTTTTTTCGATTTAACTCAAAATCGAAATAAATAAATCGGAATTTGTTCCGGCTTTTTTTAATTTCAGCTTCTAATTTGTTTATGATTGTAGATGGCAGCACAACCAACGAATGATTTCAAAATTAGGAATATTTATTTGTAACAATAACAGGGCAATTCTACTACAATTTTTAATTTTATGTCCCTTGGGCATAACTTAAAAAAAATTAGTATTTCTTTTCAATTTTTTTCTTATTATACTAATAGACTGGTCCTTATATAATTTCAAAACGGAATTTTAAAGCAAAGACACTCTAAAAAATTTTTAGGACACAAAACAATGCAGAAAATTCCTTACCTTTCCATGTCCCGAATGTTAAATGTTTAGTTTAGGGTTCAAACTAACACATTTTTGAGCTAAAAATTACATTCATTAGGTTTTTAAATTGAACTAATACTATATCTTAACAAATTCCTTCCATAAAATTTTGGCTTTTAATATTTATAATGCGTATTTCTCTTCTCCTAACTTTGTCCCTGGGTTTTGGTACATTCAATGACCTCGTTACTAAAGTGGCGAAGAGACGCACTGGATGGAGCTAAGTGATTCTTCAATCATGAAAACTGTATTGCAGAAAACTGACATTTCAGTTAGGAGCCGCATTTTTTTGCTATACTTCACGAATAAGCCCAAAAGTTAAATAAACCAGTAAAATGAGATTTATTACTTTCCTTACAATCCCCCATGGTTAATGTTACTTTTTCTTTATAATTGGATTTTTTTCTATAAATATGTTTAAGTGGAGTATAAGGAGTAAAAAAATCCATTTTTATTAAACTATGGAGTTAGTTTCAACACAAAAAATACCGGAAAACATCGTGAATTTCCTCACCGTCCGTTCTTTACCTTCCGTTCCTATAACCGTCACAATGATCTAGGGATGGAAAACCGAAACCTGTTTTAAGACTAACCGGTTTGTTCGTGACTTCGGTTTCATTGAAAATTAGTTATTTTCATAAGGCCAGTTTAAACCGGTTTCTGCCATCCCTAATTTTCTCTGCCATCCCTAATTTTTTTGTAAAAAAAATTCAAATGAGCTTTTCTGAACTTTTTTTTTTAATTCTAGAACCCTTATAAACCTTTTTACAAATATTTAAAGTGATTATTGAGTGTTTTTTTTATACCTGAAATTAAAAAATATGGTAGAACTGCCCAACAAGTAACAAAGTTTTCAGCATAATTATTACATATTTAATATATTCCACATACAATTAAAAAAAACTGAAGCTCTTTTTTCTTGACTTTATTGAATATAATTAAATTAATGCAACATATTGATAAGGGCGTGCCTGAATGCAGCCTTCGCGTTACACAAGAATTGGACAATTGTCAAATTACTAGAAATACCACTTTTTTGTCTTTTCATATAGAGTTGCATTCAATGCAAACCTGTGTATTTTGCACCTCTTTCTTTTATTTTAAATTACCATATTGGAGTTTTAAAATACTTGTACAACAGGTTTGTGTATTTTAAAACATGCAGTATGGCAGAATTTTCAGTGTGACCTTAGAAGATAGGTAATCATGATGTGTACCAACGTTTATTTTTTTAAATAAAAATTAAACGAATTCATCGAACGAGAAACTTGTTTTTACATTCTATTTTTAGATTTTCAAATCCTTTCCATTGAATATTGAAAATCACTTAAATCTTAGTTGCTATAATTAGGTTTTTTAAAATCATAAATAATGTGCTTAGAAGGTTTTAATAAGGTTGTAAATCTTAAAATGTTTTTTATTTTATTTTAAGAATCACAATTTTTCAAAATTTTCAATTTTAAGTTGCTTTATTATTATCATTATCACCATCATCATCATCATCATCATTATTATTATTATTATTACTTTATTTTAGGTCTTCGTTCCTTTTCAAATTTCGAGGCTTAGGTATTAGGCCTAAGGTTTTTATTTATATATTTTTTTTTACTTCAAAGTAGTACATGAGTTACTAGTAACTGTCGGACGTCATAATAAGGTTTTTGAGAAAATCGCGCATGCGTAAGGAAAGCTCCATAGAACTTTTTAGTTTTAAAAGTATTGGTGAAAATAGAAAGCTACAAATTTGGGCAAGAGTTCCTAGCATCATTTAGTCATCATAAGGTTCTTGAGAAAATCCACGCATTCGCAAATGATAGTTTTTATAGAACTTTTTAGTGGTTGAAATTACCTTATAGGGTATTTATTTACCTTCAAATGTATTGATTTATTAATTGGTAATTACAGGGTGTCCCAAAAAAGACTACTTGTTTTTAAAAATTAATAAAAAAGAAATGGATAGAGATACTAACACAAATCTTGCAGAAAACGAATGAGTCTGGTCTGGAATTTGATATGGGACACTTTATTATGTTAGTTATGTTTATTACGATGTTATGGTATTACACTTTATTATGTTCAATTTAATCGACAGATGGCGCGGCACTACCGTGTGTTGGCTGTATGAAAGAACTAGGCATGCGTATATACCGAAAAGAAGGACACGTGGTCAGAAATGTTCAGTAGCTTTCAGTTCAGGGAAAGCAGCAATAGTTATTGCGTGGAATCGAACACATGGTATTGCAGCGCTATCTGTCGGTTAAATTAAACCTAATAAAGTTTAATAACATATAATAATGTAATAAACATAACTAACATAATAAAGTGTTCCATATCAAATTCCAGACCTGACTCATTTGTTTTCTGCAAGAATTGTGTTAATATCTCTATCCATTTCTTTTTTTATCAATTTTTTAAAACAGGTAGTCTTTTTTGGGACACCCTGTAGAAGTCGCGTAGTGTTACACACTCCTACTTTTTCACTATAAGCCATCGGATTTTTTCAAATTTTTAGCTTTATTATTATTGTTGTTGTTTAATTTTAAGCCATCGTTTCCTTTTCTAAATTTGAAGCCCTACGATTTTTTTTTAAAGCCACATGTTATTTTAATTCTAAGTTTTTTTTTATTTGAGAAGCTTGATATGTTTTTCTTCATATTTAACACTCACAGTTCCATTATAATAGAACACTCACCTCCAATGGGAAAGACAGCGAGATTACAGTGAGTGCTGTCCCGATGTTCTGAATGGAGCACTCTATCGCGATGGTCTTCCGTACCGGCGGGGGCTGCCTCATACAGAAGGCCAGCCCGTAGCCCAGGGACAGCCCGACAAAAGGCAGGAGAACCAGCGCGACGTAGAACTGCCAGCCGATGCCGTCGAAGATGTCCGGGAAGATGATCAGCTCCATGGTCTGGCATATGAAGATGATAGCGAAGCCTGCGTAGCTGCCAGCCTGGAGGAATACATGAAACGAGTTTATTTCGGTAGATGGGTAGGGAACATATACATTCCGGCTTGTGTGCCTGATCAGAGACCCGCATAAGCCTTCGTCAAGTAAGACAGACACAGAAAGAATTTTTACTGTCACAGAGAAAGGAAAGTACACCTAAGGCGAAGGCGGGAATCGAACCCGCACCCGTTACAGCGCGCAGACTGCTAGCTTAACGGTCCAAACCACTCGGCCATCCGGGCCCCGGGGTTGATTTTATGCATATTTATTTTAATTGTTTCCAGCTGTCTATTTCTAGCCTTCTTTTAGGAGGTTTAACACAGCCAATCACGCCTTGTAATTTAGAACCCTGATCAAAGTGATGAGCATGTTGGTTGGTTGGTTGACATATATATATATTCAGGTTTGTGTGCTTGGTCAGAGACCCGCTTATAAACCTTCGTCAAGTAAGACAGACACAACAGACAACACACACACATAAGTGGATCCATCTAATTTTTAGAGACAGAGGCCAACTAGAGGATCCCCAGAATTGGCTTGTCACCCCCAGAGGTATTGATTTGGTATGGGAACTTGGAGGACTTTCGGACCCAACAGATTTAACGAGCACGTACTCCGCATATACTCGACAAACACAAACATCCATGCCTTACCGGGATTCGAACCCGAACCCAGAGGCTCCAAGGGCTAGCTCCCTAACCGTTGCGCCGCCGAGTCGGCAGAGCATGTCATTTAACTTGGTGAGGTTAGGTTAGGTTAGTTAGTTAACGCTTCTGGCTATCTATTACTATTCTCTTAGGATCTTTAACGCAGCCAAATTATTCCTCGTAATTTAATCGACACATTCAAGTAACGATGTCGACACCTGAGCTAAATCAAAATTGGTAGCGAAAGTACACGGTGAATTTTTTCTCAATGTTGAGGTATTTGCCGAGTACGCTAAAGCCTAATCCTCCAAAAGCCCTTTTCAACAAATTTTATGTAACCAAGTGAGTGTCTACTGTTTAAAAACATTAAATAGAAAAAAATGGTTAAATTATTTATTTTACTACTTATATAATACTCAGTTTTATAAAATATTGAAATTATTATCCATTAGGATTCATGAATGGGCAACCTTGAAGACTTTTATTTCGATACAATGTTCACGTAGGTATACATAATGAAGAATTTTATGACAACCTTGATCGTAAATTATTCGTATTACTTTTGATATTGCTTTTCATTTTTTAGCTTCCACACTACGTTTATAACGTATAAAGTGAAAGGTATTATAATTGTCCAGTCCCTCCGTCCGTCTGTCACCCACTTTCATAGCCCAAATTACAAATGCTACAGGCAGGTGTGATACGTCAAAAAAATTCAGCTCATCGAAATTGGTAGACATTGAAAATTTAAGAAAAAAAATCGTATTAGAAGCAATCAAATTATTAAAAAAAATGAAAAATTTAGTAATTTAGTAAATTTAGTAAAATAAAAAAGTATAATAAAAGCATTAGTAATCTACAGAGCACCTGCGAAAGTATCGAAATAAGAAGTTATTGTCTGTCAGCAAAACTATAAAAATAATTTAATCGGAAGTTTTCAAGAAGTTTCACTTTTTAACTGGATTTCCTTATGTTACGCTCAATCAGCCATGTATAGTTATTTTATTAAAACTATAACGTGTTTATCATACACTATCAATTATTTTGTAAAAATTTCGTTTTACAATTGATTATATTAGAATGTAACTTTTAATTTGTTTAAATTATCTATATACAAGTTTTTTTAATGTTAAATAAATCTGTTTCTTGAAATTTCTTCAACCTGAAAAAATCTCCTGTTTTTAGGAAGTACATAATTAAATAAAAACACTGGTTCAAACTAGTACCAGCGAACTTTTATTAACTCATAAAGTAAAAAAATTTGGTTAATTTTGGACGAAGTTAGACAAACCCTGGTAATTGACTAACAACCCTAACCCTAAACAATTCTCTGGTAATTGAGACTTCGATGGATTATTTGATTGTTTCAGTAGGTGTTTTTAAACAAGTTTATTGTAACTTCTTATCTTAAGTGCTAGCTCCCACGTATTTACATAATTCGGAATTACGTATAAAAGTTTTTGAGGTTAGCTTTATTCTCAGTAACAATGTGTTTCGCTTCTAGGGAACATATATTACATGAAGTACTGGAAATGAATGTAATAGACCATAATGGCTCGTATGAATGAAATAACTACCTTTTCAAAATCAGGAAACATGATATGACTTTGAACTTGACATAGAAACCACAAAATTGGATTGTTTTCTGCGAGATGTTGTGGTTCCATAAAAAAAAGTTATAATAAAATTGTGAGGAGAAAAATTTGAGAACAAAAATTATTTGTTCAAAGTGCTACGTTGCGATTATTATTTTTTTAAAATGCCATAATCTAAGTATTCAAATGAATGGTGAGAAACAAAACAAAAATTAAAAGAAATGTCAAGACCAATTTTAAATTTTAGACAATTCTATGCAAGAATAGGTGTTCAGTATGAAGTTGCTTTATAGACGAAATTTATTGTTTGGATAATTTTTGTTTCAGGGGTTGTAAAATTAACTTAAAAGTTGGGGATAACCATGCAACGGTGCAATGCTCTGTTTTAGTAAATGTGTTGTGATGTCGTCAAAAGTATGTTGAGGACAGTAATGACATATTTCACCGACATTTATTCAATCACATACTGTTATGGTTGAGAGTGAAGAAAAACAACGTAATTATTAGCGCAAATGGCTTATTTGGTGAATTGAAATTTCACCAAATAAAAAATTTGCCCTAATAGTTACATCGTTTTTCTTTACTCTCATGTTTCTTGCGCAAAGTCGAAGATACTTTCTGAATACTGTTATGGTTACATAATTTTTATTCCTTATGAGTATTAATAATACTAAAACTTCATTTAATAATTCAAATATTAAATTTTTAAATAATAATAAGAATATAAAAATCTCATTTAATAATTAAAATATAAATTTTTTATTTAATATTAATAATATAAAATTTTTATTTAATATTAAAATACATCAATTTTATTTAATAATAAAATATAACTATTTAATTTAATATTACTATTTTAAAAATTTCATTTAATATTAATGATATAAATTTTTTATTTAACAATAAAATATATCAATTTTATTCAATAATAAAATATAACAATTTCCTTTAATAGTAAAATATAACAATTTCATTTAATAATAGAAATTTAAACTTTTCTTTAATGAAAAAACCCCATATATTTTAATGATGTGGAACACAAAATGAAAAATTGTGAGAAACCAATCCAAGTTAAGCCTACCTTGGTGATGTAGGGTGCCGCTTTTGGGTACTTCCACCTCACCAGCATGCCAGCTCCTACGGGAGCCGTGACGGACGCCAGCGACAGCGACATCTTGGAGTACGGGATGACAACGGCGCCCGTCTCCAGCCACTGCCCGTACACCCACATGTTAAGCGGCATCATGCCCAGGGCGGCTATTGTGCTACATGTGGTCATCGTCACGCTGCAAGAAAATAAGTGAGTTGATTTGGAATAGAAATATACGCTTAAATTGATTGTTCACGACTATGGTCTTCTTTTATCATATATATATGTTTATTTAGATAAACCTAAGAGGGATTGTCAGCCCCATAGAGCTAATGCATTAGTTTTTGGAATCACAACTTCAGCAGTAGTATTGCTTTGCTATGTTAGTCCTTTTTCCTAAGGTACGGGAATCGTCATAACATCAATTTAAAACAAAATTGAATAGAAAATAACATACGGTTATTTAGTTATTAATTGATAAAGTTTTAAAATAGTGTCGCCATTTGCTGAATATTTTTGGTATTTTAAAACTTTAAAAATATATAATTAAATAACCAGATAATATTTTCGTTTTAAAATTGTTTCATTTCGATGTTATGTTGATTCCCATACCTGGAGACAAAAAGGCTAAGCAATACTTCTGCGGAAGTTGTGATTCCAAAACTAATGTATTAGCTCTATGTGACTGACAATCCCTCTTAAGCAGGGCTCTCTCAGTGGCCGAGGTCGATAATCGACGAGCCTCCTTCCCGAGAAGGTTAAGGGTTCTGTTCTAGCCTTACTATAGACGTAATCGTGCTGGAGGAAAATTCAAAAATCACTGGTGCCCGAGGACATTTCTCGTTCAATCGGTGGAATCGAAAGTACCGACGGCGTTAACATACGATGTCGCATGAAGTTCCATTGGGTGCTCGCCATTGAGCTAGAAGGGAAACTGGAGTGAAGTGTCAGCGAGCTGAAAACCCACTCACAACCTTTTGAGTGAATTGGGCAGAAAATGACTATTTTCCCTACACTTGTATGCAATGCTTGTATGAGACCCGTCTATCATACAGACTTGGGCTCCTAAATGTATTTTAACATTTTTAGTTCGAAAGAATTAACTTTGTTTAACTTTAAATTGCAACTTTTTTTAAGAAATAACCATGTGGATCACTAACTAAGAACCAGCGTAGACGAACCCAATAGCGAAATAGGCAAGTTTCTAGGTTTTCTGCCCGGTTCGTTTCTGCTGCAGTGCTGTGTATTCCTCCGTGTTTCGTTATTGGGCCGGCTCGTTTGCTGGCCTGTTCACACACCTCACTCCAGTTTTCCTTCTAGCTCAATGGTGCTCGCTCAGGTGTCAACCTCATCACTTGACCTAGGTTCTAAATTACGAGGCGCATTTGTCTGGGTTAAAGCTCAATAGAGGCTATAAATAGACAGTCGGAAAACGTACTACTAAACTTAAGTAGAAAGCTCATTTTCGCGTGGCAAATTTTCCATCGTGAGTTGGTTAAATGCAAAAAGATTTTTCAACAACCTTCGCTACAGTTCCCACAATCTCTACAAAGAGAAAAAATGATAATTTCAAACAAGAAATGTACATCGCTTTTTGATACCTTTAATCGTATAAGATAAACATATGCATAAAAGTAATAAAAAAAATTCAACTGTGGCGTAAAATTAGTAAGAGTTTAAGACTATTTAAAAGAAACTCTATGGTGTGTGGTACTACACAACTTTCTATAACCCCACAATAAATCATTACATTTAAAGTAATGTTATACCCTGTATGGTAAATTTCAATAACTTAAAAACCACAAAAAATTCTATGGCAATTAACGTGTGCATGCACGATTTTCTCAAAAACCTCATTACAACGTCCGACAGGTACTGGGTGTACCCCTAATTTTAAGTCTGTAGATCTTTTATTTCAAGCTGTAGAATGGTTTAAGACAGACAGATTGACCAATGTTTGAAAACCTTGTTTAAAAACCAGTACCTTAAAAATCGAAGAACGCATTTTATATATAATATTTGCCCATATAATTAGTTCTCTATAGATAAGTTAGAACTGATTATTTTTAAGAGTGTCGAATTACGCTGGAAAATGACTTTATAAAGTTGAAAAGGGGGTGAGTGTGTGTGTAGTAATCTAGAGGTCGCCATCGGGTCAACTTTAAGTAAGATATTTTAATAACAGATGGCGCCACTACAATTAATGCTTATTTCATCTTCAAAATAAAATGGTCTACTAGTTTAAAGAATAATTTTTTTAACTATACAATTTTTTACGACAAGAACAACGATTTGCAGCATTGTCTTGCAAATAAATTATTCTAATTTATGTTTAAAAAAATAACCTACTTCTACGAAACTTCAGGGTATGCAGCATTTTTATTCTGAAAGTTTTTCGAAATTTTGGACTCGTATCATTATGAAGTAAATAATTTTTTTTTACAGTTTTTAATTGACTCTTACATTTATTTCAAGAAATAATGGGGCTGTTTCACGTCGTGGATGGCAACAGCTCAGGCGGTCTGTTGTCATTTGTTTTCTGGAATTACTTTTGTTTTGATATTCAAAAATGAGTTTTCTTAGAATATTTTACTTATTAAATTTTTTAAATGTCAACTTCTTGCTGAGCTGTTGGTTGTTCAAAACATATGATAACGAAAGCTTGCATAGAAAGATTTTTTTTTATCTATATCGGTCATTTTGAGAGTGAAACCGAAGCAACCAATGAAATTCAGTACGGATACAAATGAAAACAAGAGCTTTGCATTCTTTTCTGCACCCTTCCCATTGATTAATGAAATATAAATGAGTTGCATGCAAAAAATTGTTCATACACTTAAACCAAAAAATAAGTACACCATGAAGAAATCTCAACGATAAAATTGATGAGAGCTTATAGTTCAGAGGGACTGTCAGTCCCATAGAGCTACTGCATTAGTTTTGAAATCACAAGTTTTGCAAAAGAATTGCTTTGCCATATTATACCATTTTCACCAGGTATGGGAATCATCATAACATCAATTTAAAACAAAATTGAAAAGAAAATAACATCCGGTTATTTAATGATTAATTGATAAGGTTTTAAAATCATGTCGTCATCTGCTGTATATTTTTGGCATTTTAAAACTTCAAAAATATATAATCAAACAACTAGATAACATCTTCGCTTCAAATTTGTTTCACTTCGAAGTTATGTTGATTCCCATACCTGGGGAAAAAGGGCTAACATGGCAAAGCAATACTTCTGCGTAAGTTGTGATTCCAAAACTAATGCATTAGCTCTATGGGACCGACAGTCCCATAGAGCTAAGTCTACAGAGAAAAGGAAAGAATATCATTGATTGAAGAAGGTTTGCACAAGATTGATAGTGACGTATCGATTAATTTAACTGTGATAATAACTACGCTGTAATCAATCATGATTATCACATTATTTGGTGCAAATTAGTTGACAAAGATGAGACATGCAAAACATACAATCAAGAAATACGATATGATCAATTATTTAGATGTTGATATATTAATAAATTATAAGTTCAAAAGATCTTGATGATAATTCAGTTATTCAAGTTCATAAAACAGGGAGACATGGAGGGCTTAGGTTTTACCTTAAATAGCCGGACCAGACCACATGATCAGAAATTGAATAAATCATGCTTTAGAAGGGAGGTAAGAAAACAGTATTTTTACAATAGAGTTGTCAATGAGTGGAATGCTTTACCAGATTATGTTGTGTATTCGAAGAGAGTAGAAGATTTTAAGAAGAATCTTGATAGTCATTGGAAACTGGTAAAGTATTCGATTTATTTTGGACCAACCTTGCTGGAAATGTTGTTGGTCGACAATTTTTGTATTTGTATTTGTAATTCAAGTGCAATTTTTCATGAATCGAATGTTATTTAATTCAAAATTCCAGTACGATGATGTTTAATTTTAATTTTTTCTGTTTTTACTGAATTTGTGTAAAGATGTTTTAGAATAAAATTCCCACAAATAACTGTTTCAGTGCTTTACGTTTATTTACGAGTCGTTAGTTAATTGTTCAAGAGATTAAATAACCCGCTTCCACACAACAGTTGTGTTTAACAGGTAAAAAGGCGCCAAACACAGCATTAATTCTATATTAAACATTTACATGCTAAATTTGGCTAGTTTCATTTAAATTTTATTTCGAAAATTCAATAATTTTTACTTATCGTTTGCAAAAATTAATCTATATTTTAAAGAATAAATATGTAATATTCCTCGCTTTTAAATAGAATGAAAATATTTCATATCAACATACGAAGAATCTCGTAGTGAAATATATTTGACGTCATTTCAAACTAATCGATGTCGCAAAAATAAATTTATTTTAATTTATTGTCTGAAAGAATTAAAGTTTCTCGAGCGATTGTTGCGAATGGCAATGGTGATTTAATTCTAATAAAAATGGCTTCCTATGCTTTTTAAATGAGCATTAAATTTTGCAGTGTTTTACATAATTAAGTAATACGAATTCTTTTCTGAAATTGTCAATGTATTCTAATTTCGATGCGCTGAATTTTTTGACGTATCACACTTGTCCGTAGCATTTGTAGTTTGGGCTATGAAAGTGGGTGACGGACAGACGGACTGAACGATAATAATACCTTCCACTTTTTACGTTATAAACGTAGTGTGGAAGCTAAAATCAAGAAATAATGAATTACAAAGTATTGAACAATTTATCTTTGTTGACATGAAACATTTGGTGTGTAGCACTATACGACTTTCAATTACCCCTCAGTAGATCAATACATTTAAAGGCAAATTACACACCCTATAAGGTAATTTCGATAACCTTAAAACCTAAAAAGGCATAGATACCCTCGAGAACGGCAGATGCTCTTCGCGCATGCGCGATTTCCCCGAAAACCTTATTATGACGTCCGACAGGTACTGGGAACTCGTGTACACCAAATTCGAAGTCTGAAGCTCTTTTGGTTTGAACTGTGAAAGGGTTTCAGACAGACCATTTGATCAATGTTCAACAACCACGTTTTTAGAATCAGCACCCTCCAAAAATAGTAGAAAACACGAAATCTCCGTTTCGGATTTTCGACACCAGTGCAATACTTTCAAAACCTTATATTACATAATAGGTATATAACCTTATATTACATAAAAATCAAGAACTAGTGGATTTTTAAAAAAAAAAGCATAGGATGATTTCTTATTATTACCTTGAAAAAAAAAACTATGATAAAAGTTTCCTCAGACAACAACAGAGCGTAAGACTGACTCTCAAAACTATGTATAAATTTTTTTAACATATTACAAACCGAACTCGGCCAATAGCCTGGTCGGTAAGGTCTTGGACTGGCATCCCTAAGGTTGCGAGTTCGAGTCCCGCTGCCTTCCGAAGACCCCCGTGTACGCTAATGGTGACTGGTGCACGTTAAATCCGTCGTGGTCACAAAGTCCTCCAAGTTCCCATACCAAATCAATACCTCTGGGGGTGACAAGCCAATTCTGGGGATCCTCTAGTTGGCCTCTGTCTCTAAAAATTAGATGGATCCACTTATGTGTGTGTTGTGTCTGTCTTACTTGACGAAGGCTCATAAGCTGGTCTCTGAACAAGCACACAAACCTGATATATATATATGTCTACCAACCAACCAACCAAACCGAACTAAGCAATGTTTACTTTCATATGTTGATGTTTGTAAACCCACTCAAACACATCAAAAAACGATACTACTGCCCTTGATCGTAACGGTAGACTTGACACAGTTTATTCCCGTTATTTTTGTCCGCACGCTTTTCAAAACTCTCTTCCCGTTTTGTTGCTATTACGATTCGTTGCTTGGTTGTGTTATGTGGGCCAAGGGTAGGAGGGGCCCGTGAGTTACGCAAAACGTTGACTTTTAGCTTCCACATTACGCTTACAACGTAAAGAATGAATGGGAATTTTTTAATAATAGATTTATAGATTTTTCCGGTTTGGAACTCTGCGTCACTCGCTTTCCCAAATCACAAATCTTACTATCTGTAAACATGGATGTTATTTCAAATTAAAGATTGTGCAGAATATGGTGTTTTCGATTAAAATTGATAGCAAAATATTCAAAGAATTCAAAAGTAAACCAGTTAAGTGTTTCCAGTAAAACCAGTTAAGTGTTTCCAGTAAAACCAGTTAAGTGTTTCCAGTAAAACCAGTTAAGTGTTTCCAGAAAAAGCAGTTAAGTGTTTCCAGTAAAACCAGTTAAGTGTTTCCAGTAAAACCAGTTAAGTGTTTCCAGTAAAACCAGTTAAGTGTTTCCAGTAAAACCAGTTAAGTGTTTCCAGTAAAACCAGTTAAGTGTTTCCAGTAAAACCAGTTAAGTACAGTAAATAATTAACACTGCAATTTGTTTTTGTTCCTTTAGTTATAACAACTAAGCATGAATTTTTCCGATAGTATATATTAAATTATTTTTTATTGCTAGTATACATATATTTCAATTTTAATAAATTAAAAATACGCACGATTACACACAACTAAAGAAATAACTTGCAAGTAAGTCACAAGCAGGAAAAAGTGCACATTGTAAACAATTATTTCTGTAAAAAACAGCACTTTTCCGCTTATTTACAGCACATTCTACAGCACGATGATGAAGTTTCTTAGCTTGCGTACGCGACGGGACCTGCCGTGACCTTGGTCAGTGTTCTTTACTAATCAGGAATTCAAACTGGATTGGGGCTGACGCACATGTGCTTGAAATTTACAGCAAATTTGTAGGCGTATGAATGCAGCACCAGTTCTGGTAAATGTGACTGATTTCTTTACATGCAATGCAAAACCAATGTTATTTTTTTGTAAGTTTAATATTATTTTAAACTTTATTGGCCCAAGAATAAAAGAAACTGGAGATCGTAAGAGTGATTGCTAATCGAAGTTTTATTTACCAATCTTTTAAAGAAAACTAATTAATAGATCTGTTGATTTGTCAACAGCCAAACAAATTCATATATAAAATTATTTAAAAGTTATAAAAGTAATATAGCTAAAAAACTTCACTCTACTTTAAAACATATAAACTTGAATAATATTAAATGTTTATTTAAAATGTTACCAAAAAAATTAAATATTTTGGAAACTTTGAAGTCATTTAAAATCAATAAAAAAAATCGAAGCGAAATTCATTGCGAAAAAATAAACGGCTTACAAAACAAATAAAATTAAGAAAACAAATAGAAATTGCAAATCTAAACAATTATGATTGAAACGACCTGTTAAAAGTTCACACATTCCTTTTCTAAATAACTAAAAAAACACACTTCTAAATATTCTGTAACTATTTTTATCCCTCGCAGTAAAGTAGTTCAAGTTTGATGTTGAAAACGAACTTGACACGAAAGTGAAAGAACGCAAAAAGACGCGTTCTGCTCTACATACAGTACGAGAGAAGAGTTATGGAACGGTTTTGTTCGGAAGTAGCGTTTTGAACACTGATCTGAATTTTGGTTTTGAACTTTCTCGCACTTAGGACCGCCTCTATGATTAACTAGCTTTCTAAACCCGGCGTCGCACGGGTTAACCTTTAATAACGGTAATTTGTTTTTGACACAGCTATAATAAAATGGTCGGTCTGTTCATTGGCGAATTTTGCAAAATATTTAAAATTTAACAACCCAAATGTGGTAATCATTCTACAATCAATAAATGAAATAAAATAATGTTAGTCAAATAACAATCCTACAAATTAAATCTTTGATTTTTCGTGTTTATACTTAATTTTTGCTCGCTCTAAAGTTTCTTTCAAATTGAAAATTAAAAGTAGAAATCGAATTCGTGTTAATTTTTTAACGGCTCTTCTTACTGGATTTTCATGTTTATCTACGGATGACGTCAAGCCCCTGTTTCGGCCCGGCCCATGTGTTTTCAAGCCCCAGTTTCGGTCTCTCACTCTCAGGTGGATAACGTATTTTTGTAAAAAATTATATTAATTAAAAAATCGTAATCCAAATATGAAAAAACTAAGCCTCAGGTGCCCAAGTAGCTAATACAGGAAATCTATATTAAAAATTTCGAATTTTTTCGAGCAGTATAAGTAGGTCTTTCACGATCCACAGACAGACTCTTTCTTTTATTATTATAGATGGTTGGATCCATAGACACGGGGGTAAAAAAAAAACAGCTACTTTTTCCCTACATGTTGCGGCCATCTCATCTCGATGAGTTTTGTAGAATATTACTGTTCTAAACGTGCACTAAACTTGTGATTCATAAAACAGAATAGTTTTTTTTATAGTTCTATTTCTATTCAGTGAAAAAATATGTGTGTCGTACTCAATTTTTATCAATAAACACATACAAATGTATCTTAATTCAACACTAACATGGTTTTTTTAAAAAAAATTATTACCGTTCATTTAATAAGCCTCTTATGAACTCTTATAAACCACTTATTATAGCTGAATGATATGACACATTCCTTAAACATTTTTTTTTACGGTAAACGAATTCGCTTTCAGTAATATAGAATAATATTTTCCGACGCCTCGAAAATCAAGTGAAACTTATTCCAACATCTTCTCCTGTCCCTTTATTTGTCCGTGCTTTAAATTTTAATGTGTGAAACAGCCCTCAGAGGTTGCCTCATAATTGAAATGTTTCATTCTTTGATTGAATAATTAATTACAACCACACCCTTCTTCGTCGCAAAGATATGAGACACCTCTCAAGGATTGACAACACTTCCGGCTGTCCATTTCAAACATCTTTCAACAGTTTTATCACATCCATGTTCAGCTACTAAATTTGAACCGCAGCCAAATTGGACAAGGTCTACAACTTTGAGCCAGCACCCACCACAGCCTTGTAGCGCCCATAGAGATAGGTAGCGCCGTCGCAGGACACTGGAAAATGAACATATTTAGCGTGCACCAGTTCTTGATACAAGATGTTTGGTCAACAGCTCAGGTTGTCCCATGTTAGGTTGTACGTTTTCCGGCTGTCTATTTCTGGTCTCCATGGAGCTTTAACGCATTCAAATTATGCCTCGTAATTTAGAACCCTGGTCAAGTGACGAGGTCGTCACTTGAGCGGGCACCCAAAGCAAAGGAATGGCACTATCGTCCGCTTGCTCGGGACTTCCGACTCCACAGATTTAACAAGCACGTCTATCGCAATGCACTGTCTCAGCACACAACACAAACATCCATGCCCACATGCCGGGATTCGAGTCCGGGACCTTCTGACTGCCTGGGCAGCTCCCTGACCATTCCCCGGCACAATCGGCTCTACTGACATCCATTTAAAATGATGTTTTTTTTTTAACATTCCTGTTACTACAGAATATAGGGGAGAATGAGTACGGTTGTGACAGTCGCCATATTAGCGAAACCATAAGGAATACCGTTTTTGGTGTAAGGGGAAAGGAACAGCTTGCCTGTCTGAACATATTTCACAGTATACCATCAGTCATCGCACGACATTAACGCCAGCAGAGGCCTGTATTACTTTTTGACATTCAAAAGTAAGTATTTTCATTCAATTTCTTTTAATAATTGTTATTAGATGTGTACAGATAGAGTAATGAATGTTTTTCTTCATTATACGTTAGACTTTAATAATAAAGTAACAGTATGATTACTTTGAATGTATATTATTTTGTATTGTGATGGCGATTGTTTTTTTTTTGCAAACGAGTGCGTTGGATACGGTTGTGACATAAATTGTGGGTACGGTCGTGACACAAGTAAAATTTGTTTTTTTTCTCTATTTCAGATGCTCAGAAAACGCCTGAGGAAGACAGAAAGGGGACAGTGTGACCTAAGAAAATATGAAGACGCTTTTATAGAAATGAAAAGCGGGATTTCATTTCGAGAGCTGCGAAAATTCCCCAAATTAATCGAATGTCTTTGTTACAATACATTTGTAAATGTGATGGAGCCGTAATAAAACGTTGCGCGGAAATATATTTTAGCCTTTCTCCTAAAGAGGTACTGAAGTTAGCTTTTGAACTCACTAATAAATATAATTTGAAACGACCTGCTACTTGGGACGAGAATAAGATGGTTGGCGAGGAATGGTTCGGTCATTCATGAATGGAAATCCTTCACTGTCTGTTCGTGTAGCTCAAGATACTAGCCTTTCCAAAGCAACAAGTTTCAATAAAACAAATGTGCAATCTTTTTTTTTTATGACAATTTGTAAATTATTATGGACAGACACACCTATGAGCCAAAGGATATATACAATGTTGACGAAACATGCGTCACTATCTTCCAAAAGATTTCTTTGTGTTATATATGAAAATGTTTATTTTGATGTAGAAGGTATTTTCTGCCTTTTGTTTAAGAGATTTTGATATATGTGTTTTGTATTTTGACACTGTTACCGTAATGTAAAATTAGAAATGTTTAGTTAACTTTTTGACTGATTGTGATAATTTGAACACTTTGTAATAATAATTATAAATTTATTTATAATTGTTAAATTTAATAATTAAATAATAAATAATAATAAATTAAATATTATTACTATTGTAATTATTGAATATTTGGTGTATTTTTGAATCTGCCACAAGCAGTGTCACAACCGCCCCTGGGGTGGGGTAGGTTGTTACATTTTTTCCCTTTTTTCCCTAATTTGCTCCTACGAGTTAACTATTATACTTAGGGACAAAAAAATTGTATTTTTGCTTAGACAGACAAATGTTGGACTTTACTATTAATGCCACTTTCCTCCAGCTACCAGGCATACTAACGAATTTATGGGCGATCAAATGAAAACTGTCACAACCGTACCCATTCTTCCCTATTTTAAACTTATAGAACTGAAAAGGTTTGATATAAGATTTTTTTAAAATCACTTTTCAGTCTTTAAACAAAGTTTTCATTTGGTTATTTGTATAAAAGATGATGTTACACGAGAGAAAAGAACGATTTCGGAGGACTTGCAAAAAACTTTTTTTTCAGTAGTAAATTTTAAATGCAATTTGCATTTTTTTTTCTTAGAATTGTCAATATATTTAAAGTAAACTGACAAAGCCTCTATGTTCATTTGCACCAAAAAAAAGATGTATAGAAATTAAGATTTCCAATTCCATGAAATTGAGGCGCCCATCAGCAAATATTAAACGTTATTAAAAAAATTATCGTATATTTTGTTTGCAAAATATGTTGATATAAAGGATATATGTAGGATTTTGCTTTGATATCAAGAAAATAAGAAGTCTAAGAATTCGAATAAAGAATATAAATGATTTATTGGAATATTATATAAAAGTATCCGATGTAAGCTAAGTTTGTTATATAATAACTAACTTATATAAAACAAGATTTTCCTACTTACATTTTAATGAAGAATACATTAAACAAACTGAAAATCAATACTCTTTGAAGGAAACTGGTTACATAAGCCTCGAAAGTACCACAGAAAATGATTTTGGAAAACAAACCGCGTGCTTTGACTGCAAATGATATTTAATTAGAACTAATGCTTTAAAAGCGAAGGATTAGTTCGATCATGTTACGACGGGGAAACGGTCAATCATTAATTTTCTATGTATTTTTATTGATTTTTTTTCTAGTAGCAAGATAAAATTGTCACGGATTTAGAATTGATGTAATTATTAGATATAGCTTGATTATAATTATTAAATCATCCTTAAAATTATTGCAATTATATTTTGTTGCTAAATTTAGATTAAATATTTTTGACTAATTGAGTGTATGATAATTTAAGATCTGTATTTTTTTTAAAAATCCTCTAATTTACTAAGAACAATTTATGAATCTTCATATTCTCTAGATCTAACTTTTCATTTGGGCTGGGGAGCCCAGTCGGTTAGGCATTTGCCTAGCATGCGGAAGGTCCCAGGTTCGGGCATCGCCAAAATAACTGCCGACCTATAAACGGCCCGTGCAGCCAAAAATGTCCCTCGTGTGGCGGGAGTGCACGTTAAATATCTTTCAAAGTCCTAACGCTGCGTACGATGTCGCCCTTAACGGTTGCGTTGGGTGCCTACTCAGGTGTCGGCTCGTCACTTGACTGTGGATCTAAAATACGACACCTGTCGCCAATAGCCCTCGTGTAGCTCTAGTGCGACGATAATTCAAACTAAACTAAATTAACTTTTCATTTGGAATGAATCCTAATACACATAAAGACCATATAGTGCAGAACAATATACTTAAACCAAATTAAATTACACATAAGTTAGTTTTAAAACGAATTTTAAACACTTGAAGTGGGCTTGTTTTAACACGTTGTCAAAGAAAACAAAACAACCAATAAAATCGCAGTTCGGAGCGAGGGGCGTTATAAAAAAACCATATGAGCTTGTTTCAATACTGTGTCAAAGAACACAACATAACCAATGCAATCGCAGTATGGAGAGCGTGACATCATAAGAAATATTCCTGTTGTCGTTTTTAGTCTATAAGGAGGAAGGTGTTAATGGAAAACTAAAGCAGCTCAAGTAATGGTTTCCTAAGATAACGGCACCGTCACCGTAACTCTACGCGTGACGTCACAGATTCGCTCCGCCACAATTCCGATCGTAATGTTTACGGCGAATGCGGTTTCCTCGAAATGAAGAAACGTAATCCGCAACCGATCCAAACGTAAACAAACCGACACATCGTGATTTTTTAGCCGGTTCGTAACTTCAATCAATATAAAAATGAGTTTGGATTATGAAAATTTAGCTCTGCTAATACTGATGGGAGATGAGGAATCTGATTTAGAAAGTAGCCGGCAGAGGGAAAGTGAAATTTTCAAACATAGGACAACTGAAGGGGCTTTCCATATCCTCATACGTCGGCATCTACGAACAAAGATAATTTGTTTTAAATCATGTGCACGAAGATTTAGTTTCGAAGCCCTACAATCGCCACAAGAATCCTATAGCCCCAGAAGAAAAAAGGCAGGCTGAGAAGCGCTCTTTTCGAACATTTTTATCTCGCAAAAGTAGCCGTTACGTGTCCGAAAAACGGGTGAAGAAGAGTCGGAAAAGCAAGAACGTCCGTGACGATGGTACAGATCCGTTACGGTTACGATTAACGTGTTGTTAGGAAACCATCGCCATATATTTGTACGTAAAAGGTTTCTGTGACGTCATACGTAACCGTTACGAATCTGGCGGATGACGGCACCGTAATCTTAGGAAACCATTACTTTAGGGATTCCCCCAAACATAACTGGTATGCTGCTAATTGCCCTG
Source organism: Oedothorax gibbosus (assembly GCA_019343175.1). Taxonomy (NCBI): domain Eukaryota; kingdom Metazoa; phylum Arthropoda; class Arachnida; order Araneae; family Linyphiidae; genus Oedothorax; species Oedothorax gibbosus. Next base: position 583,656 of record JAFNEN010000184.1, on the reverse strand, counting down.
GTATTTAACTTCAATACTCCTGTACACTGTTAAAAATTAGGCACTTTGTTTCAGCTAAAATATGGTTCCTAGTAGCTGCAACGGCTGTGTGGTGAAACGTTAAACCATATTTTTGGTATTCGGTTGAACCATTTCTCAGGTTTTCGTTTACAAATCCAGAAAAATGGTTTAACCAAACACCGAAAAAAAGGTGAAACATTTCACCACACAGCCGTTGCAGCTACTAGGAACCACTATCATGGTAAAAATCAAACACAAAATTTTTAACAGTGTAAAAGACTCCCTCCAAGATCTCAGTCTCGGCAGGTCTTGGCAAGACCTGCCCGAACAGCTCTGTCGAGACTGAGATCAGGACATACTAGGAGTCTTAAGATTCAGGAAGGAGAAAAGAGCTGGTAGAGACGGGATATCAAAAGATGGAGAGACGGGACATTTGAACCTCGCCAAATATCGCTACTCTTCCTCCAAGAAGTCAACGAAAGCATTTCATTCGTCTGTGATTAGTTTGAGATGTCACGTTGGCACACCAAACAAATCAGTGACGAGGGAGAATACTTTAGGTAATGACTTTGATGAATACATGCGATGTATTGCCAAGGTTTATATGTCCCGTCCGTGGTCTCGTCTCTCCTTGTATGCCTTGCATTAGTTAGCATTGGTGCCCCATTAAGGCAGCTGGTGGGAGAAAGGGCCAAGCTTTAGGAACAATTGAAGAGCTTAGTGGAAGAACGTGCTAAGTGACAATAAGGTGAAAACGAGGAAATGAGCTTTAAAGTTTTTAGTTTGCGCTTACATACGTTGAAAGCGGCACTTACAAAAGGTAAAATGTTTAACTTTATGAAAAGGGGGGAGTCTTGTTATCTTTATAGGAGTGAACAATAAGTTCATTGACAAAAAAAAATCTCAATCTTTTTTTTAAACGTCACTTAGCAAGTTCTTCCACTAAGCTCTTTAATTGTGGTGGCTTTATCTTTTGGACCTCGTCTAGGGATGCCCAGGCCAAGGAAATGAGAAGAAGAAGGTAATAATGACCTTCACAAATAGGTCGTTAATGGGTTAATGTTGTAGGGCTACGGTAATGCGAGAGTGTCTCACCTGAGTGAAATGTCACCGTCGCAGAAGTAGGAGACGATGTTGGATGTGTGCCGTTTTTATTCGGTAAGGAAGGTATTCACTAATAGGTCGGTAATGGGTAAATGTTGTAGGCTGTAATAATATACGAGTGTCTCACATGAGAGATCCATCGTAGAAGTAGGAGAAGATGTTGGAGGTGTCAATGATATTCTCAAATTGATCGTTAACGGGTCAATAGGTCGTTCATGGGCTTTAGTAACATATGAGTGTCTCACCTGAGCGATATATCTCCGTCGCAGAAGTAGGAGAAGATGTTGGAGGTGACCCCTCCCGGGCTGCACGCCAGCACCAGCATCCCAGTGGCGTACAGCGGATCCATGCCCAGCGAAACGATCATCGCAAAAGCGGCCAGCGGAAGCAGGCAGAACTGGCTCAGCATACCGATCAGAACTCCGACTGGACGACGAACGTGGCTCCACACCTGAATCAAGAAAGAAAATGGTTAAACTCGGTTATAGTCAATCAATCAGTTTATTGAACATTTATGTGTTAGAAAATGCATATAAAAATTATATAATTCGCCAAGGGGAGCAACAAACGCATTTAGGCGAGCAAAAACTTACATTCAAAATTACTTAAGGAACTGCCTAACAGAAATAAATATAACATAAAATACCATATATTTATGGAATTAAATTAAACGAAAAGAATAATAAAAGGGCGCAGCAAGTTTTTTTAAAATTATGCTTTATGGTATAAATGGAAAAAAGCTTCTTAGTTATCAATAGAGATTATTAATTTGAAAAGATAACGTTTAAATAAATTAGGAATTGGAATTGACAGGAAATCAACTACAGGGTGAGGCAAATAAAACCGGCCCCAGTCTAGAGATAGGAATACGCTGAAATGCTTGGCGAGAAAAACTCTTGAAGCCGCCTGAAAGCTTTCAAGTGGAAATAAAAGATTATTCAAGCGTGCAATGGTTTCACTTGACAAACCTGTTTTTGCATTGATTGGATTGGATTAGCATCACATTAGAGCTACTCATGAACTATTTTTAAAAGAATTTACAAAACACACACATTTCTATTTTACTATTAGAAATAATTTAGAATTTCAAATGATTATTGCGCCCCACCTTTTGGCTCACCCACCTAGTGGCTCACAGTTTAAGAATACCGACATACAAAATTTTAAAAGTTTATATTTATTTTAAAAAAACTTAAATCTTTTAACTGTACTGCAAAAATAAATATGTTAGTGCGAAAAAACTAAAGAGTTCGTTAATCGTTGACTCTACAAATGTGGACAGTCGTTTGCTAAAGAATTTTAAGGTGTAAAAGTGCCAAAAAAGAGTACTAGGCAACGATCAGATACGAAATGGCGTCAGCCAGGATCTGCTGTCAACGACAACAAGTTCAAAAACATTCCGAAACGGGTCTGAACACCAGATTCTGGGTCTTGCAATCAATTTAGAATGTTTTGCATTAACAAAAACAAAAGGTCCGTTTATTTACGATAAATAACAACCGAAATAATCACTAGTGGGAACTTTTTTGATCAGCTCTACAAACCTTGTTTATATTTCATTTCAACTAGTTTTTCAAACCATAGCGTAGTTGCCGGCAAATAAGTCGCCAAGTGTTTGTTTGGGCTTAATATTGAATCGATCAATGGCTTCATGTTAGCAAACCTGTTTTTGTATTGGTTTTTGACTTGGCAACATTTCTGTCGTATTCTTATCTCCACGTTGGGGCCGGTTTTATTTGCTTCGTACCCTGTATAATCAAATAGTATCAGGACAGGAATCACCAGAAAATCAACAGGAATCAAACAATAATTGACTAGTTCATAATAATGAGCTCGTTCAAACAGATGTCTAATTTATAAGATAATCGGCGTTTTATTTAAAAGTTACAGACCTACCAACATTCCATATTTAACACGGAAATACCGAATTTTTAACTACTAAACAATAAAACTTTAGTTGGGAATCCGGAATCCAGAAAATGGTTGGTTGACATATATTTTCAGGCTTGTGTGCTTGGTCACAAAGACCCGCTTATAAACCATGGTCAAGAAGGACGGACACGACATACACACATATAAGACAGATGCTGCCATCTATCGCCACCTCCACAATTTAGACATATCCCTGAACAGAAAATGGTTATTACCAAGTTGAATCCGGAGAGTTCGAAGGTTGGTTGATTGAATTAACTTCGACAAAAGTTGGCCGGACTGTGTATTGTAACTCAGCTAGCCTGTCAACGCACTTGGCTACACATATGAGAATACCGTTTAAACCCGTTTGTTAAAAATAAACGAAATACTAAAATGTTTTATTTGATTATAAAATTATAATTTTTATTCAGTGTGCCTAAACTTAATGTGCAGTAGAGTATTATCATTCTTGTCATTTTAATGCAAACTTGCCACATATTTTTTTCTTAGTATTTAATGTCTATTATGATTTTGATATGTTTTGATGAATAAATCCTATAAAGATTTCCTCTTGTGTCTTCAAACTTTTGTATAAAACTAACACTTTGTGTGTGCCTAAACTTGTGTGCAACAATGTATAGATTTTAACAGCTTTAAGTGTTATGGATATAGCATACAAGTAGGTTTGTAACAGAATCTGTCACTTAACCCGCTTCCACACAACAGTTGTGTTTAACAGGTAAAAAGGCGCCAAACACAGCATTAATTCTATATTAAACATTTACATGCTAAATTTGGCTAGTTTCATTTATTTTATTTCGAAAATTCAATAATTATTACTTATCAATTGCAAAAATTAATTTTTATTTCAAAGAATAAATATGTAATATTCCTCGCTTTTAAATAGAATGAAAATATTTCATATCAACATACAAAGAATCTCGTAGTGAAATATATTTGACGTCATTTAAAACTGATCAATGTCGCAAAAATAAATTTATTTTAATTTATTGTCTAAAAGAATTAAAGTTTCTCGAGCGATTGTTGGGAATGGCAATGGCGATTTAATTCTAATAAAAATGGATCCTATGCTTTTAAATGAGCATTAAATTTTGCAGTTTTTTTTAAATAATTGAAGTACTTCGAATTCGAATTCTTTTCTGATATTTCAATGTATTCTAATTTCGATGCGCTGAAATTTTTTGACGTATCACACTTGTCCGTAGCATTTGTAGTTTGGGCTATGAAAGTGGGTGATGGACAGACAGACAGACGGACCAACGATTATAATACCTTCCACTTTTTACGTTATAAACGTAGTGTGGAAGCTAAAACTGAGGATTGTGGTTGCATAAAACCATCAGGTGGTCATAATAAAGTGGCCACTCTGTGTGTACATTTGGATTACACACCTAACGGAAAGGAAGTATATACTATTTAAACGAGTTGGTCTTCAGCAGGTGTATAGATGCTAATGTTTGCAGTTAAAACCGAAAAATTGTCCAGCAATTTATATTTCCATTCAATAACTCGTTATTATAAATACTTAAGTATATTCTTGATTTTGTTGTGAGCACACTATATTCGTGACTGTTCCATGAATTTCAATAGTATGGCCTTCAAACGAAAACGTCAAAAAACCACCTTCATTTATAAGTTTAAGAACTAAAAACTAACTGTATTTCTTTTCCCATCAGATGTTATCAGACTAAAACACATAAAAACTCTAAAGTGAGCAATTATCTTTTAAATTACTCACATAAAACGTTCTTTATACAACTCCTCACGCAATAGCATGTAACAAAAGCGAATTTTAATATAGTTTTTTTTACGCTCAATTAATATGACAAATTAGGGAGAGCATGGTTAGCATGATTGCTGGTTACATTTAAAACGTCTAATCATTTGTTATTGCGTACTTATTTAAACAGAAATCCACCAAAAAAGATTTACAATCTCTGCAAAAGTATAAGCTTTGCCGTGTAAGTATTTTTTCACCATGAAAATCCTTATAAAAAAATAAAACAATTTTTTTCGTCAAAATCATCCATCTAGCATTAGTTATCAATTTTTAAGTTTTAATTACTTCAAAATAGTCTGAAGAGGGCGACTTTATTTTTAAACTTTATCAACGAACTATTATAATCGAATGGTTTTTTCCCCTTTAAATTTATTTTATTTTACTGTTATGATGATAATCATACCTGGTGACAAAATGCACATTGCATAGCAATATTTTCGCAGAGGTTGCTATTTCAAAACTAATGCATTAGCTCGATAGAACTGACCAACATCCCGCTTCCCTGAGAATTTCCCTCTTAAGGAGGAATGGGCGCGCTGGATCGCGGGTCTCCAAACTCAAGTGCCTCAGTGTTAATCCAATGGAAAAAAACTATTTTCTCTGCCACATATCTCCGACTGTATTGAATATTTTTACAAGCGGTTTTTTTAAATAATAAATGTAGATAACTTACAGGTCTCTATCTTCCCACTTTTTGAAATTGCTTCGAATATTTTGTGTAAAATTATTTATTGAAAATTTAAAAAAAATATTCGAACCAATTTTAAAAAGCGGGAAGGTCGGGACCTGTAAGTCAGCTACATTTATCACACAAAAAATATCCGCTTGCAAAAATATTTAATACAGCCGGATTAATGTGGCAGAGAAAATATTTGTTTCTCCATTGGATTAACACTGATGCACTTTGCTTTGGAGACCCCTGGTCCAGCGCGCCCATTCTCCCCTTAAGTTAGTCTGCTAATGTTTCCTCTTTTATGATTTGTCAAATTGACGGCTGATGTTTTTCTCTCATTGTTAAGAAGAATTGTCAGTCCCATAGATCTAATGCATTAGTTTTGGAATCACAACTTCCGCAGAAGTATTGCTTCGCCATGTTAGCCCTTTTTCTTCAGGTATGGGAATCAACATAACATCTTAATGAAACAAATTTGAAACGAAAGTGTTATCTAGTTATTTAATTATATCTTTTGAAGTTTTAAAATGCCTTAAAATATTCAGCGGATGGCGGCACTATTTTAAAACTTTATCAATTAATAATTAAATAACCGGATGTTATTTTCTTTTCAATTTTGTTTAAATTGATGTTATGTTAAATTGATGATTCCCATGCCTGGGGTGAAAATGGGAAAACATGGCAAAGGCAATACTTCTGCAAAAGTTGTGATTTCAAAACTAATGCATTTGCTCTATGAGACTGACAGTCCCTCTTAAGTTTGGCGTTTGAAGTTTTAGTGTTTAGTTGACTTGTACAGTTAATATTTATACTGCTTTTGTTTTATTACGTTGTATCTTTTTCTTTTCGGAAAACGTTTACTGTTAAAAAAATTACAGTTCGAAAAATAAATAATGCCTGCCACTTTTTACGTTATAAACGTAGTGTGGAAGTTAAAAGGAAATTTTCGAGGAACCGCCTGCTTTTGCTTAATACTTGTTATAATCGCACAAGAAAACCTTTCAGAAAGGCTATTTCATATTATACCATACTCTATCGGAAAAGATATCACCAATTTTTTCCTAAAATACTACTCTATCAAAAAAGATATCACAACTTTTTCCTAAAAGACTTCTCGAATAAAAAAGATATCACAACTTTTTCCTGGAAGATTACTCTCTCCTCTCTCTCCACCAAAAGAGATATCACATCTTTTTTCCTAAAGACTACTCGATCAAAAAAGATCTCACAACTTTTTCCTGAAAGATTACTCCACCAAAAAAGATATCACAACTTTTTCCTAAAAGACTTCTCGATCAAAAAAGATATCACAACTTTTTTCCTAAAATACTACTCTATCAAAAAAGATATCACAACTTTTTCCTGGAAGATTACTCTCTCCTCTCTCTCTCTTCACCAAAAAAGATATCACATCTTTTTTCTTGAAAGACTACTCGATCAAAAAAGATCTCACAACTTTTTCCTGAAAGATTACTCCCACCAAAAAAGATATCACTTTTTCCTAAAAGACTTCTCGATCAAAAAATATAACACAACTTTTTCCTAAAAGACTACTCTAAAAAGACATCACAATTTTGAAGACTACTCTATCAAAAAAAGATATCGGAACTTTTTTTCTTCTAAAAAAAGACTTGCGCGTTTTAAGCGGTTGGATAACCAATTACTTATAAATTATTTCGGCTAGACTAGACTACCATTTAGACAACCAAACTCAGCTAAATTATTTCATCTAAAAGTCCACTTTATCACAAGTAGTTGTTTGATGCTATGTAGTGACCGCAGACTCGCTTTCATTTACCTTTCTGAAATTCCATAACAACAAGGTCACTCAATTGATATTGAGAAGAAACGAAAAAAAAATTGATTATAACTTGACACAAGGACACGCATAGAAAGTTCTTCGCCAACTGCAGCATTTATGTAATGAAATGGTCATGCAGAAAATGCGATGGGATGGCCTTAAGCCTCCAGGCGACCCTTTATGCCCAGAGGAATAGTTAGCTGGGGTTGACTAATTTACAGTTAAGTATTATTATTATCTGTATCGAATTGGTAGTTTGTGTTTAAAAAAACAGGTTTTGGTGATGAAATTCAGCTTGTAGAAAATTCTCGAATAGTTTGAAGTTTTTAAAGTAAAATAGGATAGTTGAATGGCTATTGTGTAAGGTTTTGTCATCTTAAATATTGGTCTTATGTAATCTTAGATGGGTTCGTTTGATAATAATAATTTAACGTTGCTCTTTAGATCTTTATTTCTACGTTTAAGTAGAGGGTGAAAATAGAATACAGTTAAAATGCTATATAGTTAAATGCTGCTTCTCTTTTGAAATGCATCATCCATAATTTGCAATATTATTAAAAATTTAAGAATAGTTTGAATTTCTTTTTAAATGGCCATTATGTAAGGTTTCGTCGTGTAAAATAATTGGTTTCGTCGTGTAAAATAATTGGTCTTATGCAATGTTACATTAGTTGATTTGATAACAGTAATTTAACCTTGCCCTTTAGACCTTTCTTTCTAAGTTTGAGCAGATGGTAAAATAGGATATATAGTTAAAGTGTTAAATGTTTTCGTTTTAAATGTACATCATTCATTAATTGAAATAGCTATAGCCAAGGTTAAAAAAATCTATTGTCCGACTTACCCTAGGCAAGTGAAAATTTAGATTAGGGAAGAACATTTTTTCTCAACTTTCCCGAACAAGCAAGTCAAATTTTAGTCTTAGTGAAGTAAAAAATAGTTTTTATTGAAGTATTTATCCTTCACCTATTTAATAACTTTATCTAAAGAGAAATAATGTAAGTACAAAATTATATAAGTTACTGAAAGATGATATCAAGTAGAATACATAAAAAAGAACCCTTTGCTTACATCGAATAATAATATGATGTAGAATGAATATGAACGAACATAAAATATAAACTTTAGTAAAACTTTATTTTTTTCGATTATCTAAGAAAAAACTTACATAAGTTACAAAAAAATGAATACGAGTTTGAATAGAAAGTTGTTGATTCGAAAAAAAAACTAGAAATATAGTCTGACAGGTAATTATACAAAATTTACGTGAAAAAAATGGCACCACACAGCGCTTGACATTGACACCAGGTTCCATAACAGAATCCTTCAACCAAAAAACGATACTTTTCCAAGGCCAAGAGCACGTACTTGAGATCGTGAAATGAAAGTATCATTTCGCCAAGGTCCTCAGAAAAACGAGACCGAATAGGTTATGTAAGTTAAGTCGAGGGGGGCGAAGCATTGACCTGAGCTTATATAAACCAGACGTGCCCATAGAAAACGACGCCAAAGGTATGCCAAATTTACGAGTTTCAAATTAATGCTAGTTTTAAAACATTGAGAGAGATGGCCTATCTCTTTTAGACCTTATGTATTTATTTTGAAATTTTTATTTCTATTAAAGTGAAAACTATATAAAAATTCGAATTTTAGAAAATACTTAAACTATGAACAAAGTTTATTTTAAACTTTTTTTTTCAATTTCATCGAAAGAATACAAACCTACAGCGCGAATCTAAAGTATACGAAATTTACGAGTTTCAAATTAATGCCAGTTTTATATCACTGAGAGGGATGGTCCATCTCTTTTAAAAATTTACGTATTGTTTTTGAAATTCTAAATTCTATTAAAGTATTAGAATAGAAAACTATAGCAAAATTTTAAGTTTAGAGATGACTTAAATTATGAACAAAGCTCATTTTAAACTTTTTTTGGGGATTTCACTGAAAGGATACAGACCTAAAGCCCTGTTTAGTAAATGTGTTTTGTAAGTGAAAATTTTATTAATTGAAGTATAAAAATACTGAGGTATCTTTTAGAAAGACTTTCTTTCTCTGAAAGAACTCTCTCTTACTTTCTGAGAAGATCTTTTAGAAACATTTACAGCAAAAAAGGCTCTTTGAAAAATTAAAGTACCTAATAACGATTTTAAATTAAAACCTGTGCAATGAAAACAAGTTTCACTTTTTTCAATTTGCTTCTCTCCTAGACGGTTTTAAAGACAAATGAATTATAATGATTATATTATTTTTAAGTTAAAACGTCTTGATAGATATTTCCTATGTGAGGCACCTCACATTTGAATCATTCATTCTTTTTTAAATTCCAAATTCCTAACTAATATATGAACCAAAATGTCAGTACATATTCATATAAACTTAAAATAAACAAGAATTGGAGGATAACACAATTATTTTGCTACAAACGCATTTTTTCAACATGCAAGAAAATATTGATAAAATATAATAATTTCGAAGAAAAAATATCATATATGGTTATTCAATAGTTACTATTTTGAAGTTTTATCAACATTATCTATCAGTTAAGATAATTAAAAACGGACGATGAAGACACACAGATGGACACACTAGTGAGAATGGAGATATTTTTAAACTTTATCAATTATTACTAAATAATTGGATGATATATTTTTTTAAAAAAATTGTTTTATTTTGTTGTTATAACTATTTTCCCATCTGGAACGCAAAACCTTCACAGAACTTAGAATTCGAAAATTAATGTGCTAGATCTATGAGACTAAAAATCGAAATATTACTTTTCAATAGATTCAAGATGCGGACAGTTGCGTAAAGATCCATGTATGACAATTATAAAGATTAAATTATTGTTTGAAACGATTTCGGGATTATCTTTCTAGTCTTAGTACAGAACTATAACACAGCCACAAAAACCCTTGAAATTTTAAATCGAATTGAAGTGGACCTTACAGCTAATACAAAAAGCAATTTTCGAAAACTACTACTAATTTTAAATTATTGAAATATCAATAAATGTATAAATTTAAAAAATGAAGATTAACATATACAAAAAAAAAATTAAAAAATATTTGTAATCATTTTTTAGCTTCAAATAAAAGGTAGGAAACATCCATACACTAAGCATTATAACTTAAAAAGCCCTTTGGCGAAGCGTTATATAAATAATCAAATCATTTGTAGAATAACAAGTTGTGATAACTTCCATCTCAAAAGAGAAAAAAAAATTATGAAACCCAAAGTTTAACAACAGCGAATGTTGCGTCAAGCATAAATTTTAACCTTGTATCTCTTTGTTTGAAGAAAATTTTTTTGTCAATCCTTCTTATGAGGATTTTTGACATGCTTTTGATTTGGTTGCGTGAATGTGGATTAAGACATTTTTGATCCCAATGTATTAAGTGATGAAAATAGAGTTAGTTATGACAAGCATTTCGGTTTGAATTGCTACATTCGTCATAAAAATTACAAGTGATGAAAGCATCGTTTTACGTTAAGTATAAAATAGTTTCGATATAAAATTTAAATTTAACAAGAAGTTCTTAAAGAACTAAAATAGCTTACTTTCCTGTTACTTAAATACTTACTGAAATTTTAATCGGGAAACCACTTAGGTTCTTAACAGTAATATCATCAACAACCGTTTCTACACTATATTTATACACATTAGAAAAACAAATCGCTAAACACAGCATCCAGCTATAACATAAACTTCTAAAAGCCAAAATCAACTATTTTCCTTAATATTCTTTCGAAAATTAACTTAATATTATTTATCGGCAGCTCGATTTATTTGTAGTTCGCGAAGACTAATTAAATATTTATTAACAACAAAAGTAATGAAACTACTCCAAACTGCATTAAAAAATACGAAATGTTAATTAAAACTAAGCATAATTGTATGCAAAAAATATGCCTTGCCGCTTTCTTGGTAAACAATTAATGAACAATCAAAGAATTACATTGTGCTACATTTTATGACGTCATTGCAAACTGATTCATGAAAAAGTTATTTTGCTACAAATATTTTTAAATAAATAAAGTTTCTCATGCCATTGTTGATTTGGCAGCATTGGTGATTTAAATGACTCAAAATTGAATTCCAATGCTAATTCCATGGGAAATTCGTCGACAAATAGTAAATTTATGTCCGTCCGGAAGTACAGACAGGCGGGCAAAAAGTATGAAAGTTGGGTCTCTGAGGTCTTGGCTTTCTAACAAAAAACGGTACGGACAGACAGACGGACATCGACCGCATGTCAATACCTACTTTTTCATTTTTTTTAATTGTTTCGAATTAAAAAAAGAAAAGTAGGCTAAAAATAATATATTGAGTTTATATAAATGTAATTTTAAAAAAGTTTTATATAAATTAATTTTAAAAATAATATGCAAGGTAAAAACATATAACTTAAAAAATATATTACTTATTTGTCTAAATGTCATTATCTCATTTTATAATACTTTAAACATTTGTGAAAGGTAAATATTTTGTAATGTAACTTGTCATATTTTATATTCTTAAGTTCAAAAAACGTGGATAAATGCACATTTTGTATTGCATGGCTACTTAATGGATGAAATGAAACACAGGGTTTTATTTTGGAATATGGCAAAATTATAAAATTTATTAAAATTATAAAATTTATTAAAATTATAAAATTTATTAAAATTTTAAAATTTATTAAAAATTAAAAATTTATTAAAATTTTAAAATTTATTAAAATTGTAAAATTTATTAAAATTATAAAATTTAATAAAATTATCAAATTTATTAAAATTATAACATTTGAAAATTGTTTAAAAATTATGTGTGTTGCTGGAAAACCTGACAGTTAGGTAACGGGTTTATCCTGAGGGAGAAAAGTGCACCTAGAAAACTTTTATCATTTATTTATGTTATATGTTATTCTTATAGGAGTTTTGAATTCCATGAAGGAAGTCTTTATAAAAAATATACATTAACATCGGGGACTAGTTGCAAGACATGGATGGAAACAGCTCCAACTGTATTTATTAAATATAATGAAATTGTGGAAATAAACTATATTTTTGTCTCATTAAAATTTTTTAATACTACTATATTTCAGTTTTTTTAAGCTACATTATAGTTTCTTAAAGGGGGGAGGGCGTTTAAAAGACTTCATAACTGAAGTCCAAATCGGGCACTGCACATTGGGTAAATTTCTTTTGGATACAAATACTACAAAATCAAGAAAAATGCAATAAGTTAAATAACTAAAGAGTTTTTTTGTGCCTACCAAAACACACCGGCGACCTCGTGACGGGATTTCGCAAGGCAAACATGATCAAGATTAGCAGCACACAGGTCATAAATCAGTAAATACTGCTTAGTACGTCTATCAACAAGGACTATTACGTCTAGTTACAGAAAATTTAAGTATTAAAATTAGGAACATTTAGCAAACTGCGACCAGTAAATCTTATACTGATATAATGAATGATAGATTTATTAAGTTATTATCCATCTTTAAACTAGGATTTATAAGGCGATCAACATGGAATCTTTATTTTTATAAACTGGGCCGTATGCGTAATAACAAAGCAAATAATTTTTAGCAACGAAGATCGAGGACTAGTACGTCTAGTTACAGAAATTTAAGTATTAAAATTAGGAACATTTAGCAAACTGCGACAGTAAATCTTATACTGATATAATGAATGGTAGATTTATTAAGTTATTATCCATCTTTAAACTAGGATTTATGAGACGATCAACATGGAATCTTTATTTTTATAAACTGGGCCGTATGCGTAATAACAAAGCAAATAATTTTTAGCAACGAGGATCGAGGACTAGTACGTCTAGCTTTTCCAGGTAGCAAAGTATAGCAACAGGGATTAGTACGTTAAGAGTTAAACGTTAACCAAAAGGGAAGGTTTGTATTTCTATTAATGAAATGTGTCAAATTATGTGTCACCTGATATGCTACCTTTCCATAATTTGTACGTCGATCAAAATATCTATTTTTTAGTAAACTGGATTAGCACGTTTAAAATAAAAAAAATAGGAACAATGACTAGTACGTCTAGTTCCTCTAGGTTGCCAAGTTTATTGCCAACATGGTTTAGTACGTAAAAAGTTAAATATATACTAATAACATTGAATGATACGTCTAGTTCCTCCAAGGTGCCCAGTTTAGCAACATGGATTAGTAAGTAAAAAATTAATTCATACTAATAATATTGAATAGTACATATAGTTTCTCCAGGTTGCATACTTTAGCAACATGGATTAGTACGTAAAGAGTTAATTTATACTCAAATAACATTGAATAGTACATCTTGATCGTGCAGGCTGCCAACTTTAGCAACATGCTTTAGTACGTAAATATTTAAATTTATACTAAAGATAATGAATAGTACATCTGGATTGTCCAGGATGTCAACTTTATCAACAAGAATTAGTACGTAAAGAGTTGATTTATACTAATAACATTTAATAGTACGTCTAGTTCCTTTTAGGTTGCCAAGTTTCGCAACATGGATTAGGTAAAGAGTTAATTTATACTAATAACATTGAATATTACGTGTAGATCCTGCCAAGTTTAGCGTCATGGATTAGTACAAAAAGAGATAATTTTTTAATTTTTACTAATCACATTGATTATTACGTCTAGTTCCTCCAGGTTGCCAAGTATATCAGCATGGATTAGGTAAAGAGTTATACTAATAACCTTATTAATTATTACTGTTAATTTATACTAATAACATTGAATAGTACGTGTTTCTCTACGTTGACAAATTTAGCAACATGGTTTAGCACTTATAGAGTAAAATTTATAATAATAAAAGGTGCCAAATATGGTGCCACTCACCTCTTCCCACGTTATGTGACATCCCATGGCGAACATGACCGAGATAAGGAGGACACAGATGAGGATGTCATGGGCCAACTTGACCACCGGGTCCGGCAACATGTCCAGAAGTTCCACGGGGTGCGTCTCGTTCAGGGCAGATGAGTTCAGAACCTCTTCGGCACCAACCATCACCGCCGCTGCATCGGCTAGTAGGGAATCTCCGCTTACATTCATTCTCAACAACAATTTGAATAAACGGAATTAAAAGTTCTGCTTTTGACTAAAGATAGGTTGCTTCAGGAAAGACTTCCACAAACAGGAGATAGAGATATTTTTCTTCAGTGACTAGCCATTCTGGTCCAGGACTCTTCGCCGAATGGCGACAAAAATTGGAAATCGTTTGCTTTGGGGGAAAAGAAAAGTTGCACCTCCGGTAGACGGCCTTCAGTGGAGGAACTTTTTTTTTTTAATATTTATAAATATTTTCTTCGAGATTTGTCAAAATTTCCGAGCTATCAGTCGAACGAGTTCTGGATGCTGGGAAGTCGAGTGGTCAATCCCTTTTCCCATCGGCAACAGATCGGATTTCTATCTGGGGATTTCCGTGTGTGGTGGGGTGTGTTGTCGACCTTTTGGGTTGTTGGATGTTAGGAGGAGAAAGTTCTGAGTTTGGGGTTGGGTCCCGAGGCCAGCCAGCGGTGTGGGCAGCAAGCCTTGTAGTTGCCTTCACTGTGGCACATCAGATTTCTGCTTCGTCAAGGGAAGGTGCACAACGACGTTGAAGGTGTCTGCAAGAGAGAAAAACAACGATTAATTGGGTCGTCTTAATGTTATTCAAATTTTGAAAAATGCCGATGACGTCAATTATAAAAGTGTTTTATAATGTTATCTAAGCATTATGCCATACGGTTAATGCTGGTCAAGAATAGAATTGCTATACAATTTTGCCTATATGAGAAAATTAAATATATATGGTGATCGTGAAACGCCGATTACAATTTTGACATTGTCTATGACGTCAATTATAACATAGTATTGCGAAATTGTTTTGCATTTTTTTAAGCATTATGAAGAATAAATGTATCATTAATAAATATAATTAAAATACCATGACGTTTCTGTAAATATTCAAAAATTGACAGAATTTAGACACACAGATAACTATTATTAGGCAAAAATGAGTATGCTTCTCTTTTTTTTTCAATATAAGTGAATTTTAAAAAAAATATTCAGCTTTGCGATTTAAAGGTCCGCACACTCTTTAATCAATCTGTCTATACTTCCCATAAACACAAAGATCACACTTGATCAAACAAAAGATTGTCTGTTTAACCAAATGTCATGTAATACGTGAAAAAATTCCATGACAACAATTTGCGGGGAAAATAGCCTGATTTGTTTCCAGTTTATACAGAGAGCAACTGATTAAACAGATATTATACAAGGTAACATAATAAACGATTTGTTAAATGAATTGTATTTGCTATTACAGAAATATATTGTCAAGTTATTTTATAAAGGCAGTAGTGCAATTGTTGTGCTTGGCCGTGATCGTATAGTGGTTAGTATATAGCGTTGTGGCAGCAATCCTGGTTACGGCATTATTTTCTTTTAGCTATTTTCTTTCTTATTATGAAGATTTCTATTTTTTAATATATATTGCGAAATAGTATTTTTTTAAAGGAACCAGTACCATAGCCGCCGGTGACCGTGTTCGTATAGTTGTTAGCAAATAAATAGTAATAATAATAGTGGTAATCAGTTCGTATAGTGACTATACAATAACCCAGGTTAGAATCCTGGTCACGACATTATTTTCTTTTAGCTATTTTCTTTCTTATTATGAAGATTTCTATTTTTTAATATATATTGCGAAAGAGTATTTTTTAAAGGAACCAGTACCATAGCCGCCGGTGACCGTGTTCGTATAGTTGTTAGCAAATAAATAGTAATAATAATAGTGGTTATCAGTTCGTATAGTGACTATACAATAACCCAGGTTAGAATCCTGGTCACGGCATTATTTTCTTTTAGCTATTTTCTTTCTTATTATGAAGATTTCTATTTTTTAATATATATTGCGAAAGAGTATTTTTTAAAGGAACCAGTACCATAGCCGCCGGTGACCGTGTTCGTATAGTTGTTAGCAAATAAATAGTAATAATAATAGTGGTTATCAGTTCGTATAGTGACTATACAATAACCCAGGTTAGAATCCTGGTCACGGCATTATTTTCTTTTAGCTATTTTCTTTCTTATTATGAAGATTTCTATTTTTTAATATATATTGCGAAAGAGTATTTTTTAAAGGAACCAGTACCATAGCCGCCGGTGACCGTGTTCGTATAGTTGTTAGCAAATAAATAGTAATAATAATAGTGGTTATCAGTTCGTATAGTGACTATACAATAACCCAGGTTAGAATCCTGGTCACGGCATTATTTTCTTTTAGCTATTTTCTTTCTTATTATGAAGATTTCTATTTTTTAATATATATTGCGAAAGAGTATTTTTTTAAAGGAACCAGTACCATAGCCGCCGGTGACCGTGTTCGTATAGTTGTTAGCAAATAAATAGTAATAATAATAGTGGTTATCAGTTCGTATAGTGACTATACAATAACCCAGGTTAGAATCCTGGTCACGGCAATGGAAATGTTTCATATGATGTAACGCTCTTGTTTTCATTCTTTTCTGTACTGCGATCTCATTGATTGCTTCGGTTTCAAGTACTACGATACGAATACAGCAATTTCATTGGTTGTTTCGGTTTCACTCTCAAAATGACCAATATAGATGCAAAGAATTGTTTCTTTCTATGCAAGCTTTCTTTAACAAATGTTTTGAACAACCAATGCACAGCAAGTAGTTGGCATTTAAAAAAGTTAATAAGTAACATATTCTTAGAAAACTCATTTTCGAATACAAAACTTAGTAATTCCAGGCAACAAATGACAACAAACCGTTGGAGCTGTTGCCATCCACGGCGTGAAAAAAACCCATTATATTATTTTAACTATTATTTTTCATTGCATAAAATACGATAAAAGTCGTGTAATTTTGTATCCATTCACACAAGTCTTAATACAAATCAATCTCTATATTTCTACAACCATTAACTAAGAAAGCTATCGAAGGTCAATAGAAAAACCTGATTCCCATTAAAAAACTATTAATTTCTCTCTTACGCTTGAAGTAAATTAAAGCAACCCGTTATAAAACAACCGGAAAGTCTTCTGCGATTCTAATAAATTTTACTTATGTAGGTTTGGCAATATTCTATTATAATGTGTTTGTTTAATTTCTATAAAATGACGTTAATGAAGTAGATCGAAGAATAAACAGTGAAAGGACATGTTGAGTATAGTGATAAATTGTTAAATTGGCGGGAAAGGTTATTATATTTTTTGACTTATCCATGCTTTTGGCGAAAAAAAAATAATAAAGGGTAATTCCATGCAAAATTATCCTTTCTGTAGTGTAAGTCACATGTGTAAAAAGTGATTATCACTACAACTTTTAATATTAAATGAAAAAAACTAGTGGAATAGCTGATCTACACTTATTAAAACTAAATAATGTAACATGCTTTATTTATTTTTCAAATTTAAAAAGCTTTTTAAGGGGGACTGTCAGTCCCATAGAGCTATTGCATTAGTTTTGAAATCACAACTTTTGCAAAAGTATTGTTTTGTCATGTTATCCCATTTTCACCAGGTATGAGAATCATCATCATAACAGTAATTTAAAACAAAATTGAAAAGAAAATAACATTCGGTTGTTTAATTATTAACTGATAAAGTTTTAAAATAATGTCGCCATCTGCTGTATATTTTTGGCATTTTAAAATTTCAAAAATGTATAATAAAATAACTAGATAACATTTTCGTTTCAAATTTGTTTTATTTAGATGTTATGTTGATTCTCATACCTGTGGAAAAAGGGCTTACACGGCAAAGCAATACTTCTGTGGAAGTTGTGATTCCAAAACTAATGCATTAGCTCTATGGGACTGACAGCCCCTCTTAATCTCCTCATAAATTGTGACTTGCACTACAGTTACATGGAATCACTGTAAAGTACATCAAAGAGTTTTATTTAAAAAATTGATTGCTTTATAATACATTGAATGTTATTTTTTATACAACCATACGTATATTCATATTTATTTTTTAAAAAATCAAATTTATTAAACTATTTTTGAATTATCTGGGTAGTGATATTCATCTTATTAGGTTTGCCAATTCTCATACTATTCAAATAAGAAGTTTTTGATTATATTTTGTTGCCGAATACCCTTTTACGCTCGGTTATACTATAATTACGATCAAACGCAACGTTTTAGTTTTTCTTTCTTTCCGTTTTTTTAATCGGAAATTGGTCAGCCAGTCGTGCAAGGTTAGAACCTTGGGATCGCTACGCAAGAAAGAAATATTAAGAAATGAGCTAGCATTCCTTTAATTGTTGAACTGGCTGTTTTGTTTATTTACCTATTTATCTATTGTCTCAAGGTAAAATGTTAGTTTTCGCCAAAGGTTGAAGTTTCCGTAACATCAACAAAGAAGGAACATAATCAAGTGAAAGGAAAAGTTAAACGGTTTGTAATAAGCTTTTGAATGAAGGTCCTTTTTTTATGTGTAACACAAGTTCGAATAATCTTGATGCTAGTGGATTTGATGTATTTTTTAAATTATATATATTTTTTAGTTTATAGGAAATATATGTTTGATTAACTTTAATTTGTCTCGTTCTCCTAGTGTTCATATTCTTGTATATATTTTGGGTTATATTATATACACTCTTAAAACAAAAGAGTGAAATCCACTCCTATAGGGGAAGTGCATTTTCGGCACGGAAAGGAGTGGAAATTAACTCAGACTGAGCTAAAACCGCTCGTTTTTAAGAGTGTAGGACGTAGATTGTTTTCTTTTATTTCTTTTACCCACTACGCAAAAAGAGTGAAATCCACTCCTATAAGGGAAGTGTATTTTCGGCACGGAAAGGAGTGGAAATTAACTCAGACTGAGTTAAAACCGTTCGTTTGTTTTTAGAGTGTATATACATTTGGTTTGTGAAAAGAGTGAGAAGAGAGAGAACCTTTAAAAATTTCCTATTTCTTTGAAATAACATTTTACGAAAAATATAATACGAAAAATTGGCTTGTTTCAGTTGAAGTATTTCTTTTCAGTTTTCTTATTTGCCCTTTTGCGATTTCCTTTTTTGAATCAGTTTCACTCTCTGCTACCTATTTTAGAGTTCTCTACGCGTTACTTGTTTTTATGTTTACTATTTATTAAACTTTAACACTATTAAAACTATAACTAGCAAGTAGTGTATATCAAGTCTAAAAAAAAGACCTATGAAAATGTTAATGAAACTTGTAATTACTTTCCTTCATTCTCTTACATTTCATACATAGTAAATAGAATTACATATGGCGAAAAATGGAAACATACAGTCCCTGGACAAATTATTAGACGCACTGTATTTTTTTTAGTAATTTTATGTTCTTAAGAGTTTTTATGCAATAATGGTATATTTAAACTACAATATTATTGATTTTTATTTAAAAGAATTGTTGTAGACAACATATTTGTATTTATTTTAAGATAATTATGATTAATATAAATTTATATTAATTATTTGTTATAAGATTAATTATGTGTGGAATCATCATCCTAAAATGCAGGAGACAGTACAGTCTTGCATTGATAGCATGCCGCGCAGAATTAAAGCTTTGATAGCGGCTAAAGGGGGTCAACTAAATATTGACTTTTACTAACATTAATTTCACTTTTCTTTAAAACTTAATAAACTTATGCTTTTCTAAATGAATGTTGTTTTATTTATGTCCAATAAATCGGTAATTGATTGGATAATATAAAATAAAAAACAAATCAATTTAAAATAATAAAACGATACAATATCACCCGGTAATTAATATTTTACATGAAATCTTGCAGTGCGTCTAATAATTTGTCCAGGGACTGTTTATTGAAAAATTGTGTCTGATTTTGTTTATCATAACAAATGTGTTAAAGGTATTATGCAAATACATCAAACATTTTAATGTCAAAGTTGAAATAATGATTAATTTATTATTATAAATATATAATATTAACGGCTATTTATTAACCGAAACTAATGTGATTCCAACAAGATCAAAAATGAAAACAATATCACTAAAAGAGTTGCCACTCAAGCCGTGAAACATGCCTATTAGTATTAAAAATTCAAAATGATAATCGGTGTTACGATGAAAATTAGTAAAAATGTATAAAAACTTAGTTTTAAGATAGTTTTTTAAATTATTTAAAAATACGAAAATAAGATTAAAAAGTGCTAAAGAAACGTTTTTAAATAACATTTGGATAAATAAGTTTTAAAATATTATCTAATAAACAAAAAAAAAAAAATTTCCTATGAAAATTGAATACCATAAAAGCAAAGATAAAATTTACAAAAGAAATTTTAAAACGCTTTAATGTCCAAAATAAGATAAATTTTTAAATAAAAATATTATAAGAAGTCTAAAATTATTATAGTACTGCGTAAATATTAAATTTCCGAATAAAAGTAAAATTTATTATTATTAAACAGTAAAATTTAATTTAAAAAAATTATTTTAAAGTGCAAATTACAATTCCATAACACTCAAAATATAATACTATCTAAATGTTAAATAAATAATATAAAATCCTACCTTTGATATGCTGAGAGTATAAATCCAATGTCAAAATTCAAATGAAGATATGAATTAAGGTGAATTTGCCTTTTATATCTATTGTCCTATCTTGACCAACCTTTGCCAACAGGGGGCGCTCATTAACAACCTTTTCCTCGTCCAACCAGTTGGCGAGGGATCTGTTTTAACTCCCCACCTTTTTCAGAACTCTTTTAGAACAAAAAAGTGTTGCAATTCGTCATCGATGTTAAAGCATCCGTAGCTCGGAGCAGAATCATTTACATAAGTCGAAAGGCTCGATTCTGATTCGGAAATCAGCCATTTTCTTTCACAAAATAGCCGCCGCGGCTCAATGGTTTGTCAAGCGCAAATGGTTCGATTATTTCTCAGTTTCGCTTTTTTTTTTTTTTTTTATTTTTTTAATTGTCGAAATTGACACTTTTGATTGATGGCTCGGTGTTTGTAATTGAAGTTTTATTATGTCACTTTTTTGGTGTTTAAATTTTTTTATTGTTTTTATTTTGTTGTTAATGGTTAATCGTCGAATAATTCGAGGATTTAAGCAAAAGTTTTTGATTAGAATTATCAGTTTTTTTTCTTTGTAAACATTTTTATGCATCATATATGCAACACTGTAAATGGATATTGTTATCTGTAGTGTGCTTTAACGAAAAAATTAATAAATAAATGACTTGCAATGTCTCGTGCAATGTTTGTATTTGGAAAAAGAAGGTATTAAAAGTTGTGTGAAGTGATTGGTAATTTTTTTTTAAGATTTTACTGTTATGCATTTTTTACAGAAGCCATGTTGTGTCCAATTATTAATCCATACACTCTTAAAACAAAAGAGTGAAATCCACTCCTATAGGGGAAGTGCATTTTCGGCACCGGAAAGGAGTGGAAATTAACTCAGACTGTGTTAAAACCGCTCGTTTTAAGAGTGTAGGACGTAGATTGTTTCTTTTATTTCTTTTACCCACTCCGCAAAAAGAGTGAAATTCACTCCTATAGAGGAAGTGCATTTTCGGCATGGAAAGGAGTGGAAATTAACTCAGACTGAGTTAAAACCGCTCGTTTGTTTTAAGAGTGTACACAGTATCTATAGTACACACCATTGTCTACAATTTACCTCATGTAGCTAATTTAAATAATGTGCGGCATAGCAGATTAAAAACTATTTCCAATATTTACCCCTCACGTGTCCAATAATTACCTCAAAGGCCTGGGTAATTTTTGGACAGAAGTTTATTTTTTTCAACTCCTGCAGAGGAAATTGTAAAAATGGTATCCTTTAGATATATCAAATGGTCATTTTGAAAAAAATTACTGGTTAAAAAGTACATAAATGTTGGAGATATAGAAAAGTTTTGTCTAATAATTGTCCCGGGTCATCTTATGTACACAGACATTCAGTAAAAAACAGAACATAATTGCATTTTTAATTTTCAGTTAAATAACATTAGATCCATAAAAAATGCAACATAATTATCGTTAAGGTATTTTTTAAACTTATAATTTATTGATAGACCAACATCTAAATAATTAATCAAATCTTAATACTTGATTGTATATTTGTCATGCCTTATCATTTTCAACTAATTTGCACCGAATGATGGGATAATCATGATAGATAATAGCTTATTTCGTGAAATAAATTTACGGGTCAGTTAAACTATAATTACGAATTATTCATTACTTTAACTTAGTTCTTTCTGAAATCTATATTTACATGCATAATATATTAAAAAAAAAAAAACTGTCAGCCAGTTAATATTTTAGTATTGTAAGGTTCAATTTTTTAGAAATCTTAATCTTTTTAATAAGTTTTAAAAGTATTTAAAGGATCAACCACAAATTCGCATAATTTTAAGATATTACAATAATATACGCATTTGTCCTAAATTATCTTATACAAGTATTATACAAAAAATTTAGTATGTTTTATGTAAAACTTATCATTTAATCGACAATTCTCAATGCAATGGGCATGTTTCAGGTCTTAAGTGACAACCGAAATGTTGAATGAAATTCTCGAACCTCGATTAGTGCATGAATGACACGGGGTAATAGAGCACCAATGGGAGCACCGATCTAAGGAAAAGTAGGAATAGAAACTGAAAAAAAAAATATATCACTTGAAAAATATAACCAATAGGGTACTTGACAGTATCGTAAAATACCGTCCAATATTAATTAAATTATAGTTTGAATCCAAATATAACAAACGTATATATTTTTTTGCAAAATAAATCTTTAAATAATTCATAAAAATCATTTTCAGATGGCTTTTTTTCATTGGTACGTCACGTGATCACAAACACGTCGATTTAGCTGGCGTCACTAGTATGTATAAACTAACCGGTGGCGTGATGTTTTTTAGCCTACTTTTCTTTTTTAATTCGAAAGAATTAAAAAAAATGAAAAAGTAGGTATTGACATGCGGTCGATGTCCGTCTGTCCGTCCGTACCCCCCTTCCAAAATCGGTTCTAATCATCGGATCTTAAAAATTCTTTTTTTGTTAGAAAGCTATAACCTCAGATACCCAACTTTCATACTTTTTGTCCGTCTGTCTGTACGTCCGGACGGACATAAATCTACTATCTGTAGGCGAATTTCCCATTGAATTAGCATTGAAATTCAATTTTGAGTCATTTAAATCACTGTAGGTATTGAAATGCGGTTGATGTCCAACTGTCTGTCTGTCCATCTGTCTGTCCATCTGTCTGTCTGTTCGTATGTATGTCTGTTCGTATGTCTGTCCGTCTGTCTGTCCGCCTGTCTGTCCGTTTGTCTGTCTGTCTGTACCCCCCTTCCAAAATCGGTTCTAATCATCGGATCTTAAAAATTCTTTTTTTGTTAGAAAGCTATGACCTCAGATACCCAACTTTCATACTTTTTGTCCGTCTGTCTGTACGTCCGGACGGACATAAATCTACTATCTGTCGGGGAATTTCCCATTGAATTAGCATTGAAATTCAATTTTGAGTCATTTAAATCACTGTAGGTATTGAAATGCGGTTGATGTCCATCTGTCTGTCTGTCCATCTGTCTGTCTGTTCGTATGTCTGTCTGTTCGTATGTCTGCCCGTCTGTCTGCCCGCCCGTTTGTCTGTCTGTCTGTACCCCCCTTCCAAAATCGGTTCTAATCATCGGATCTTAAAAATTCTTTTTTTGTTAGAAAGCTCTGACCTCAGATACCCAACTTTCATACTTTTTGTCCGTCTGTCTGTACGTCCGGACGGACATAAATCTACTATCTGTCGGCGAATTTCCCATTGAATTAGCATTGAAATTCAATTTGAGTCATTTAAATCACTGTAGGTATTGAAATGCGGTTAATGTCCATCTGTCTGTCTGTCCATCTGTCTGTCTGTTCGTATGTCTGTCTGTTCGTATGTCTGTCCGTTTGTCTGTCTGTCTGTACCCCCCTTCCAAAATCGGTTCTAATCATCGGATCTTAAAAATTCTTTTTTTGTTAGAAAGCTATGACCTCAGATACCCAACTTTCATACTTTTTGTCCGTCTGTCTGTACGTCCGGACGGACATAAATCTACTATCTGTCGGCGAGTTTCCCATTGAATTAGCATTGAAATTCAATTTTGAGTCATTTAAATCACTGTTGCCAAATCAACAATGGCATGAGAAACTTTATTTAAACATATTTGAAGCAAAAAATATTTTCATGAATCAGTTTGGAATGACGTCATAAAATGTAGAACAATTTGATTCTTTGATTATTCATTAATTATCTACCAAGAAAGCGGCAAGGCATACTTTTGCATGCAATTATGCTTAGTTTTAATTTATATTTCTTGTTTTTTAATGCAGTTCGGAGTAGTTTCATTACTTTTGTTATTAATAAATATTTATTCTTCGAACTACAAATAAATCACGAGCAGATGATAAATAATATTTAATTAATTTGCGAACGAATATTAAGGAAAATAGTTGATTTTGGCTTTTAGAAGTTTAAATTATAGCTGGGTGCTGTGTTTCGATTTTTTTTTTCTAATGTGTATAAATCTAGTGTAGAAACGGCTGTTGATGATATTTACTTTAGGAACCTAGTTTTTTTCCCGATTAGAACTTCAGTAAGTATTTATGTAACAGGAAAGTAGGCTATTTTAGTTCTTTATGAACTTCTTGTTTTGTTTGTAATTAAACTGGTTTTAATCTAACTTACTATTAAAATAGGAATTATATAGATAATGGGTGGAGGTTTTACAGAAGCGGATAGTTCAAATTTGCTTAAAGTAGATTCCAAAATGGTGTTTCAAATTTTGTTTATAGTCACTAGTGACATCATAGATACCACGTGACAGCCACAAAGCGTTTTCGGGAGTGATTTTTCGTCCTAATTTTAAAATTCATTTTTTCCCCTTTTTATGGGGTATTTGAAAAAAAAAGAAAAAATACGGGTTTAATATTTTTGGCATAAGAATATTTTAAACCAATAAAAACATTTTAGTCAAGTACCCTATTAAAATACGTTTGGTTTAGTATCGAACGTTTCCAGCTATCTACTTCTAGCCTTCAAGAGGATCTTTAACACAGCCAATTAATAGTTTATACAACAACCAATTCAATGGCCATAAACAACGTTCGTGCGTCAGTTAACTTTCTCAGAAGGGTGGCAACAACTTTTCATTTTTAACCGTAACCCGACGGTTTCCGGTGGTTTTCGAACGAAATTGGAATTATCAAGCGATTTCACGGTTGCTCGGGCAGAACCCGAAATTGGCTCCGATAAGAGCATAGAGTTAAGAAAAAGATGGAGACGCTTGACGTGAAATAAAGTGAAGCCGTTCAAAAGTCGCCAAGTAACCCTAGTAAGCCCATACAAAACCAGTCACTCAACGTTAGTTCGTAATAGACAAACGCAGCATCTTATTCTTTAAACATCAATTTGTAAATCAATACAAGCTGTACAATTACAAAATAATGTTCTTTTCTTTCATGTGCTGACCAGCTCAACGATCTCTACAACCTTGCATCAACCATAAGTTGAATAAAAAAGCCGAACTGTATCGAAAATATCTGCGCATAATAAAAGCGGAGTGAAAAGTAACGGAAAAGCAACGAATTTTTTTTTTACTTCGTTACCGCTAAAAATAACTAAGTTACAGTTATTTTCTGAACAATGGTTATGGCGTTAATGTAAAAAAAAATAACTCTTACAAATTAACGTGTCACTCCAATCCCTAAGTATTAGTATAAGTCAATATTGAGTGACGGGTTATACCCTCAACCTGCATTTTGTGCATTAAAATAGCCTTTCAAGCAATACACATATTTATTTTTGTAAGACATTTCAATATCACACAATTTAAAATGACCATGAAAGTTTTAAACCATGCTTTATTGATTCATTTTAAAACATCAATTCGCAAATCAATACAAGCTCTACAATTGCAAAATAAGGTTCACTTCCGTTGACACACAAATACTTGTGTTAATTACATAAATATGAAATGGCACAGATACAAATATCGATAAGAACGTATATGCATGAAAGACAACAATGCATAAAGTACTACAAATATGTTCAAATATTGTTGCAAATGTCTGAAATATTTTTCTTAGAAACTATTTAAGACAATCACCAATTAGCTCGATTATGCTGATTGAGATAAAAAATGATTTAAAAAAATGACTGTTTGAGCAGTTATATAGGCCGTAGCACGATATCTGAATTCACACAAGCATGGTAGTAATTTCTTTCACAGGTAAGGAAAATGGCGTTGTAAGGTAAGGTAAGTAATCGTTTCCGGCTGCCTATTTCTAGCCTCCTTCAGGAGCTTTAACACAGCCAATAACGCCTCGTATTTTAGAACCCTGGTCAAGTGACGAGGTCGACACCTGAGCGGGCACCCAACGGAACTTCGAGCGACATCGTACGCTAACGCCGTCGGGACTTTGGACTCCACAGATTTAACGAGCACGTCTGTCCCTGTGTACTCGGACCCATCCGTGATGAGGATTTTCTACTATTTCCAGCACAGATCCGATTTATAGGATAACTGGCAGTAAGTGGGATTCGAACCCCCGCACTCCTGAGAAGGTCGAACCTCTAGGCTGATGCCTTAACCACTCGGCCACGGACGGGCCCAAAATGCGTTGTATAATTATAGTTTTCATTAGAGAGTCAGTAATCGCCAAGCCGATGCCAACTTCACTGTAGAATTGCGTCAAATACTTCGTTGAAAGCATTTGTTTGGGCTTACTACAAAGCTATCGATGGCTTCACTTGGGGAGCCGGTATTTGTATTGGTTGTTGCCTGGCAGCGTCTTCATCTTATTCTTAACTCTTTGGATAACAGCAAAACATCCCCAGGTTATGATTTCTCGCTTGGAAATGGTTTAATATTCAGTGCACACCTTGGAAGATTCTATTGCACCTTGTTGTTAAAAGTCGAGTCGCGTGTCAAGAAATATCATATAATATTTATAGATATCTTTGATAGTTTGCTACATGCACTATAAAATTTAATTTGAAATGTCTTTATTTATTTTAGTGTGTCATTATTGATTTAATAAAATAACATTTCATAGTATTTCTACATAAACTATAAAATAAAGTTAAGGGGGAATGGGCGCACTGGACCGGGGGTCTCCAAAGCAAATTGCATCAGTGTTTAATCCTATGGAGAAAAAA
Source organism: Oedothorax gibbosus (assembly GCA_019343175.1). Lineage (NCBI taxonomy): Eukaryota > Metazoa > Arthropoda > Arachnida > Araneae > Linyphiidae > Oedothorax > Oedothorax gibbosus. The sequence goes on along the minus strand of JAFNEN010000184.1, from coordinate 556,204 downwards.
AAAATTTCTGCCACATTTCTCCGGATGTATTGAATATTTTTGAAAGCGGATTTTTTTGTGTTATAAATGTAGCTGACTTACAGACCCCGACCTTCCACTTTTTAAAATTGGTTCGAATATTTTTTTTAATTTTCAATAAATAATTTTACACAAAATATTCGAAACAATTTCAAAAAGTGGGAAGATAGAGACCTGTAAGTTATCTACATTTATTATTTAAAAAAACCGTTTGTAAAAATATTCAATACAGCCGGAGAAATGTGGCAGAGAAAATAGTTTTTTCGCTATTGGATTAACACTGAGGCACTTGAGTTTGGAGACCCGCGATCCAGCGCGCCCATTCCCCCTTAATGCCAATCTTTAAAATATATCCATGTCACTTCATTAATAACGAAGAATAACTATCAATGTATCAATTTTCTACTAAGGAACAATTTGCTTCTAAAGTAATTAAATTGTTCATTTAACTTTTTCATTTGATATTTGTGGAATGATCATAATTTTTTTAACATTGTTGGTGGGGCAGACATTCATTGAAAATGTTTATATTCATTTCATTTTGTAGATACTCATGAAAATATGTATTATATAAACATGAACAATATTTAACTGACCAAATTAACAATTATTTTACCAATAATTAACTACACTTAAAATGATAATAGGGTTGTTTCACGTCGTGGATGGCAACAGCTCCAACGGTTTGTTGTCATCTGTTTACTGGAATTACTATTCCGGCGAGCCTAGTGGTCAGCGTCACGGTCTCGGGATCGGAAGGTCCTGCGATCGAGTCCCGGTACCACTGAAGACCTACCGAGTATATGCGGAGTACGTGCTCGTTAAATCTGTTGGGTCCGAAAGTCCTCTAAGTTCCCATACCAAATCAATACCTCTGGGGTGAAAAGGGCCAATTCTGGGGATCCTCTAGTTGGCCTCTGTCTCTAAAAATTAGATGGATCCATTATGTGTGTGTGTTGTCTGTTTGTCTGTCTTACTTGACGAAGGTTTATAAGCGGGTCGCTGACCAAGCACACAAACCTGAATATATATGTCTACCAATATATATGTCCATTCCGGCGGCGCAACGGTTAGGGAGCTAGCCTTTGGAGCCTCTGGGTTCGGGCTCGAATACCTGTAAGGCATGGATGTTTGTGTTTGTCGAGTATATGCGGAGTACGTTGGTTGGTTGGTTGGTAGACATATATATTCAGGTTTGTGTGGCGAAGTACGTGCTCGTTAAATCTGTTGGTCCGAAAGTCCTGTGGGCGGTCATTGCGCAGTTTCCCACGGGTACAGGTCCCTTGAGACTATTTCCCTCCCCTTCAGGGATATGTCTAAATTGTGGAGGTGGCGATAGATGGCAGCATCTGTCTTGTATGTGTGTGTATGTCGTGTCCGTCCTTCTCGCCGAAGGTTTATAAGCGGGTCTTTGTGACCAAGCACATAAGCCTGAAAATATATGTCCACCAACCAAACCAAACTTTTGTTTAGGTATTCGAAAATGAGTTTTCTAAGAATATTTTTCTTATTAAATTTTTCGAATGCCAACTTCTTGCTGTGCTGTTGGTTGCTCAAATCATTTGTTAAAAAAAGCTTGCATAGAAAGACAAAATACTTTACATCTATATCGGTAATTTTGAGTGAAACCAAAGCAACCAATGAAATCCAGTACGGATACAAATGAAAACAAGAGCGTTACATCATCTGAAACATTCCCATTGGCACTATTTACTTAAACGACTAAGTTATTAGTTGGGGCATTAATACAGGGTGGCGCAAATAAAAGTGTCCCCATGTTGGAGATAGGAAGAAGATAGAATTGTTGCCAATTCCAAAACTAATGCAAAGCCAGGTTTGCTAAGTGAAGCTATTGATTGCCTCAATATTAAGCCCAAAAAAATGCTTGGCGAATTATTTTCCTGCAACTTTGCTATGGTTTATCAAGCTATTTGGAATGCTACATAAACTGAAGGTTTGTACTGTTGTGCAAAAAAAGTTCCCACCAATGATTATTTTGGCCGCTATTTATCCAAGATAATCGGACTTTTTTGTTTTTGTTAATACAAAACATTCTAAATTGATTGCAAGACACAAAATCTGATATTCGGAAAGTTTTTGAACTTGTTCAAAACAGATCCCGACTGACGCTATTTCATAACTAATCGTTTCATAGCACTCTGTTTTAGCACTTACACCTACAAATTCTTTAAGAAACAACTGACCGCATTTTTTCTACGAATTTGTTTTTAATTAAAACTTTTTACAATGAACATACTCTGCTGTACTGTGATTATCATTTTCACCTGTGCATTGATCAACTCACACACATACACAGCCGCAACTCACACTTACGAACTAAGATATGAACTAGCGAATAGTCCATGAGTAGCTCTAATGTGATGCTAATCCAATCCAACCAATGCAAAAAACAGGTTTGAAAAGTGAAGCCATTACTCGTTTGAATAATCTTTTATTTCGACTTGAAGGCTTTCAGACGGCTTCAATAGTTTTTCTCGCCAATCATCTCAATGCATTCCTATTTCTAAGTCGGGGCCACTTTTATTTGCGCCACCCTGTATTTCACAATATTTAATTGATTGGCTTGCAGTTAGTTGCATTTACATATCGATATTTGCTGCACGTGTCATTATTTTTGAAACAGTATTGGTTGGTAGACATATATATTCAGGTTTGTGTGCTTGGTCAGAGACCCGCTTATAAACCTTCATCAAGTAAGACAGACACATTACACACACATAAGTGGATCCATCTAATTTTTAGAGACAGAGGTCAACTAGAGGATCCCCAGAATTGACTTGTCACCCCCAGAGGTATTGATTTGGTATGGGAACTTGGAGGACTTTGTGACCACGACGGATTTTACGTGCACCAGTCACCATTAGCGTACACGGGGTCTTCGGAAGGCAACGGGACTCGAACTCGCAACCTTAGGGATGCCAGTCCAAGACCTTACCGACCAGGCTATCCCGGCCCCTTGAAACAGGAGAATGATTTACTTGACACCCAACTGATGCCATTTTTAGCCTACTTTTTTATTCGAAAGAATTTTTTTTAAAATGAAAAAGTAGGTATTGACATGCTGACGATGTCTGTACCCCCTTTCAAAATAGGTTCTATTCGTCGAATTTTAATTTTTTTGTTTTGTTAGAAAGGTATGACTTCTGAGACACAACTTTCATACTTTTTGTCCGTCTGTATGTACATCCGGATGGGCATCTGTCTACTATCTGTCAGGGAATTTCCCATTGAATTAGCATTTCAATTATTTTTTAGCCATTACAACAATTGCATGAGAAACTTTATTCATGTAATATTAATAAATGAAGGATGATTTATTTTTGTTATAAATTAGTTTAGATTGACGCCTTAAAATGTAGCACAATGTGATTCTTTGATTGTTCAGTATTTGTTTACAAAGTGGCATGCAGCACAATGTGATTCTTTGATTGTTCAGTATTTGTTTACAAAGTGGCATGCAGCACAATGTGATTCTTTGATTGTTCAGTATTTGTTTACAAAGTGGCATGTAGCACAATGTGATTCTTTGATTGTTCAGTATTTGTTTACATAGTGGCATGCATTATATATTTTGCATAAAAATTAGTTTTACATTTCTTACTTTTAGTGCAATTTATTATAGTTTCTTGTTTTTTATTAATAAATATTTAATTATTCTTCGAACTGCAAATAAACCAAGCAGGCGATAAACAATATTAATTTTAAATGCTAAAGAAAATTAATGAAAATAGTTTATTTCTGACTTTAAAAGTTTAAATTACAAAGGGATGCTGCATTTTGGCGATTTTTTCTAATGTTTATAAATCTGGTGTAGGAGCGGTTTTAGGTGACAGTTACTGTTTCAAACACACTTTTTTTTTATAAGAAGTTCAGTAAGTATTTAAGAAACAGGAAAGTAGGCAATTTTAGTTCTTTTAGAACTTCTTGTTTTCCTCTGGATTGTTATTAGTTTGAATTAATTGAAATATAAGCACCACCCCCACTGCAAATGGATCTCAAAATGTACGACAAATCTGACTCCAGCAAAATGGCGGAGCGTTACGCTGTAAAAAAATTTAAGTCATTTGGCGACACGTCTAGAACGTTATTGCTAAATTATAGCGATGGAGTTAGAAAAAGTGTTGATAAATCGTTAGAAAGAGCCAAAAACAGTGCTGTCAAAGTAGGAAAAACTTTCAAATAGTTGTCTCCAGACACCTGGCATAGGTCGGGTGTCGGGTTATCTTAATACTAAATAGTGAACAGTCCATCCAGCATATATTATAGATCGTTGTTTAAGTATACCAATACCCCCTTTTCATTTCATATATTCTATCGATGGGGCCGGGGAGCCTAGTCTGTTAAAGCCTTGCATGTGAAAGCTACTAGGTTTGGGTAAAGCATCGACAAAGTAACAGTCGACATATGAAAGGTCTGTGCAGCTACAATGTACGACGAATAATACCTTATGTAGAGTGAGTGCACGTTAAATATGCCCCAACATCCTGACGCCACGTATGATATCGCCCTTAAAAATGCGTTGGGTGCCTACTCAGGTGTAGGCTGGTCACTTGACTGTAGTTCGATTACGACGCCCGTCGACAATAGCCCTCGTCTAGCTCTAGTGCGACGGTGGTTCAAACTAACCGTAACCCCCTCTTTTAGGTAGGTAGGTTAGTACATATATGTTCCAGTTTGTGTGCTTGTTCAGATACCCGCTTATGAACCTTCGTCAAGTAAGACAAACACAGACAGAATTTTTTACTGACACAGAGAGAGAAAGTACACCCAGGGCGAAGGCGGGAATCGAACCCGCAACCCGGTACAGTGCACAGACTGTTAGCGTAATGTACTGCGATCAAACCCACTACCCCCCCCCCCCCCTTCTTCTTTTATAACCATTTCATTTAATCTGTCCCTTTCACTTCAGTTGCGTCGATGACATTGAACTTGGCTGTGGCTATTTGTGAGAGTCGCGACCCAAATGAGCGAACGCCCGCGAACTTGTCTTCTAATCCTCGCGTGTTCCTTTCTAAGTAGCGGAAAAGACGAAATATAAATGAAAAGTAAAGCTGCACGTGCAAAGTGTATCCAGTGATGCTGCTCATTGCACACATATATAGATACTTTTGGACAGATTGATAATCGCGTGACTTTTATATGGTTTTGAGTAAATAAACGTAACGTACACTCTTAAAGCAAAAGAGTGAAATTCACTCATATAGGAGAAGTGCATTTTCGGCACCGGAAAGGAGTGGAAATTAACTCAGACTGAGTTAAAATCGCTCGTTTTAAGAGTGTGGGACGCAGATTGTTTTCTTTTATTTCTTTTACCCACTCCGAAAAAGAGCGAAATTCACTCCTATAGGAGAAGTGCATTTTCGGCACGGAAAGGAGTTGAAATTAACTCAGACTGAGTTAAAACCGCTCGTTTGTTTTAAGAGTGTAAGAGCTATTGACGACAGGTTTCGTGGCTGTGATGAAATGGCGAGATCAACAGCTGAGACCAACACTACCTGATCGGAAAAGCGTCCAGGCATTTTATGCAGTTCACTCTTGTTTATCCGGCGCATCCGGTTCCAACGAACGTTGGATTACCAAAGGCTGCGGATTATAGAGTGTGGTTGGGGCCTTGGTGGCCTGGTGGGTTTGATCGCCAGCCCATTAAGCTAACAGTCTACACACTATACCGGTACCTTCACACCTTCTAAATGGGTGTACCTTCTCCTCTGTGTCAGTTGGTTGGTGGACATATATTTTCAGGCTTGTGTGCTTGGTCACAAAGACCCGCTTATAAACCATCGTCAAGAAGGACGGACACGACATACACACACATACAAGACAGATGCTGCCATCTATCGCCACCTCCACAATTAAGACATGTCCCTGAAGGGGAGGGAAATAGTGTCCAGGGACCTGTACCCGTGGGAAACTGCGCAATGACCGCCCACAGGACTTTCGGACCCAACAGATTTAATGAGCACGTACTTCGCATATACTCGACAAACACAAACATCCATCCCTTACCGGGATTCGAACCCGAACCCAGAGGCTCCAAAGGCTAGCTCCCTAACCGTTGCGCCGCCGGTCGGCTCTGTGTCAGTAAAAACTAAAAAACTATTGTCTTACTTAACGAAGTTTTATAAGCGGCCCTCTGATTAAGCACACAAACCTGAAAATACATATACCTGCCTACCTATAAACAGTGGTTGGCTTTAAACTTAGTGGCCCTGCAGCGTACCTGTTCTATGTACGTGCCATCTTTTCCATCTTTTTAGAGGCTATTAGTAGAGAGCGTTTGATAGATTGATGATGGCTCGGGAGGGAGCCTTTCTGGAGGTTTGGCTTGTTCTAGGTCGTCTTTCGAAGCTTATTTCCCCGACACTTTTTAGAAACACATGTCGTTTTCTCGTATATAGCCTCAAACCATTGATCGTAGTTACAACAGATGCCCTAAGCTCATGTATCAACCAAGGTCGTCTTTGTATATAATGGTAACGGCGGATTAGCGGAGGTTCGGATAAGAGAGTGTAAAAGTTTTATACGAAGGGAAAGATCCATACACAAAAAAACGTTAGGGAGCTAGCCTTTGGAGCCTCTGGGTTCGAATCCCGGTAAGGCATGGATGTTTGTGTTTGTCGAGTATATGCGGAGTACGTGCTCGTTAAATTTGTTGGGTCCGAAAGTCCTGTGGGCGGTCATTGCGCAGTTCCCCTCGGGTACAGGTCCCTGGAGACTATTTCCCTAAAATTGTGGAGGTGGCGATAGATGGCAGCATCTGCCTTATATGTGTGTGTATGTCGTGTCCGTCCTTCTTGACGCTGGTTTATAAGCGGGTCTTTGTGACTAAGCACACAAGCCTGAAAATATATGCCTACCAACCAACACAAAAAAATCCAGTGCTACGACGTTTTTGTGTACTACATGACTGTTTATTGCACAAAAACCTAGTACTTATGATGTCGAAATATCCTTCAAGGAAGTTGACCACTCATTCAGCTAAATAAACTTTGGAGAACATTCGGCTAATTGGATTTCGCCACTTTTTTCATCCATCTCCCCACAAAGCTATCCATCCATAGGGCAATTGCGAAAGGAACAACAAGTGACCAACCCTAAATTTAACAGCGCAAAAATTCCACGTGTCGCATTAGAAAAAAAAGTGTCCGGAGCCTAAAAGTCAGGCGCAGAGCAGCGGAACAGCCTCCAAAAAAATGTCCTCTGTCGCAATAGTCGGTAACTTCGGGATCAGTCATAGATTTAAGAGCGACTGAGGCCGATTGACTGCGGGTCTTCAAACCAATGCCGGGTGGCCTAGTGGGTTTTATCGCAGCCCATTACGCTAACAGTCTGTGCATTGTACAGCGGGTTCGATTCCCGCCTTCGCCCTGGGTGTACTTTCTCCCTGTGTCAGTAAAAATTCTGTCTGTCTGTCTGTCTTACTTGACGAAGATATATAAGCGGGTCTATGATCAAGCACACAAGCCGGAAAATACATGTACCAACCTATCTAACTCCAAACCAAAGTGCATCTGTATTAATCCAATGAAAAAAAAATATTTGCAAAGCCACATTTCTCCGAATGTATTGATATTTTTTTCATATGATAAATTAGCTGACTTACAGGTCTCTACAATCCCACTTTATGAAATTCGTTCGAATATTTTGTGTACAATTATTCATTGAAAAAATATATTCGAGCCAATTTGAAGATAGAGATTCTTGGTGGAGCAAAATAAAGTGGAGCCATCAGAAAGTCACCAAGTAACCCTAGTAAGCCCAAACAAACTGCTAAATTGACGTAAGTTCAAAGCCAAACACATCATTTTATTCTTTATAAAGCGTTGATTAAAAATCGAAAAATGTCGTTCATCATCAACCGTTCCAGTTGTCTATTAAGTCCATAATTAGTTAGATGTTGAATGAATACTATTTCATTCTTAGTCATACGGAATGTAAAAAATATCTGTGAAAATGTTACATTTTAGTTAGCGTATTGCAAAGGGTCTCCCAGATAAAGGGATCCCTTCCTTTGTACTGAAATCTGGATCACAGATCCTGAATACATACCACTCAAATTAAAATTACAGTGTATAGATCGGCGATGAATCTCAGTTAACTCCTAAACAAGCTGTTTTTTTATTTATCGACCCCGAGGGACGAAGGAACTACACGACACTCTACCCGGATTCGAACCCTGGTTGGCAGTTCGGAAGTCAGGCATACAACTACGCCTAATTGCCGTGGTTGTCTAATAGCCACACAACCACGGCCACATATTTGTTTTTGGTCATATGAATCCCTTTATCTGAATGTTTTTCCTAAGAATATAAGAATCTGAATAATATAAAATCACGGACCATTCCAAGGTTGTTATAATTTTACCCGACCAGAAAAAACCCGGGTGGGTTTTAAAAAAAAACACTTGAAGAAACCCATCTAAAAACCCAATTGAACTTAAAATTGCTTTCACTGAAAATTAAAAGAAAGTATAAACTTTTTATACATCCAAAAAATATACATTTCATATCATTTTTAATTAATATTTTAGTATTATTCTTAATATATTTTTACAGTTTTGTACCTTTAATATTTAAAATGCATTTCCAAATTTAAATTTATACTAATTATTTAACAATTAAATATAACAAATAATTTTTTTTTAAATTCTAATTTAAATTTCTATCGTTACAATATTCCGGATTATATAATTTTACACATATACAAACAAGCAATACTTGGTACTAGACAATACATTTATAAATTTAAATATATATTTATCTAACAACTATATGTAATTATTTTTTAATTGTTCTAATTTAAATTACATCATTCCTGATTATCTCTCTGAAGATGTTCTGTTAGTTTTAAAAATTGTAATGTATAGATAAATAATTAAAACTTCACTAAATAAATCACAAAATCCTGGAAAACACATCCAAAATACTGAAAAAAAAACATAAAACCCTGAAAAAAAACCAAGTGGGTTGGGTTTTTCATGAAAAAACCCGGGTTTTTAACAACCCTGGACCATTCTTAATTAGTTTTTAAACTCTAAAGTTGAATGATAGCCCACTCATGTAAAACGCTTTTTTTGCACAAATAATTGAATTGATATATCAAAGCCAATAAACCTTTGTTAGGTAGAAAAAACTTTATTGATGAATAGATTTTATTTGGAAAAACCTTGTCTCCAAGGGACTTTTTTGTAACGAAAGGGGAAACCCCAAAAGTAACAAGGGGACGTCCATAAATTGCGTATGGTGTTTAGGGGAAGGACTGATCGAAGCGAATCGCACCCAATATCATGGATGAATAGGGTCTTGTCAAATCCACGTTATTCTTTGCGGCAAAAAACAGCAAAAAAAAAAATGCATGGAAGGAAAATTGATTACAAATGAATGAAATTCGTGCACTTCTCCATTGCAAATGCCTAATATATATTTCTTGTACTAATCTTTCAACTAATGTACACACATTCGCTTTAACTTGTTTAGTTTAGTTTGAATTATCGTCGCACTAGAGCTACACGAAGGCTATTGGCGACAGGCACAGTCAAGTGACGAGCCGACACCTGAGTTGGCACCCAACGCAACCGTTAAGGGCGACATCGTACGCAGCGTCGGGACTTTGGAGCGTATTTTAACGTGCACTCCCTCTACACGGGGTATTATTCGTCGGACATTTTTGGCTGCACGGGCCGTTTATAGGTTGGCAGTTATTTTGGCGATGCCCGGACCCGAACCTGGGACCTTTCGCATGCTGTGTAAGAGTGTGGAGGCGAAAGTCCTAAAAGAAAAACATTTTGGCATTTTTTGCCCTCCTCTCATTCTCGAGTTTCAATCAAGGAGGTTGGAAAATCGGAAATAGATCTAAACGACTAGTATCGACGCGAAGCGTCCTTACTCCTTCGTCGAAGCGTCCCGTTAAGGGGTTAACTTTGACTGGGCATAGTGCTGGACAAAATCCTCGCTATAAGTACGAGGTTGAATCATTCAAAAACTCTCTAATATCCCGATACATTGACTACATCACTGGTAGCTTTAACGGATGAATAACGACTTATATTTTTACACGTTCCCCCTTATGTTAGAATTCATGGCTCCCCACTGAGTAGAAAATTGTGTAAAAAAACCCGCACCGCAAATAATTATCAGCATTTTTATCGTCAAAGAGTCTTCCAGAATTGGTCACAAAGACGTTTTTACCCATGAAACAAGTACCATTTCGTAGATGAATAGACGCTACCAAAACAGCTAAATTGCAACCACAATAGCTTCAGCAGAATACAAAATACACTTAGTTTATTTCAGCCTTGGACAATAAAAGTATGTATAAGGGAAGATAGGGTAGGATGGAGAACATAAGTTTTGGACTATTTTTCTCTGTTAAATAAAAGGCATCCCCCCAAAAAATCCCAAATGTTCCTGATGTATGTGTTTTTTTTACAACAAAATAATTGCATGCGTATGCAATTTATACTGCTTCGTATATTTTTTTAACATATGTTTCTGGTGACAAACTCCTAGAAATTGTAATTTCTTCAATTCATATACATGTTCCTAGCTGCAAAGCTAACAGAAAACTTCTTTAGAACTTAAACTACAATATTTTAATAAAAATACAATAATTAAAAAAAATATAAACTAAAAAGGACAATAAACTTATCTAAAAGTTGCTTACGATTTAATAGAATTTGTTAAAAATGTATGATATTAATCTTGAAAAAAGTACATATGTCAGTAATCATAAAAAATTCATGAAAATATAAGCGAATCTCTCTATATTAAAAAAAGTAAGCTCTTTTAAAGTGTCCGGAGCCATAACAGCATGAAATATTCATCTTAGAACTCCACTTTTTTTTCTGGAATGTGTGTCTCTCCTTTATACCTCGATGCGGTTTTTTTCAAATTTCTAATTAGTTTTTTAATTAAAAATTAAAATAAGGCACACGAAAACGAAAACTTGGTTCTTTTCTGCATAACACCACGGGAAAAAAGAAAGGCGTCACTCCATCTGCCTCAGAAATACGTGATTTGAGATGTTATATTTATGTTCTTTTTAAAGAATAGTTGCTCTCTGCTCTGTTCTTTTAAAAAGAACAGTTCTTTAACCTGTTCTTTTTACAAAAGTTGCTTTACACGTGGAAGAATTCAGGTACATATAATAAGGGTTGGCGAGCGATGGCGAGCAAGGGGCGGAGCTTCCTAGTAAAAGCAAATAAATATATTAACCCATTATCGACGAATTGTGAATACCATTAACACCTTCATTTAGAAAAAAAAGCGCTAACTATTTTTTAATTTGTTTTGTGTAACTTAATTTGTCATGCACAAACTCTTTTATTTTTCTTATAGATTGTTCATTTTGATAAATTTAAAGCAGATATATCATTTTTCACAAATCTTCTTGCCAATCGGCGTTTAGGGGTTAAATTACAAAAACTAATACTGTCACGTATCGATGACGTATTAAAGGTGTATTTAATATAGAATTGTTCAAGTACAGCTACAGTACAGTATTATTTTAGTAATTCTGGCAAAACAAATATTGAATATAAAAATAGTTTATTATAAAAAATGGAGAATTAAAATAAAAAAGGTCGTGTCTTCAGAACTCTGTTTCTCCATTTGTAGAAATTATCTACAAATGTTCGCCTCTTTAAATAAGTTGATTTAATTATGATGAGGTGTCACTTCATTCGTAACAACGACTTCTTAAAAATTCACTGTATTTGATTGCCTTTTATGTTTTCTAACATACTTTTGATACTTTTGACTTCACTATCTATTATCGTCAGCGACTGTAAAGCTGCTCTCCAGGCAATTCAAAAGGGCTACACCAAGCAAGTAATCAACATACACCGTGCCCTGGAAAAACTGCTAACTCTAAACATACATTGCATTCTGCAATGGATACCCGCACACGTTGGTATTGATGGAAATGAGGCAGCCGACTTACTAGCCAAAGAAGCGAGACATCTCAATGAAGGATCCTTTCATCTCGTCACACTCAGCGACATCAACTCGATGGCAAAATCAAAATTCAGGGATACGACCATCAAGTTAAAGAACCAAATCTGTGAATTAACTACTAGCAGAACAATAGCAAAAACCTTAACTAGACTGAGAACTGGACATCTGGGGGGAATGAAAATCCAGCCAGACGGCTCCAGAAAGTACCCCACCTGCAAAATCTGCCTCGACATAGAACTAAGTCCAACACACATTTTCTCATGTCCAGCCATCCTTGCAAAAATGCAACAGATTAGTGACTCTCCGCTAGATGACCTTTATTCCCAAAACTGCCTTCAGATTGCTGAGGCTGTGTGGAACACACACGGTCACATCGAATACCTCAACCTATCCATAGACAAGACAACAACAACAACATACTTTTAATACTTTTGACTTCACTATCCCATGTTGTCTTCGTTGAGAAATTGATGTATAAAAAAAATTGCTGTCGTATGATTTTGTTAACCGAAAAAAAACCTGCAAATTTACCCTGCCCATAAATTTTTATGGGCAACAAACTTATTTGATGGAAAACGGTCTGACGCACTCAATAAACGGCCTTGTCCTTTAGACTGCTGAAAAATTAGGGCGATTCCCGTATTTTTACAGTTTTAACTCATCTCTTTGCTATAGGAAATGATGGACATGAGTGTTTTAGCTTCCACACATACTACGTTTATAACGTAAAAAGTGGAAGGTATTATAATCGTTCAGTCCGCCTGTCTGTCCGTCTGTCTGTCACCCACTTTCGTAGCCCAAACTACAAATGCTACAGGCAAATGTGATACGTCAAAAAATTCAGCATCGAAATTAGAATACATTGACAATTTCAGAAAAGAATTCGTATTACTTAATTATGTAAAACACTGCAAAATTTAATGCTCATTTAAAAAGCATAAGAAGCCATTTTTATTAGAATTAAATCACCGTTGCCATTCGCAACAATCACTCGAGAAACTTTAATTCTTTTAAATAATAAACTAAAAGAAATTTATTTTTGCGACATCAATCAGTTTTGAAATGACGTCGAATACATTTCACTAAGATATTCTTTGTTTGTATGTTGATATGAAATGTTTTGGTTCTATTTAAAAGAGAGGAAGATTACATATTTATTCTTTGAAATATAAATTATTTTTTGCAAACGATAATAAATTTTAAATAATTATTGAAGAAATAATTATTGAATTTTCGAATGTAAATAAAGGAATTTAGCCAAATTTATCGTGTAAATGTTTATAATACAATTAATATTGTGTTTGGCGACTTTTTTTCCTGTTGAGCACAAATGTTGTGTGGAAGCGGGCTGAGTGACAGATTCTGTTACAAACTTACTTGTTTTTTTTAACGGGGTGTAACTGGGATCTTTGCAAGGTGCAATTAAAAGTTCAATTGCGATTAATATAATTGCAATGACTTTATTAGTCAATTAACAAGATCATTGAAAAATTAATTGATTAATGCCCAATACTGCCGTCATCTAATCCCCGGCGTGTCCGTTTCGGTCCTTCCGCAAGTAATTAGGCGACACCCTCGGCGGCCTTGAGAAACTGTTCTGCGGAGGTAGACATCGGTGAACGCAGGTTCAATTCAAAGAACAGGTGAATTTCGATCTTGCTGTTGTCTTTTTAATGGGGTTTGTGTAGTTTAATTTTTTTGTCAATTATACAAAAGTGTAAAAGGAAGTTTTACTTAAGGTAAGCTTGGTAAGATGCATGGAGAATGTATTTTTTTAATTGGCTTGATTAAAATCTTTATTGCATTACAATATTTACATATTGATAACAATAAAAAAAACGAATTATTGTTTTGGTAAAACAAAATATGTTCATGGCATGGCAGCTCTAGTTGTGTTGTTGTTGTTGTTACTTATTCCACTTGGTCTCTAGATCAACTATACCAAGTCTAAAAGATTGTTTTTTAGTTGTAAACGAAAGAACAATGTATAGGCACTTCAAAGCCTTAAAATCCAATGAATTATTCTTCAGTCGTTTTAAAAGACGCAAAACGAAAAGTACACATTTCATTACATAATCTGATATTCAAGAATAATTCATTGCCATAACAAACAAAAAAATGAACTAAAATATGCTATAAGACACTAAGAAGCATGTTTAGAGGTATAGGATACATAAACTCGTCAAGGTACAGAGTCGGTATTTTCAACAACACAAACTATTTTTAAAAATGTATACAAATTTAGTAATTAATAATTTAAAATATTTAGGTTTCTTTTCTGGAATTAAAATCTTTTAAAATCACGAACAACCCTCCTAAAAATTAATAAAAAATATTTTGTTTCTTTAATGTGGTAAAAAATAGTTATTTATGCAACTAGTGTGAAAAGTAAGGCTTTTTTAAACGAGTTGAATAAATTCACGAGTTTAAAAATAGCTATTTTCAACGTGTTGTCATACACTATTTTTTAAAATAACGTGCAAAAAATGTATTTATTAAATTGGCATTGGAAATAAGACGCCAAATAAAGAATCACGTTCAAATAAAGAATTTTACACCAATCACAAAAGCCGCCGAATAAAAAATCACGCTCAAATAAAGAATTTTAAACCAATCAGATGCTCTTATTTACTTTGTCGCACTAGTGCGTAAAAGTAACTTTGAAACACGATTTCGTTAAAAGCATCACTTTTGCCACGATAATTGATTTGAAAAAAGTTAGTTTTTTTGCACGATATTATAAAAAAATAAATTTTAATATCATGGAGTGAAAACAAGTTTTACACTTCTGTTCATTTGCGTATGGAGAACGGGTTAAAACAACATAATCTTTTTTTATTTGATATCTCACAGAGTCAGTTTTTAATCCAGAATGTTGGGTTTCATTATTTCTTCAAGGTCGGAAGTTTCGCACAGTTGTAATTAAGCGTGTTAATGCATCGCCTCCTGTCATTTTGCAATAACTTTTTTTGAGGATTTCGATTCGCAATACCGGAATATTGCGAATGTGTGCCTCACATTTTTGCTGAAAACCTATCATTTCAAAACTAATTATTTAAATTATTTGACTAACTAAACTCTTCGTTTTTTACTATTATTGTCAGAATAGATGTGATTTGACAGTTTATTATTATGAATATTATCGCCGGTGAACTTTTGGGTCGTCAGTCACAACCTTTCACGAGGTGATAATTGAACAACGTCAAATGGACAACCATGGTCGTTGAAGGTTAACTTTTTTTAGGTTAGTTGTTTAGTTTAGCTAGTTAGTAGGTATTGGGGATGGTACATGGACCTTCCACTAAGGCGACGCTACCGACTGGGCTATGGTTAGTTTATTATCGTCACTATAGAGCTACACTAGGGCTATTGGCGACGGGCGTCATAATTTAGAACCACAGTCAAGTGACAAACCGACCCCTGAGTAGGCAGCCAACGCAACCATTAAAGGCGGCATCGTACGCCCTTTTAGGACTTTGGAGCATATTTAACGTGCACTCCCTCTACACGGGGTATTAATCGCCTGACATTTTTTGGCTGCACGTGCCGTTTATAGGTCGGCAGTTATTTTGGCGATGCCCGGACCCGAACATGGGACCTTCCACATGCAAGGCGAACGCCTTAACCGACTGGGCTCCCCAGCCCCTTGGTTAGTTGTTTAATAGGCAAAATATTTGTTTGTGACAATGAGTTCTCAATAAATGTACTTATTGAAAATATGTCAGCTTCTTTTACTAGTGTTAACACTGACTTGAATTGGCAGACTGTTGCATTAGAATACATCATTCTAAATCTATAGAAAATAATTAAAAATTTACAACATAAAAAATATTGTCGCATTTTTTACAACCTTACAACAAAAACTTTTTGTCGATTTTCTGCAATATTACGAAAGGGCACAACTATTAAAATATAAAGTTTTCTTTTAATTTATGAATATTTTTTTAAAAAAGTTGTTTCTGTGGTTTAGCAAAGTCTTGCACTAAATTTCTTATAAAAAACAAATATATATGCTTTTTTTGATAGTTGCAGATTTGCAACAGGGTAACTTTAAAATTTGAAAGTTTTCTAGTATTTCTTGGATCATAAAAAAATAAGTAAACATCGTTGTTATTGTTTAACAATAAGTAAAATTTTTTAGGTTAAAAAAAAGTAAACTTTTTATTTAAATTTTGTAAATACAAATATTTTTTTAATTTTTTGAATTGAAAATGTTGAATATCAACACTTTTGAAGGTTTATCACATTGTTTGGCCTTTATTTCTATAAAATAAACGTATTTGAAGAGAAAAACAATTTTTTCCCCTGCAAGTTAACAAAATAAATAACTTTTAATAAAAACTCCATACTATAAAAATGTCCTTGTGTGGCTGAATCGAAATTATCTTAATTTTTCTTTTCAACTTTAAAAACATGCATCTAACCACCTTGGGAAAAAATTTGAAATGTTCTTCCATTCTATCATTCGGATCTACCATAGATATCATAGTTAAAGTATTAGATTGGTAGATCACGTGACCTCCAATGCTAACGACGGGACGCGCATGGAGGCCAAATAAGAGGGCAAAATGGCCAGTGTTGCTGCCACTTTAAGGAGAAAAATACTACGAAAAAATACCATCTAAATCTAAAATTACAAAAAAATATCGTAAAAATTCCATCTGCATTTTGGAATCTTTTTAGTGACTTTAAATCCTTTTCTAGTATTTTTTTTGTAATTTTACAATTAGATGGTATTTTTTCGAAGTATTTTTCTCCTTAAAGTGGCAGCAACACTGGCCATTTTGCCCTCTTATTTGGCCTCCATGCGCGTCCAGTCGTTAGCATTGTAAGTCACGTGATCTGCCAATCGAATACTTTAACTATGATATCTATGGGACCTACCTACTCACGCAAAGTGTTTCCCCTAAATTCAAAAAATAAACATTAGTCAGATTTGTATCTCTTTTAGTTCGTGGAACCGGAATACAGACATGGCTATTTCGGAACAAAGAGCTGTGCTATGCAGTGCGAGGAACCGAGAAGTTTCTTGTTGCGTTTTTAGGCAACAACCAGGTCAAGATCGAAGGAAGAAGTTTAACGACTTAAACGTAAGTCACCCAGACGTTTATTCTTTTTTCTATTTGCTATTAATGGAGCATTTTTTTATAATACCTTACGAAACAAAAGGTATTCAGATTCCTGTGACGTATTGAGTGATTTATACAGTGTTCGAAATGCGTTCTTAAATTTGAAAATAATGTTCTCATCATCTTTGAGAATAACATTGGTTCATAATTAATAGCTCCAATTACATTAGGCTAACTCTGCAAAATGGGAATGTTTCAGATGATGTAACGCTCTTGTTTTCATTTCTAATCCGTACTGGATTTCATTGGTTGCTTCGGTTTCACGTACTGTGATTTCATTGGTCGCTTCGGTTTTCACTTTCAAAAGACTGATATAGATAAAAAATATTTTTTTTCTTTCTATGCAAGATTTCTTTAACAAATATTTTGAACAACCGACCTCACAGCAAGAAGCTGGCATTTAAAAAATTAATTAAGAAAAATATTTTAAGAAAACTCATTTTCGAATACCAAAACATAATTCCAGGCAACAAATGACAACAAACCGTTGGAGCTGTTGCCATCCACGACGTGAAACAACCCCATACTTCCACGCAAAATTACCATTTCTGTCGTGTAAGTATCACGTGTGTAAAAAGTGATTATCACTTCAACAACATTAAAAGGGGGGGGGAATAGCGGAATAGCTGAACTATACTTATTCCAACTAAATAATGTAACATGCTTTATTTGATTTGATTTATTTTTGGCAAATTTAAAAGGCTTTTTTAATTTGTGACTTACACTAGAGTTACGTGGAATTAGCCATTAGCAGGATCATATGCTTGGACCAAAATTATCTGAACCGAAATCTTGTAGCAATTTGAATCTTATACTCATGGTGTCAAACTCCACTATGATTTTCAATGAATTGGCTTGCTTTAGGTTACGCGTTTTCTTCCAGATTTCATTACTTAATTTCCTTCTATTTAAGTTCCGATTGATGCTCTGTTCTCACATGACATTCAATCGAATCTCGAGGAAGAATTTATTTTCATTCACTGTCAACACAGTCTTGTGAACAGTAATGGAGCCGCACAGCACGCCGAAGCCTTTGCCCTATATGGACTGACACATGGGGCCCGGGTGGCCTAGTGGGTTTGATCGCAGCCCATTGCGTAACAGTCTGTGCACTGTAGCGAATGCGGGCTCGATTCCCACCTTCGCCCTGGGTGTTTTCTCTCTCTGTGTCAGTAAAAATTCTGTCTTACTTGACGAAGGTTTACAAGTGGGTCTCTGATCAAGCACACAAACGGGAAAATATATATACCAAACTGACACATCACTGAGTTAAGTTTTTAAAAAAAATATCTCTTTGTACTTTTTTATTTCAATTTTCTGTTGGAGGACGAGTCGAAAGCTTGACCTCACATTTGTATCATTCAGTAATCTATCTAGTTATATAAATAGTTCGTTAACTTCCGCACAGGGAGGGGTCGACTTTGGGATTTGGAGGAAGGAATTGTTCATCAAAATCACTTCTTCTTGGCTTAATGATACAGTTACTAAAATCGCCGTATTCAATAGAATCCTTGGCCTTATTGTATAGATGAAAGGTAATTATACACTGCATCGAACGTTGGTTTTATTTCTTTTGTGTTTTAGATGCTGGGTTTTTGTTTATTTGTTGAAGCCTTTAATCATAAAATACACTGTTAAAAATATTGTGCTTGGTTTCACCATGATATTGGTTCCTAGTAGCTGCAACGGCTGTGTGGTGAAATGTTTCACCTTTTTTTCGGTGTTTGGTTGAACCATTTTTCTGAATTTGGAAACAAAAACCTGAGAAATGGTTCAACCGAATACCAAAAATATGGTTTAACGTTTCACCACACAGCCGTTGCAGCTACTAGGAACCATATTTTTGGTGAAACAAAGTGCCTAATTTATAACAGTGTTAGAATTAAAATATTCAATGGTAATCGGATAACTTTCCTTAATAATATTTTTTCTATTTTTAATTTTCATTTAAACTTTTTTTAAAAAATTGTAATCGAATCCAATAAAGCAATGTAGGATATGTCTATTTTTTACAAAGTGAATTATTCATTTTTTTTCACAATTCTTATAAAGGTAGAAAAAGCAGATTTCTCAAATATTCAAAAGTTTTTTTTATTTTAAAATTTTTATCAGAATTCCTCAAAAAAAAAAACCCACTACATTTTTAAAAAGTCTTTGCAACTTTAAATTTCTAAAAAATACTAGAAGCATTTTTAGCCTACTTTTCTTTTTTTAATTCGAAAGAATTAAAAAAAATGAAAAAGTAGGTATTGACATGCGGTCGATGTCCGTCTGTCCGTCTGTCTGTCCGTCTGTCCGTCCGTACCCCCCTTCCAAAATCGGTTCTATCCATCGGATCTTAAAAATTCTTTTTTTGTTAGAAAGCTATGACCTCAGATACCCAACTTTCATACTTTTTGTCCGTCTGTCTGTACGTCCGGACGGACATAAATCTACTATCTGTCGGCGAATTTCCCATTGAATTAGCATTGAAATTCAATTTTGAGTCATTTAAATCACTGTAGGTATTGAAATGCGGTTGATGTCCATCTGTCTGTCTGTCTTTCCGTCTGTCTGTCTGTCCGTATCCCTCTTCCAAAATCGGTTCTATCCCTCGGATCTTAAAAATTCTTTTTTTGTTAGAAAGCTATGACCTCAGATACCCAACTTTCATACTTTTTGTCCGTCTGTCTGTACGTCCGGACGTACATAAATCTACTATTTTTCGGCGAATTTCCCATTGAATTAGCATTGAAATTCAATTTTGAGTCATGTAAATCACTGTTGCCAAATCAACAATGGCATGAGAAACTTTATTTATTTAAACATATTTGAAGCAAAATAATATTTTCATGAATCAGTTTGGAATGACGTCATAAAATGTAGCACAATTTGATTCTTTGATTATTCATTAATTATCTACCAAGAAAGCGGCAAGGCATACTTTTGCATGCAATTATGCTTAGTTTTAATTTACATTTCATATTAGCCTACTTTTCTTTTTTTAATTCAAAAGAATTAAAAAAAATGTAAAAGTAGGTATTGACATGCGGTCGATGTCCGTCTGTCTGTCCGTCCGTACCCCCCTTCCGAAATCAGTTCTATCCATCGGATCTTAAAAATTCTTTTTTTGTTAGAAAGCTATGACCTCAGATACCCAACTTTCATACTTTTTGTCCGTCTGTCTGTACGTCCGGACGGACATAAATCTACTACCTTTCGGCGAATTCCCCATTGAATTAGCATTGAAATTCAATTTTGAGTCATTTAAATCACTGTTGCCAAATCAACAATGGCATGAGAAACTTTATTTATTTAAACATATTTGAAGCAAAATAATATTTTCATGAATCAGTTTGGAATGACGTCATAAAATGTAGCACAATTTGATTCTTTGATTATTCATTAATTATCTACTAAGAAAGCGGCAAGGCATACTTTTGCATGCAATTATGCTTAGTTTTAATTTACATTTCTTATTAGCCTACTTTTCTTTTTTAATTCGAAAGAATTAAAAAAATGTAAAAGTAGGTATTGACATGCGGTCGATGTCCGTCTGTCCGTCCGTACCCCCTTCCAAAATCGGTTCTATCCATCGGATCTTAAAAATTCTTTTTTTGTTAGAAAGCTATGACCTCAGATACCCAACTTTCATACTTTTTGTCCGTCTGTCTGTACGACCGGACGGACATAAATCTACTACCTTTCGGCGAATTTCCCATTGAATTAGCATTGAAATTCAATTTTGAGTCATTTAAATCACTGTTGCCAAATCAACAATGGCATGAGAAACTTTATTTATTTAAACATATTTGAAGCAAAATAATAGTTTCATGAATCAGTTTGAAATGACGTCATAAAATGTAGCACAATTTGATTCTTTGATTATTCATTAATTATCTACCAAGAAAGCGGCAAGGCATACTTTTGCATGCAATTATGCTTAGTTTTAATTTACATTTCTTATTTTTTAATGCAGTTCGGAGTAGTTTCATTACTTTTGTTATTAATAAATATTTAATTATTCTTCGAACTACAAATAAATCGAGCAGACGATAAATAATATTAACTTAATTTGCGAAAGAATATTAAGGAAAATAGTTGATTTTGGATTTTAGAAGTTTAAATTATAGCTGGATGCTGTGTTTCGATTTTTTTTTCAAATGTGTATAAATCTAGTGTAGAAACGGTTGTTGATGATATTTACTGTTAGGAACCTAGTTTTTTCCCGATTAGAACTTCAGTAAGTATTTAAGTAACAGGAAAGTAGGCTATTTTAGTTCTTTATGAACTTCTTGTTTTCACTTTTAATAAAGTTTGTAACAATTATATCTTAGTTTCTAAATTATTAAATATAACCGGGTTCCTACATCAACCTTCCCTACTGTCCCACAATCTTAAAAGAGAGGGAAACGATAATTTTGAATCTGCATTGTATATCACTTTTTGATACCTTAAATTGTGTACAAGGAATATATGTATCTATAATAATAAAAATGAAGTTTTGTGTGTGTGTTTGTTTGTTTGTTTGGTATGTCTCTTATAGACTCATAAACTAGACATTTGTTTGACTCGTAACTTGGCACAAATGTGTAGTTCATACTTAGATTATGATTTTTGAACTTTCAGAGCTCAAAATGTTCTATTTTTAGAGAAAATTCGAATATTCTGAAAAAAATACACCACTTTCGCTCAAATCCGATCATTTTTTTACTTTCCTGATGCCATCTGCTGAAAAAATTAAATAAAACTTTTAACGAAAATATTTACTCATAAACTAGACATTTGTTTGACTCGTAACTTGGCACAAATGTGTAGTTCATACTTGAGTTACCGATTTTGAACTTTCAGAGCTCAAAATGTTCTATTTTTAGAGAAAATTCGAATATTCTAAAAAAAATACACCACTTTCGCTCAAATCCGATTATTTTTTTTACTTTCCTGATGCCATCTGCTGTAAAAATTAAATAAAACTTTTAACGAAAATATTTAAAATTGAAAATGTTTATTTTATTCTGTTGCCATTACCCTAAAAAACTAAATTTGAAAAATAATTGACATGTTTCAAGTGACGTAATTCCGTCCATTCTCCATTCCGGGATTTTATTGTGGGTTTAGGTGATGGATTTCTTCATTGAGGGTTCTGTTGATTGCAAAAATGTGCATATTTAAGCTACTTCCTTGAATTATAACTATGATGGTTGTTAAAGGCCCTCGTACTAGAGCTTAATATTAGGGTTTTGTTTTCACTTTCGCCAAATATTTTGCCAAACTCGCCAAATTATTACCCAAACGCGCCAAATAATATTTTTAAAAAAATTTATAAGCTGGTTTGTTGTTCAAAGGCTGTGTTGCTAGAGCTGAAAATAAGAGTGTTTGTAGCTATATCTCTTTTCTCGCCAAATTCTTTCCAAAAACGCGTTCAAGGCCATCGTACTAGAGCTACTTATTAGGGTTTTGTTTTCACTTTTTCGCCAAATATTTTGCCAAACTCGCCAAATTATTATCTAAACGCGTCAAATAATATTTTTTTAAAATTATAAGCTGGTTTGTTTTTCGAAGTCCATTGTGGTAGCGCTCTATAATAAGAGTGTTTGTAGCTATATCTCTTTTCTTGCCAAATTCTTTCAAAAAACGCGCCAAATGATCTAAAAGGTTTCATATGTTTGTGAGGAAAATTACGATGACTTTTATGAGTTGCATTTATTAGCGTATTTTTTTATTTTTTTATTTTTAAGGTAATATTAGTTAAGAGTATTTTATACTTTATAACGAGTGGGAATAACAACACAAGTTTATTATCCTATAATGGATTAAATTGTACATATTCTTGATAATTAAATTATTTTTTAGTCCGTGCGAAGTAGGGTATTTATTTGCTAGTAAAGTAATAAAAAGTCGCAACCATGACCATTAATGGTCGAATCGCACCATAGTATGGGTTAAGATCATTAAAAAATGAGCACGTCAATTACTATTCATTTTTCACTCTATCGTGGTTTAGCACATTATTTAAAAAATCAGTTAACTTTGCAGAAAAAATGTATATTAACAAAAATTATTCAACAGATTTATTAACACAAATTAACATTATTATTCTCTTTACACAGTTTTCTATGTAAAAATAAAATAATAACAGTTTTTTTCGGTTTTTAACAGCGTAAAAAGTACTAGGCGGCAACAGAAAAAGCATTTTAACTGTTTGTTGAAACTCTAAGCGCTGAAATAGGTGAGTTAGGAGAGATTGGATGGACGGATGATGTAAAGGTGCTGTGGTTCGCGTTTAGTATCCCCGCCTGTCACTTCGATTTCCTGCCAAAGGTAATATTTTGTTTCCTTCACAATGTGTTTGTTAAAAACAGATTTTGTGTTAAAATTACAAATTGTTCGCTATTTTTCAGGTACACCAGCTGACAGTTTTTTTTTCCCCTATACTCGCCACCAACCAAATTAGAACACGTTAGGGTTGGCGGTTTTTCAGAAAAAACTTGTTTTTTACAACGCCGGTAAATCCGGGTCGGTTTTACCGAACCTTAAAAACCGGTTTTATAAAACCGGTTTCCACGTAGCCGGTTTTTCAATGGCAAAAAAAAACGGTTTTCCGTTTTTTTTAAACGTTTTTTTCAGTTTCTCATTAATTAATTGAAAAAATCAATTAAGTTGTAAACTTTACTTTCGAATTAAAAAAAAACAATTTACACAGTCAATTTTAAATGTTTTAAGTGTTTTGTTGAAAACTAAGTTCCAGGTTTTCTTCCTCATTCTTACTTAATTTATTATTAAAAATTATTCTTACTTCTAATTATTATTTAAAATTATAATGTTCATTTTTTATTCCGGTTTTTCTAATCGTTTTGAGTATTTTTATTAAGCTTTGTATTATTCAATCTCTATTTCCTTTTCCTTTTTTTTTGTTTAAATAATAATTCCTCCCATTTGCTATCTATGCCGTTAACATAGTGCAAAACTAAAATTTTTTTGTAAAAAAATTATATAATTAAAAAAAACGCTAATGGCGGTTTTTGAGAAAAACCGATTTCCGGTTTTTAGACGGTTTTCCCCACAGAAAACCGGTTTTCGACCTTATGAAAAAAAAAACGGTTTTTCAGTCAAAACCGAGGGCAAAAAAACCGGTTTCGGTTTTCCATCCCTAGAGTGTAACAAATAAGGGTGGCGGGAACTATAAAAACAACAGACTTTTTGTATTATGCAGACGCGGTGAAATTTGTGGTGTAATCTTACTCTCTTATGTAAATCTAATATCTATAATAGACCTGATTGGTTACCGTAAATTGTCATTTTCCGCTCCGTTCTTAACTCTTGCAAGTGAGTGGTATATTTCACTTCCGAAGGTCTCCGACTCCCATATGAATCACTGAATGTAAAAATAGTTCAATTTACGCAGAAAGATTCCCATACACGCTTCCTCTTTGACTAAAAAGTTACAAAGAAGAAGCATTGTGGAAAATTCCCCGACGGACTTGATCCTTTTTTTACAATTAGTGACTCATTATCATTTTAAATGCCGCTTTTCCTCATTAAACGAAATGAAGGACATCATAGGAAGGACGTCATACTTCAAGGGAGCACTCATTGATACCGATGATTTATTCCATTATTTTCATTTATAATGACTGGAGATTCCCCTTTCATTTACCTTCGTTAGGACCAGTGTTAGAAATTGGATGGAAAATTTTCGGAGCAAAATTTGTGCTACTAACTGAAAAAACTAGGAGCAAATGCACACTATCTGGGAGCATTTTTGAAACAAAAATATTTATGGAAAAATGCAAGTTTTATGCAATTTATGCTCAAACTCTTAGATGCGCAGACTCTTAAGACTCTATGAAAGTGGGTGACAGACCGACAGACAGACGGACTGAACGATTATAATACCTTCCACTTTTTACGTTATAAACGTAATGTGAAAAGTAAAACTAATTCTTGTTCATAAATTGTAATTAGTAATAATAAATTAATAGTCATACCTTCATATTAAAACACTTTATTTACCAATAAAAAAAATTCTTCATTAAAAAAAATTTTCATTTGAAAATTATAATATTGAAAAATTATTTTATTTAAAAATTATTTTATTAAAAAATTATTTTATTTAAAAATTATTTTAATTAAATTTTTTAAAAATAATTTTAATTAAATTTTTCAAAAATAATTTTAATTAAATTTTTTAAAAAGAATTTTAATTAAAAACTATTTTAATTAAAAAAACAATTTAATAAAAATTATTTTAATAAAAATTATTTTAATAAAATTGTTTTAATAAAAATAATTTTAATAAAAATAATTTTAATTAAAAAAACTATAATTAAAGAATATTTTAATTGAAAAACAATATTAAAAAATTGAGCCCCCCCCCCCTCTAGTTGCGCCCCAGCTTTCCCCAGTAAGTTTAAAAACCTGACATAAATAGTTAGCTCGAATGTGTAGCTCTTGAGCGCCTTTATTCAAGCAGAAACCAACCATGTCAGTCACATCTCTGTCAACGAAGCGATTTTAATCTCCCAATAAATCATTCGGTGGAAACTTCCGTGTGAAGTCAAAAAACCTTGATGACACATTATTTAATTCAAATGTCAGCACTTTTGTTTCAAGTCGAGGAAATACAATGAACCATAACAGGCTATGATACACAATTTCGTCATTTGATTCCTAATACCGAGTCAATCGACCGCAAATATCCAGAGAAATTTATCACAAATCCATGAAATCATTGGTATAGTTTAAGTTTTGTACAAGGGATAGTTGGGGTACATTGATACTCAGGGTACCTTGATGTTCATTACTCACAAGGCTATTACAAAAAGTTTCAAAACAGCTTTAAAATATGACGCATGTATAAAATGCTTCCTCCAGAATAACTTATTCTAGGGGAAATTCCTGCAAAAAGAAAATGTAGGGGATGGTGGGATAAGATGGAGCTGCTCATACACTTTGGTTTTGAAAAATTAAAAAAAAAATTAAATACGATGATTTTCACGATGACGAGAGGCAGTGGTCGAGCCCCCGTGTTTAGAAGGGCGTAGGGGCAGTTAAGAAGAAAGCAACTTAATTTGTTGAAGATCAATTTAATTTAGTAAAGCTGGCAAAGAATTAACATCCTCACGTTACCCTCACACCGCTCCTAATGACAAAATGGCGGTTGGGGCAGAGAAACGATAGGTAGCCAGTAGAGGGCGCTGGTTTACAAGCATGTATATGACATACATGTTCTTAAAATTTAACATTTCTGGTGGCGGTTCACCACACAACAACCTAAAATATCCTAAATACTGGCAATAGAATGGCGCAGTTGTATTACAACCTGTATTAGGCTTAGCATGGATCTTCACTTCGTGGGAACGAGCCCGCATCGGCGCATAACCTCTGTTACCACCCGATTAATTTTTCCTCAATCATTCTCAAAAATAAGAACATGCATGATCTCAAATTTGAGAACGATGTCGTTTGAGAGCAATTATGAAAAATGATGTTTCAACAAATAAGAACATTTTCTCAAATTTGTGAACTAATTTTTTACAATGTAACATGAGTGTATCCTAATATATTTCATAAAATATTTTTACACATTAAAAGTATTTATTAGCCTTTGAACGTTGGGTACGCTATTTGGCCTCCCCCTCCCCTGAACATTGTTTTCTGTAAACAGCGCAAATTCAGATAGGTGTTACAGGGTAATCTCAGCCTCCAGTCGTTCTGTATTCATGTATTTATTAATTGACTTTAATTGATATTTACAAAAATACCTTCATACAGCAAAAATACAGCAAATAATTTCATAAATAATAATACCGCAAATAATTTATTAAATAATAATGCCGCAAATAATTTAATCTGCACATTAACCATAGTTGATGTGCACTTGAACTTCAACGGGTTTTGAGTTTTAGTGGGTACATATACATGCAATGCACTCACGACAATAATCGAGTGAACCATATTTTTCCTTAAAAAATCTTATCTCAATTGAAAACAGTCATTATATAAAAACCAATATAGATTTATCAGAAGCAACAAATTATTCTACTTCTTCAACGAGGTGTGACAGAAGGACACCTCTACTTCTCGATTACTGTTGTCTACCTTTTAATTTAAATGGAAAAACCTTGCGGTTAATCACTGGGTTGGAGGCTACAGAAGATCCAAACTGTATGCAAATGGAACTATCTTATAGAGGTGAAAGAAGATGGAGACGCTTGGCGAGAAAAAACGAGTGATGCCGCCTGGAAGTCGCCAAGTCTATGTGATCTGATTATTGAAGAATATATATTGCTAGAAGTATCTCTTCCGGTGCTAATGGATCTCAAAATGTGCGGCCAGTCGGACATCAGCAAATATGTGGAGCGCATACGTAGCAGCAAAGAAATTAAGTTATTAAGCTGCACATTTAGAACTTTATCGCTACGTGATAGTACATGTACGTTGGTTAATCGGTAAAAAGAGCCAGAAACAAGTTTGAAAGTTAGAGAAGAATCCAAATAGTGGTCTCTAAGTATCTGGCATCGGTTGCGTTTTCTTAATATTGAGCAGTCCATCCTGTATATATTATAGATCGTTGGATCTGATGTAAGGCCCGTTTCGGGATGGCGGCTGTTCCGATAGAG
This sequence comes from Oedothorax gibbosus, assembly GCA_019343175.1. Lineage (NCBI taxonomy): Eukaryota > Metazoa > Arthropoda > Arachnida > Araneae > Linyphiidae > Oedothorax > Oedothorax gibbosus. Next base: position 528,481 of record JAFNEN010000184.1, on the reverse strand, counting down.
AGAATACTGAAACTTTCCGGTACTTCAAAATTATAATCGGACGTGCGCCAATAGGTAACTCACTTTTTCTTAGGAAAAGCCGACTATCCGAAACGGAAGGATATCAAAACGCCACGAAGAGCTTCTGTAGGCTTAAAAGTTGAGTAATGATGAAGTGGGGTACATAGCGAAATTGAAATTAAATAAACCTCACAGATTTAAAAGCATTTAGCATAACTTTAATATTTAATAGTTTGTTAATTAAACACAAAATAAATGACGATTTGCGCCGCTGTAGACATAATTTAAAACACACTCTTACAAATTTTCTTTTGAATTTTCATTTCAAAATATACACATTAAAGTTCATCATCGGAAATTATGGGTTTGTTTCACTTGACGTAAATCATTCCTGCTTTCATTCCTGGATTTCATTAGTGGTTTCGGTGATTAGTGGTTTGAAGCAGTAACCTCCTTCCACGACTAATTAAAAAGTCGAGACCTTATTTTAATACCTGTAGAACTATTGCCACTCAAGACGAAAAACATGCCCATTGTGGCAGCGGGCTGGTGAATCCAGTCGGTTAAGGTTCGGGTCCTGGCATCGCTAAAATAACTGCCTACCTATAAACGGCCTGTGCAGCCAAAAATGTCCAACAAAAATGTAAAAACTCGAGACCTTATTTTAATACCTGTAGAACTATTGCCACTCAAGACGAAAAACATGCCCATTGTGGCAGCGGGCTGGTGAATCCAGTCGGTTAAGGTTCGGGTCCTGGCATCGCTAAAATAACTGCCTACCTATAAACGGCCTGTGCAGCCAAAAATGTCCAATGAATAATACCCCGTATAGAGGGAATACACGTTAAACATTTTCAAAGTCCCTGCGCTGTTTACGATGTCGCCCTTAACGGTTGCGTTGGGTGCCTATTCTGGTGTCGGCTCGTCACTTGACTGTGGTTCTAAACTATGACGCCCGTCGCCAATAACCCTCGTGTAGCTCTAATGCGACGATAAGGTAAGGTAAGGTAATCGTTTCCGGCTGCCTATTTCTAGCCTCCTTCATGAGCTTTAACACAGCAAATTACGCCTCGCAATTTAGAACCCTGGTCAAGTGACGAGGTCGACACCTGAGCGGGCACCCAACGGAAAATGCGACGATAATTCAAACTTAACGAAACTAAAGACATTGTGTCAGTTGCGAAATCTCATTAGGGAAAAACGCCAAATCATTCGCCAAGTTGTTTTTTGAGGAGCGCATATCATTGACAATAATGGTTTCACTTGGCAAACTAGTTTTTGCGTTGTTGTTTTACCTCTGGCAGCATTTATATCTTATTCAGCCTCCAAATTAACCGCAAACGGAACAATTTCGAAGGATCGAAAATGACCATGATCGAAGATGTAATTCTTCCGAAGGGAAGTGAAAAAGGAAACTTTCAATGGATAAATTTTTAAATTGTGAATTTTTGGAGAGCTTTTTTCTACTGATATGAGTCCTTTTTGGGGGTTGAAAGTTATTTATTATTTTGGCGTTTGTTTATATTTGGGGTAAAGATCGTTTCAAGGATGACAAGATATGTTTCTTCATTTATCCTTAGAAAGATTTCTAAAGTCTACTTTTTTAAATGCATTTTTTATCAATTACCTTGTTGAATTTTAAAAAAATAAGTTATTTTTCGAGTAATGCGAGTAACATTAAAACCGATTCCAATTTGACAAAACTTTATTGAAGGACATACTTCTTCTGCTTTAATAAATATTAAAACTCGTTTTCACCGCTTGTAAAGATTTTTTTGTATAAGAATCGAGAAAAATTTGTTGTTTACATTTGTTAAAAATGCCTTCTTTGTTTCAGGGATAGGGGAAAAGCGGGATAGGTCGCCAGCGGACCAAACTACACTGCTCAAAACAATAAGGGGGCACTTTGCGAACTTTTGTTAACCCTTTCAGTCCCATCTTTTTATTTTTTATTCTAAAAATATAAAATTTGTGAAATAGATTCATTATGCATCCATAATGAAATGGTAAAAAACGTAGGAAAAATCTTTATGTTTTAACTAAAATTCAAGGGGTGAAAATTGCAATCATAACTTTTGAATAAATTATAACAATATTTTTTTTAAACTTTATTTCTTAAAAATAGTTAAAATAAATTTTTAAACATCTAAAAATGCAGGCATGAAGAATTTAGGGTCAATTTATTTTATAAAATAGTTTCAGAGTGAATTTTACTTTTATCGTGTTTTTCATTTTTTTATTTAATTAACTAGGGGGCTCTACATTTATACTTGTTTTGTTTTCCACATCACACAAACTGCCCAGATTTATTTGAGAATACAATAATTCTGGTGAGTATTACATTTAATTAGGAATTTCTTAAAGTAGATAGGTAGGGTACATGTATTTTCCGGTTTGTGTGCTTGATCAGAGACCCGCTTATAAACCTTCGTCAAGTAAGACAGACACAGACAGAATTTTTACTGACACAGGGAGAGAAAGTATACCCAGGGCAAAGGTGGGAATCGAACCCGCACCCGATACAGTACGCAGACTATTGGCGTAATGGGCTGCAATTAAACCGTCTTGGCCACCCCCAGTATACTATAGTTCATGAAAAATTTAAGGAGTTAACACTTTTTTTGTTGTGTTTTCCTTCCCCATTTTTTACATTTACACTTGTTGTTTTGCACACATCACACATACGGCCTATATTTATTTAGGAATACAATTCTGATGAGTATCACATTTAATTAGGAATTTCTTAAAGTATATTTTTGTGTGTAGTTTTTCAGTGCGGATCCAGAACTTTTTTGGGGGGGTGAGGGGCTAAAACCTATTTTAAAATCTTTTAACTAAGGGAGTCAGTTAACTATTCATTAAATTCAACAATTATCAATTATATATAATTAAAGACTACTAGACTACTAATTATCAATTATATTTAATTAAAGACTACTAATTATCAATTATATTTAATTAAAGACTACTAATTATCAATTATATTTAATTAAAGACTACTGATTATCAATTATATTTAATTAAAGACTACTAATTATCAATTATATTTAATTAAAGACTGCTAATTATCAATTATATTTAATTAAAGACTACTAATTATCGAATATATTTAATTAAAGACTACTAATTATCAATTATATTTAATTAAAGACTACGATATTTTTTTTTTATCGTGTCCATGAGAGTCGAACTCTATATGTGTCCGTGAATTTTGATAATTTCTTCTACGACTTGCTTGATGTTGTCTCCATACGGATCTAGCATAGTCGGCAGTACTCCAATCTTTCTCAGGCTGGCGCTCATAGCCGGACACTCATAGATGTGAGTAGGCGTAAGCTGTGTATCAGGACAATGTTCACAGCTTCTATAGATCTTCTTGCCATCTCCATCTATCTTCATACCCCTGTGGTGTCCGGTTCTCAGCCTAGTTATGGTTTTAAGAGTAGATCTGTTCGCAGTTATTTCAGAGAGAAGATGTTTGGTCTGAATGGATTTTTCTCTAAGCTTATATCTGGCCACTGCATTCGCATCCTGAAGAGAAACATCTCTGCAGCTAGTGTTGAGGTCTCTGCCCTCCTTGGCCAATCTATCCGCAGTTTCATTATCTTCTATGTCGACGTGTGCAGGAATCCACTGGAGGATGCAGGTCTTGTTTATAGTCTGAAGATCTTGAAGACCTGAGATGATTTCTTGGGTGATAGAAGAATGTCCTTTTAGAATTGCTTGGAGGGCGGCCTTTGAGTCGCAAAATACAGACTACTAATTATCAATTATATTTAATTATAGACTACTAATTATCGAATATATTTAATTAAAGACTACTAAATATCCAATTTAATTAAATGAAACTCATTTTTATGCAAGTATTTCTTGATAAATTATTTATCTAGTGAAAGATAATTTCATTTTGAGAGGGGGGGGGGGGGCTACAATCCCTTACCCCCTCTCGGTACCCACTACTGTTTTTTCTAATTTTCTTTTAACGTCTAGGCAGTGGCCATGTTTTATTTTTTGTTCCGTTGTATCCATCCGTTCCTTTGGCGATATGATACTTTTCCAGTGGACACAAACGTAAAGATCTATCACGAGATTATTACTATTTTACCAGCAATCTGCATAATAGTTATGAATTATTTCTTGTGTCGATTGATGAATCAATGTCACCCAGGAACAGGGTAGTACCAATCAGAGCCCTGATCGACGGAAAAGAAGGAATGGAAGCTGGATGGAACTACATCACCTGACACAAGGCTATTAAGTTATCTGTTAGAAGACGTTATTTTTTTATGATTTTGATTCCTTAAGCTCTTTTATTTTTTCAATAAAATTGCTTTTTTGGAATTAAAAAAAAGCATATAATATCTGATTTAATAATGTGTTTCTAAATTTTAAGGAGGCTAAATTTGTTTGAATGCAGACGAATATTGGAAATTTTAAATTCCCGCCCCCGGTATCTGGTAACCACGTGACGGCCCTGACCTCGGATCATTTGTTAAGACTTTCTAATTTTTTAAAAATTTTCTTGGCATAAGATGCATTATGCATGCAATAAATCATTGTTATTAGTCTCAATTGTAAACTAGAATATTACATCACATTTAAGCTAATCTTGTTTATTATCAAAAAGTTATTATCTAAGATTTTGTCTAGACCTGGAAGTTTTGAAATAGCACATTATTATATTATAATTATGTGCTATTATTATACAATTATTATTATACAAATAAAATAAAAAACAATACCACAAGACCGTTTAGTGTATTTCCCTCTTTTTAAGTGAAAAAAGGATTGAAGGATTAAATCAATTAATTGAATTCGATTAACATACTGAAAATTTTCAATTACATATTGTGTTATTCAATCGCTTATTTTTTTCATTCATTCGTCAAAGGGTTGGAAATAAATTATTTGTATATAACAGCTGTCTACTGGTTCCGTTTATTCTGGTTTAATTTAGTTCAGTTTGAATCTACTTCGCACTAGAGCTACACGAGGGTTATTGGCGACGGGCGTCATAGTTTAAAACCACAGACAAGTGACGAGCCGACACCTGAATAGGCACCCAACGCAACGGTTAAGAAACGGACTTTGAAGATGTTTAACGTGTATTCCCTCTATACGGGGTATTATTCGTCGGACATTTTTGGCTGCACGGTCCGTTTATAGGTCGGCAGTTATTTTGGCGATGCCCGGACTCGAGCCTGAGACTTTCCGCATGCAAGGTGCAAGTCGAACGCCGGAACCAACTGGGCTCCCCAGCCCCCGTTTGTTCTGGGGGTACTAAATCTTTCTCTACTTCTGACGTAGACAGTCGTGACATTTAGTGGAAATAGCCCACGGACTCACCAGAACCATACTTTATTCATAAATAAGTTTAACCCTTTAACGTTGATTGGCAAGACAAATTGCCAATCTAAAATAAGCTTTCTGATTAAGTTTATAGGGTTGGTTGGTTGGTTGGTCGACATATATATTCAGGTTTGTGTGCTTGGTCAGCGACCCGCTTATAAACCTTCGTCATTCTGGGGATCCTCTAGTTGGCCTGGTTTGGATCCTCTGTCTCTAAAAATTAGATGGATCCACTTATGTGTGTGTGTTGTGTCTGTCTTACGTGACGAAGGTTTATAAGCGGGTCTCTGACCAAGCACACAAACCTGAATATATATGTATACCAACCAACCAACCAAACCTTCGTCAAGTAAGATTGACACAACAGACAACACACACATAAGTGGATCCATCTAATTTTTAGAGACAGAGGCCAACTAGAGGATCCCCAGAATTGGCTTGTCACCCCCAGAGGTATTGATTTGGTATGGGAACTTAGAGGACTTTCGAATCCAACAGATTTAACGAGCACGCACTCCGCATATACTCGGTAGGTCTTCAGTGGTACCGGGACTCGATCGCAGGACCTTCCGATCCCGAGACCGAGACGCTGACCACTAGGCTCACTACGGCCCCAAGTTTATATAAATGTTGTTGTTCTTATGCCCATGGATGTCCCATGGAAGATGGTTGCCCAAGCCTCCGAAGAGATTGGACTTATTTTTACACAAATAAAGACGAATACCAACACATAGACAAATAACATTTTATTGACAAGACAAACACATCCATGCTCTTACCAATCGAGATTCGAACCCGAGGCCTACTGGTTGGGATTCAGACGCGCTATCCACTATGCCAAGTAGGCATAGTGGAGTTATATTATATAAATAAACGCCAAGTTTATATAAATAAACAAAATATAAGGCAAATGAAGACCTTAGTTCAGAACAATCTATGTAGGATAAATTAAGTTACACGAAAAACGAATTTAAAACTTAAAGTTTACTTTTATATTTCCAATCCAAGGTTTCTCTCTATGTTAATGTAATGGGGAAAAATAATTTTTGGAGCTTAAATCATCAACGACGACTTTGTGAATGTTTCAAAATATTAAAAAATTCTTTTACAGCGATTTTTTTTATAATTTGTATTGAAGTAAGTAAGATTTAGGTAAGAACTGATGTTAAGCGTTTCTCAAAAATGCTTATAAAAAGAAAACCACTAAGCAGAAATTAATAATCTTGGTCTTAAATTAAAGCCAAAGTTAAGCAAAATAAAAAAAAATATAACAGAAAATCGACATTTTTGACCCAAGCACCCATCCGACCACCCTTAAACTTAAACAGAAATCTTATTTTCACTTGGCAAATTTTCTTGCCAATCGTCGTTAATGGGATGATTGCGTCAGCTTTATTGAATATATTTTTCAAAGTATGTATGTATAAATGTAGCTGGCTTAAATGTCTCTAGAATTCAAATCTTTTAGAAATTGCTTGGAATCTTTTTTTTTTATTTTCAATCTACAATAATAAAAATTAAGTTGCGTATGTATGTATATTCCGTATAGACTCTTCAACTAGACATCTGTTTGACTCGTAACTTGGCACAAATGCGTAGTTCATACTTAGATTATGATTTTTGAACTTTCAGGTTTTAAAATGTTCTATTTTTGGAGAAAATTAGAATGAATTTGAAAAAACTACACCACTTTCGCTCAAGTCCGATCATTTTTTTCCCTTTCCTGTTGCCATCAGCTGAAAAAATTATATTAAACTTTTAAGTTAATAATTAAAATTGAAAATGTTTATTTTATTCTGTTGCCATTACCTTCAGAAACTAAATTCGTTATTTGAAAAATAATTGACATGTTTCTCAAGTAACGTAATACCACCAGTCTCCATTCCCGGATTTTATTGTGGGTTTATTTAATAATTTTTTCATTGATTTTTCTGTTGACTGCATGTATGCATATTTAAGCAATAAATGTATAGTTAAGCTATTACTGAACTATGATGGTTGATAAAGGCCATCGCACTAGAGTTACATATTAGGGTTTTATGTCTTTATTTTTTCGCCAAGTACGTTGCCAAACTCTCCAAATTATTTACTAATACGCGCCAAATGGGCAAAATATATTTTTTATAAATAATTTATAAGCTGGTTGGTTGTTCGAAGGTCATTGTGCTAGAGCTGTATAATGGGTGTGTTTGTAGCTATATTTATTTTCTCGCTAAATTATTTCCCAAAACGTGCCAAATGAGCTAAAAGGTTTTATGTATTTATGAGGGAATTGTGATGACATTTATGAGTGCATTTTATAGCGTATTTTTCATTTTGGAATTTTAAAGCAATGAAACGGGATTTTATACTTTAAAACGAGGGCGGGAACAATAACGTAAGCTTATGATCCAGTAACAGGTTATATGGTACACATACTTAGATCGATTTGACATTTTTTAATCCGTGCGAAGAACGGGTATTCATTTGCTAGTATACAATATAACAATAAAATATTCAGACCAATTTTTAAAAAATGAATTCCATGGACATTTGAGAAAGCACATATAACTTACAAAAACGTATTGTAAAAATATTCAATACAGCTGAAGTAATTATGCTTCAAAAATTATTTGTCCAAATTGTATTAAAGGGTAGTGAGAGTGGGTCTCCCAACCGAAGCCTTTTTGTATTAATCCTATGGGAGGAAAATTCTAGGCCAATTTACTCCAACTTTTTTTAATATATTTACAAAGCTTTTTCATATGAAAAAAAATGTAGCTGGCTTATAGAGCTCTACAATTCCACTTTTTGAAATGGGTTCGAATATTTTGTTGAAATATTAATTATTGAATTTTCTTTAAAAAAAAATATTTAAACCCATTTCAAAAAGTGGTTTTATAGAGCCTTATGCCAGCTACATTTATCATATAAAAACCATTTGTCAAAATATTCAATACAGTCGGAGTAATTTGGCTTAGAATATTATTTTCCCCGTAGGATTAACGCAGAGAAACTTCGGTATTAAAACCCACTCCTATTCCCCCTTAACACAGAGTGAGTTTTTTCTTAGAATGAATTGTTTTGCTAAAATGTTCGTTTCTACAGCTAAAGTTTTGTTTTACGAAAAAATCTTTTTGCACAAATATAATTTTCAGAAAAGTCTTTTTGCGTTTTCTTTGAAAAAAAAATGATCGCGGAAAAATATTTGTTTCCAGGTCGGGATAACAACTTTTTGAAAAATGATGATTCAACTATCATCAAACTGTTAAAAAAAAATTCTGAAAAACGTTGAGCCACATACCATCAAAGGAAACTACTACTAGCATTCGAATAGGAAATCCGACTGCCTGGAATCATTTCGAATTTATATTGCAGTAGAACCTCGACTATCCGATCTAATTGGGACCGGAGGTAGGACGGATAATCGAAAATTCCGGATAATAGAGAATTTTCATTAAATACTAAAACTTATGGTACAGAGGAGGGCCGAAAGCTATGACCAAAAGCCTGCGGACCTTAAATCTGCCAACGTCCAAAATCCGTGATGGTTGTGCACATTGAATTTTAGCGTTAAGTTATCTCTGAGGTACTTCCTGGCAAAAAGTGCTAAAACAATGTTTTTAATTTCTGAGCGGAGTTCTGGGAAAAGTTTTTATTTTATAGTATATGTAGAGATATAGTCTCGCGATTTTCGAAGATTCCTGGAGTTTCCAGAAAGTTTAAGATTGCCAGGAATTCTCTTTTACTTTTTTTAATTTCCTGAGTTTTGATATCTTAAAATGACCAGAGTTTTCCGATTTCCTAAAACCCGATAATTTCCTGAGTTGAGAATCGGTACAGAAATCTAATTTCAGAATAACCGGATAATTCCGATTTCAAAATCGTTGGAGATTCCCAATTTTTGAATCGCGGAACTTTGTCAATTTCGATATCGCCGGAGATTCCTCACTTTAGAACCACCGTATATACCGGGTGGTTATAAAATAACGCTCGCTATTCGGAGAGATCTGTAGCTTGAATGAATAATCCGAATGCAACAAACTTCGAGACAGTTACTAATCAAGAAGGGAGAAAAAGAATGGAATGATGAAAAAAACACCCTCGTCTCTTGACCAGGGTTCTAAATTACAAGGCGTAATTGGCTGTGCGAAAGCTCCTAAAGGAGGCTAGAAATAGGCAGCCGGAATCGATTACATTACATTAAAAAAGAAATAGTTACGATAATCACCGATAGATGGCGCTGCCAATTCAAACACAATTGTAAGCATTGGCAAAACCAAGAAGCGGTCATTTTAATGTAATGTAATCGATTCCGGCTGCCTATTTCTAGCCTCCTTTAGGAGCTTTAACACAGCCAATTACGCCTCGTAATTTAGAACCCTGGTCAAGTGACGAGGTGGGTTTTTTTATGATTGCATTCTTTTTCCCCCTTCTTGATTAGTAAGTGTCTCAAAGTTTGTTGCATTTGGATTATTCGTTCAAGCTACAGACCTCTCGGAATAGCGAGCGTTATTTTATAACCACCCTGTATATGAACTTTCTTTTGTGAACAACCAAAAACTGAGAGGTGGAGTTTTTGATGTTGACTTAGGGAAGGTGGGGTTAACAGGCAGTTCCGGATAAAAGAATGACGGATAGGATAATCGAAGTTTTACTGTATACACTACAGGGTGGCCCAAAAGTAGCCTAACAGAGTTATTGTTGTACCATTGGTAAGAACTTTGGGTTATTTAGAACAGGTATTTGACATAGTCGTGCTTAGTTTTGTTGGTTGGCTAAAATAAAGTCGTACTACAGCGTATCTTATCCAAAGAGTAGCAATTCGTGGACTTCGATTGGTTTAGTTTCGAGATATCTTCGGTTTATTAGACCTTACCGACCAGGCTATCCCGGCCCCGTTTATTTGTTTGATGCTCCAGAAATATGCAAAAGTCAGAGGCCGTAACTTCGAATCCCGTCACCTGCCAAATATCCTATAAAAGGATTTGTGCCGGTGGAAAATTTATACTTTTGTTTATAGTGTAAACCATGGCTGGAAATTTGAGCGAAGAGCACCGACGGTGGATCCTTAAGACCTACTGGAAGTACGAATATGCGGAGACTGTGCGTACAATATGGGAAAGTGAGCTTAATTTGCCTGCGCATTCCCGTCATGCGATTTACAGCATCAGAGACAAGTTTGAAACCACGAGTTCCGTCGCCAATGCCTCGAAGTCTGGAAGACCACGTACGACGTTGACACAGGAAAATGAGATGAATGTAGAACTTACATTCGTAAACAGTCCAAAGAAGTCTACGCGACAAGCGTCTCGGGAGCTGATGATCCCGAGGGCATCATTACAACGCCTGATGCACCAGCTGAACCTTAAGCCGTACCGCCCCAGACTGTTACATGGCCTTTTTGAGGACGATCCTGACCGCAGATTACAGTTCTGTGAAATAATGCGCGATCAACTGACTGATCAACCAGACCTGCTTTCAAAAATAGTGTGGACAGATGAAGCCTGCTTCAAATTGTCTGGCCACGTCAACAGACATAACTCTGTGTACTGGGCCGACGAAAGCCCACATGATCCTTTTGACTACGCATTTAAATCAGCCAGGCGTCACAGTGTGGGTTTGGCATATCCTGCGATGGTGTCGTGGATCCTGTCTTTTTCGATGGAACCGTTGATGGCCCCAGGTATTTGGATATGTTGATACAAGTTGTAGTACCACAACTGCAAGCACGGCCCGACTTTACGGAGTTGTTTTTTCAACAGGACGGTGCCCCACCTCATTATTCTTTGGTGGTCCGACGATACCTGGATCTGACCTTTCCGAATCATTGGATAGGAAGGCGGGGGAGCATTGAGTTTCCACCACGTTCCCCCGACTTTACTCCCATGGATTTCTTTTTCTGGGGAGTAGTAAAGGATGTTTATTCCAGAAAACCCGCCACAGTACGCCAGTTGAAGAAATTCATCGATGATGCTTTTAAGGACATTCGTGACAACTTGAGAATTTGTGTCGTACTGTGTGTGAGAGTGTCGAGGATAGGTTGCAGGAATGCATCAATGTCGAAGGTAGACAGTAGGATATTTAAGTAAAAAAAAATTATTGGCTTAAAATATGGTTATGCCAAAAATATTCGACCTGTATTTTTTCTTTTTTTCAAATACCCCATAAAAAGGAAGAAAAATGAATTTTTAAATTAGGACGAAAAATTACGCCCGAAAAAGCTTTGTGGCTATCACGTGGTATCTATGACGCCACTAGTAACTATAAACAAACTTTGGAACACCATTTTGGAATCTACTTTAAGCAAATGGGAACCATCCGCTTCTGTAAAACCTCCTTTCATTATCTATATAATTCTTATTTTAAGAGTAAATTAGATTAAATACAGTTTAATTGCAAGCAAAAAAACATCACACCGCTTTGTTTATATATACTAGTGACGTCAGCCAAATCGTCATGTTTGTGATCACGTGACGTACCGATGAAAAAAAAGCCATTTAAAATGATTTTAATGAATTATTTAAAGACTTATTTTTCAAAAAAATATATACGTTTGTTATTTTTGGGTTCAAACTATAATTAATTTAATATTGGAAGGTATTTTAGCGATACAGTCAAGTACCCTATTTGAGCACCTTCGGGATTAAGAATGTAAATATATGTATGTAAATAAAGCTGCCACTTTTGTCTATGGTTCTTAATTACGATGCCTGCCGCTAATAACTCTCTTGTAGCTCTAGAACTACGATAATTCAACCAAACTAAACTTAATCTGTATTAAAATAACGGTTTCTGTATAAATAACTGTATACCTAACTAACTGTTAGGCTACTTTTGGGCCTCCCTGTATTGCTATATTTACCATTTACAATACACAATTACAAAACTTTATACGTACATGCAATATGTCATTATTCTGAGACATAAAATTAACTTATTTCAACATATAATAATTATATTCAATACATAAAATTTTTATTTAAAAGTAGTGAAGTAAAGTAAAACTTTTTATTTTTAATTTAAAATTATTTATAAATATGAGTAATAACTTGTCATACACTTGTCAAACTAATTGGAGGATGCACCATAATTAGGTGTATCTGCGCAGATCTCTCTAAAATTATTAAAATGACACTTGCTTTTACTACGCATTCATATAACTAAAACAACACATCAAAAAAGATATTATAGTTGACATATGTAATCAGTGGGTTAAGACCCCTCCTTATTACGAAATTTAGACTTCAATTTATAGAAAATAATTTTAGAAAAATTTAAACACTTAATTTGAAATTTCCTCCTTAGCTACTCAAATATGCAAAATACTTGACATTTCCACTGATATTTGTTTAGTTTTGCAGCCAAAAATGTGATGAAATTCGAAAGAAAATTACGTAAGTCAGTTCTCAATTGTTTATTCCATCGATCTATATTTAGGTTAGGTTAAATTATCATCGCACTAGAGCTACACGAGGGCTATTGGTGACAGACGTCGAAACGTAGAACTACATTCAAGTGATGAGGCAATACCTGAGTAGGCACCTAGCGCTTTTAGGAGCGACATCGTACACAGGACTTTGAGGACTATTTAAAGTGTTATTCATCGCATTTTTTGGCTGCGCAAACTGTTTGTTATAGGTCGACAGTTATTTGGCAATGCTCGGACCCGAACCTGGGACCTTTCGAATGCAAGGCTAGCACCTTACCAACTGAGCTCCCGAGCCCCTCATCAATCTATAATATAGCTGGATGGACTTCTTCTTGTTTTTAAACCAGGGTGTCTAACACTACTTCAATTACCGATCAATTAATCAATACACACATTTAAAAGTAATGCGGCTAAGTGGCTGAGAGGTATTACATGTCCGCCTCATAAGCCCAAGTTTGCGGGTTCGAGATCCGGCTGAGTCATCAGATTTTCTGGATGGGAATATCTGGGGCACGCATGTCATATGATTATGAAGCATGTGAAAGATGCCTTGAGTAGCTATTTGGCTTGAGTTCTCTCGGCAACTTTTTTTCGGCACATACTTTACAACTCGGCAACTTACACTACTTCGGCACATACTTACACTTCGGCACTTACTAACAACTCGGCAACATACTTTAACATCCGCAGAGAGCTCATATTCATTGTAATCTGAGCGTCAAAATTGGTAGCGGGAGTCGCCTAGATGGTGCCACAGAAATCTCAGTTCTGGGGAATATGCAGAGTCTGCAAGGACTTAGCCGCCAATAAAGCAGCCCATTTTAAGGAAAAAAACATTTAAAGGTTTACTTTTTGATACATATCTTCATGTCGTCAAAGATAGTTCTATGTTGTTCCGCCTTAAGGGGACACAGTACCTCAAAAATGCCAAAAATTGCGATTTTTTTTGTTTGTGTGCTAACATTTAAGTTTTAAATCTTTTAAATAAGTCTACCAAGTTTTGAAAGCCTAGCTATGTTTTAAAAAAAGTTATTCCAATTTTTATAAAGAAAGGTAGGATAAAAATGCAAACGAATGAAAACTTTAAATGTGTTTTTCTCGGTGTTCATTTTTTCTTAATGACAAGTTTTTTAATTATTGATAAAAGTCTAAGGAATTTTGTATGCAGTCTGTCAAATATGTTAACATTAAAAATTGGTATTCAAATTGTTTTCAAAAGTAATACTTTTTTTATAAAAAAAATACTAAAGTCGAAATTTTTCAAATATGCAACAATAATTTGGGATTTTCTAGATAAATATTTTTTATAAAACAACTACTGAAGATAAATCAAATTGGATACCAATTCTTATGTAAAACAGTTTAAAGTACATGAGAAAAAAAATTGGGTTAAAATATTTGTATTTAAAAAAGTTCAATTTTTTTAAAAATAACTTTAAAAAAATTGAAAACAAATTAATTTTTTCTTGTCATATACTGTTTTTAAATACAGATTGAAGTAATGGAACATCAATTTTATAGTGAATATATCAAAAATAAAGATTTTTTTTTTAAAGTGGTAACGTGTCCCCTTAACAAACCAAACATTGCCAGTTAAAAGGAGGGAAATGGATATCAATGATTTATATATTGCACTACAAATGATCCTTTTCCCGAATAATTTGAGTCATGCTCAGGTATTTCATATTTATGCACATACACCCTGTGCGTCATGCATCCAAAACACGAACGTGTCTTGTATATTTTAAAACATAAATTTCACAAAAATTACAGGCCCGTCCGTGGCCGAGTGGTTAAGGCATCAGCCTAGAGGTTCAACCTTCTCAGGAGTGCGGGGGTTCGAATCCCACTTACTGCCAGTCATCCTATAAATCGGATCTGTGCTGGAAATAGTAGAAAATCCTCATCACGGATGGGCCCGAGTACACAGGGACAGACGTGCTCGTTAAATCTGTGGAGTCCAAAGTCCCGACGGCGTTAGCGTACGATGTCGCTCGAAGTTCCGTTGGGTGCCCGCTCAGGTGCCGACCTCGTCACTTGACCAGGGTTCTAAAATACGAGGCGTTATTGGCTGTGTTAAAGCTCCTGAAGGAGGCTAGAAATAGGCAGCCGGAAACGATTACCTTACCTTACCTTACAAAAATTACACCACTTGGTTTAAATACCAGGGTTGTGAACAAACACTATGCAACTATGCAACCATGCACTATGCACTGTGCAACTTTTAATTACCATTCAATTACACAACCTATAAGATGATTTCGCTTACTTTAAAACCTAAAAAATCATACAGCAGCTACGCTTAGCGCATGCGCGATTTTCTTAAAAAGTTTATTTTGACGTCCGACAGGTATTAGGAACCCGTGAACCAAACTTGAATTCCGTAGCTCCTTCAGTTCGATCTGTAGAGTGGGTTCAGAACGACAGAAAGACTAACAGACGGAACAATGTTCAAAAACTACTTTTTTAGAATCAACACCCTCCAAAACGTGAAGAAAGCACAAAATCTATATTTAGGATTTTCGATCCCATTACAATAGCCTTCATTACCTTCAATTTCATATTATGTATATAATTGAAAGCAAAAACATGGTATATAGATTTAAGCTAAGATAGGCTTTGTTAAATAATTCAGTACATTTTATTTCGACGCAATAATGATTGATTATTTATAAAATTTTTTTTAAAAAAACTGAAAACCACAAGATCTTTATAGCTGCACTTTTCAAAAGATCATTTCTGGGAATAAAACAATCGTCCTTGAAATATTTATTAAAAATCTAGAGATATTAACAATCATAATTAGCCATTGATAATAAACATAAAAATTGCAGAATCTGGCAGCCTTGGATCGGACATCTTTGACACAATCGCCCAAAATAATGGAAAATATGGAAACGCATTATTGAATTGTGAAACAGAACAAATTTAAAAAAAAAGAGAAAGTTTTCTCATTTTAGTTGTACGACTTGTAAGTATGATAGGCTTACCTTGAATTAGAAGAAAAATCAGCAAAGCGTGGCAGACAGTTCGTTTTCAAGAACAGAGCGTGTTTGGTATAAACGCGACTTTTTTTCTTTGTCAATTTCGGTGGTGGGTGAGTCGCTTTTACGCATTTTTTTTTATAATTACATTATAATTTGCAGAAAAGTACCAAACGCTGAAATATTTCAGTATTCATAGTTTGGTTGGATAAATAAATGGAGTTTCATCTTTACGGAGATTCACTCAAAGATTAAACATTTGAATAGGATCACTTGGATTGTCCCCCCAGGCCCTACCAATCTTTCCATCCTAGAGGCTCCCTAGTTCATAATTTTAATAAACAAGAATGAATCATTCTTGTCTGCTTCCGAAGTGGCCACCTGAGGACATTCAAATTTACTAAAGTGTCCAGGAGCTTCAAAATTTGCACGAATGGGGTTGTTTCACGTCGTGGATGGCAACAGCTCCAATGGTTAGTTGTCATTTGTTGCCTGGAATTATGTTTTGGTACTCGAAAATCAGTTTTTTAAGAATATTTTCCTAATTAAATTTTTTAAATACCAACTTATTGCTTCGTTGTTGGTTGTTCAAATCATTTGTTAAAGAAAGCTTGCATAAAAAGAAAACATTATTTTCATCGATATCGGTCATTTTGTGAGTGAAACTGAAGCAACCAATAAAATCCAGTACAAATAAAAATGAAAACAAGAGCGTTACGTCATCTGAAACATTCCCATTATTTTATTGAGCGGGCTTCGTCTGATCTCGCAAGTCTGGGCAATACCACCTAGATTTGAAGGCCAGCGAACTAAGATGCTTGACTTCTTTTTTCGTGGATCGATTCTGTAGTTTCGCCCAATGATTTGAACAAAAGTTTAAATAATTTTTTTAAAAACTGCTTTGGGTTATTAATATATTTTTTTGAGAAAAAGTACTATTCCCATCCCAAAAATTAATCAGAGGATTGATAGATATGCGATTAACACATTTTGGTTTGCTTGACGTAATAAATTATGATGCATTATGGTTTTTGGGCCCTGTCCAATAATTACCCCGGGTCTCCCTATTGGTCAACTACTCAAAATCGGTCTACTAGTTCGACGTTATATTGCTTAGTTCTTCGGTTTTCTAATATACAGTCCCTGGACAAATTATTAGACGCACTGTATTTTTTTTAGTAATGATGAAAACATACCAAAGAATGCCATATCATTAAAAAAGATTTCGATATATGTATTAAGTATAGCAGATAGTATTTTCTAGTCGATCGCTTAAGTTTAGGAACACAAATGTCCTTCTAAAGGTATTTTGTTCATCATTGATTGATACATGAAATCTTGCAGTGCGTCTAATAATTTGTCCAGGGACTTTGGGTGGTATTGGCATGGGTCCCTCCAAGAGAGATATAACTGACGTACCTTTTTATGTGTTGGAATTCGAGGTACGACATGACTCTACTAGCCTTGGACATGAAACAGCACAGGTCTTAAATGAATACCTGATTCTAAGAAGAACTTAACATTTTAAACCATCTTGTTGTCCAGCAGAAAATCTGCAAATATATCAATGGACAGTGCAAATGATATGAGCATGGTTTGTTTGTGGGTTAGAAACAATGTTTAACGTTGCTTTGACATCACCATAGGCGTAGCCGTTCTAAATTGGACGAATTAGCTGACGGGTGGGGTTTTTTGTGGCTGTAAGACAACGTTTGACGTAGATGTGTCGTCACCGTAGGCGTGACGTGTTTTAGTTGTCCATTTGCTATCCTAGTTCTTACCCAGCCCTCTATGTATACTGGATGGACTGCTAAATTTTAGAAAACGCGAACGTTGCCATTTCTTTAGACACTTCTCCAATTTTGGAGCAGATTTTTGGGTCCTTTTGACGATTCTTCAATTCTCATTTATAACTTTATCGCTGTAATGAGTATTGATACACTAATATATACTGGATGGATTGTTCAAAATTGAGAAAACGCGACCGAATCCTGATACCTGGAGACAATTATTTGACTTCTCCGAATTTGGCACTGTTTTTTTTTTTGCTCCTTTTTTATTTGTTAACGCTCAGCTACCATAATTTAGCGATAAAGTTCTAAATTTGTCGCCGAATGATGTAATTTTTGCTACTGCGCAAGCTTTATGAGCTGGAGCCAGAATTGGTCACATTTTTTTTTTAGATCCGTTAGCACTACGAGCATCCATTCAGTGTATTATAGATAGTTGAAATTCTATTTTATTGTCGCTTAGTTCCTTTCCGAAAAGCTCCCCAATCCCGTTCTCGTAGTCTAATCTGAAATTGGTAGATGAGACGCAAACGATGTACAGAAATGAGTAAAAAAATGTCCTTGGTAGCGATTTTTTTTAAAGTTCTCAGGTTGCACGTATTTCCAAGAATTAGAAAATTGGTGTTGATGGCAAATTAGACATCGGAAAAAAAACGCAATAAGACTTGTTTAAATATATGTAACTTCACTCTTAAACAAAAGAGTGAAATTCACTCCTATAGGGGAAGTGCATTTTCGGCACGGGGAAAGGAAAGGAAATTAACCTCAGACTGAGTTTAAAACGCTCGTTTTAAGAGTGTAGGAGTAGATTGTTTCTTATTTCTTTACCACTCCGCAAAAAGAGTGAAATCCACTCCTATAGGGGAAGTGCATTTTCGGCACGAAGAGGAGTGGAATTAACTCAGACTGAGTTAAAAACGCTCGTTTGTTTTAAGAGTGTACATACCAAACTGCTTTTTTTTAATGAGATGAACGTAACGTAAACTAAAAAACAAAGATTATTAATTTTCAAGCCGCAAACGAGCATAGTTTAAAAAATACACCCACGTTTGACCCATCTATTAACTAATGTAATGGGTTACGAAATATCTATTGTAAATTTAAATCTGTGTAACTATATCTATAAGTTGAGACAGTTTACTAAAACTATCAACCATATATTTATCAAAAAAATTTCCTTGTCTTTATATATTTAAATTAGTGCTATTACTCGTCAAAATGAATGCAAAATATGGGTTCTGTAAAATTAATAATTTTAATATAAATAAAGAAATTCTCATTGAAAAAGGTGTTTGCTATTTTAATAAGAAAAATTTGAAGAAAACATTAAACAAATCTAATCAATTTTTGTATCCTATGTCTGTTATTTTATTGTTTTATTACCCTAGTTTTAACTAGGTTAAGTTCACTAGAACTAAAAATTGGTTAAGGTTATTTGAAATTGTCATTTTTATTTCCTAAGAAAATAATAGTATGTATAAAAACAATGCTGTTTGATTCTTATAAAAGCTTTATACACAATTACAGTTAAATCGAATGCATCCCTGCTTTTCACAATTCTAACTAACTAATCAAAGGATTAACATGAACAGTAAAAGGATTACTAAGCGTTATATTACCTTAAGTAATGTTAAATAGCCAAAACATTCAGGTTAATTGTAGACCTTGACACATATTTTATTATTATTATATTCATAGATCAAATAATTCTTGTTTTAACTTAAGTATTGAATATTAGAGTTAGGATTATTGTGTTTAGTTTAAATTTTAAAATATCGGAAAATCTTTGTACTTTCAATTAAATGTAATCGTTTTGAGATATGCAACTCGATTATTTCAATTGGTTTCGGTTTTCTAGGATTCAGTGTAATTTTTTTTCTATTTAGGTGCAGTATTTATAATTAAAAACCTTGACTTTATTTGTTGTATATATGTTTACCAAGAATGGCCAATGACGTTTAAGTTGCATCGTCATTATTTTTAAATCTGGATAAATATTCAGTTAATTTCACGATAAAAACACAGATTTAATTTAATTATTTACTTCATGATGTTTATTTATGTTTTTTTTTTCTCACTGGAACTTCTTTGTTGGCGGCTACGCCTTTGCAGACTCGGCATATTCCACAGAACTGAGAGCCTTTTTTTTGTGACACCATGCAGGCGACTTACAATGAATCTGAGTTCTTTGTGGATGTTAAAGTATGCCAAGATTTAATTTTTCCGAGGGAACCCAAACCAAATGGGTGCTCAAGGGATCTTTTACATGCCACATAATAATATGACATGCGTGCTCGCGATTTTCCCATCCAGAAAATCTGACGACTCAGCCTGGGCTCAAACCCACACACCTGAGCTTATGAGGCGGACACGTAATACCTCTCAGCTACTGAGCCGCTGTTTCTTATGTTTTAAATATTGCTAGCTTTATATTTCGGAGTTGCACGGTTGTACCCTTAGGTAAGGTAAGGTAATCGTTTCCGGCTGCATATTTCTAGCCTCCTTCAGGAGCTTTAACACAGCCAATAACGCCTCGTATTTTAGGACCCTGGTCAAGTGACGAGGTCGACACCTGAGCGGGCACCCAACGGAACTTCGAGCGACATCGTACGCTAACGCCGTCGGGACTTTGGACTCCACAGATTTAACGAGCACGTCTGTCCCTGTGAACTCGGGCCCATACGTGATGAGGATTTTCTACTGTTTCCAGCACAGATCCGATTTATAGAATGACTGGCAGTAAGTGGGATTCGAACCCCCGCACTCCTGAGAAGGTCGAACCTCTAGGCTGATGCCTTAACCACTCGGCCACGGACGGGCCGTTGTACCCTTAATATCGGTGACTTGTATATTATGTGAATTTTTATTTTGTGGCAATCGATTACCCTCTCCCTCATGATAGTTATAAGCACCCCCCCCCCCCCATGATTAGGTCAAGATATATCTTCAATATCCCTTGTGTAGCTCTACTACGCAGATAATTTAACCTAACCCAGCCATCGACATTATGACAAATGTCCCCTAATTCTCTAAAACATATATCACAATTCCTGGCCTTTATTAGACTTGGAGTACGTGGGGAATTCTACCATAATTTTTAATTTTATGTCCCTTGGGCATACCAAGCAGGGGGGTACCAAGCATGCTTGGGAACTAAACACTGGGGGTTCCACGTGAGGCTGACCACCTTACCGGGACATATGCCTAGCACCCCCTAGATCACGAAACTGAAATGGGCACGGCAGGCCTTGGCCTAGTAATGGGCTGTTGCGCCGAGGAGTTTTAGTTTTTTTTTAGTTTCAGTCCCTTAGGCATAATTTATGAAAAAATTAATACTTGGCTTTCAATTTTTTTTATTATACTAATAGACTGGTCGTTTTATAATTATCCAACGGTATTTTAAAACAAAGAAACTCCAAAAACATTTTAGGACACTAAACATTGCCGAAAATTCCTTACCCTGGTCTGAAAGTCAAATTTTTAGTTTAGTGCTCAAACTAACACACTTTTTACCTAAAAATTACATTCATTTGAATTTTAAATTTAACTGACACTATATCTTAACAAATTTCTTCCATAAAATATTAGCTTTTGATATTTATAATATGGATTTATCTTCTCTTAATTTGTCCCTGGGTTTTGGTACATTGATTGGTCCCTTTGCTAAAGCGGTCAAGTGAGACACTGGATTTAGCTAAAGTAATTATTCAATAATGAAAACTAGATGACAGAAAACTCACCTTTCAGTTATAGCCGCATTTTTAGCCTACTTTTCTTTTTTTAATTCGGAAGAATTAAAAAAAAAGGTAGTATTGTGGCAGTAGGTAGGCAGTGAAAAAGTAGGTATTGACATGCGGTCGATGTCCGTCTGTACCCCCCTTCCAAAATCGGTTCTATCCATCGGATCCTAAAAATTCTTTTTTTGTTAGAAAGCTATGACCTCAGATACCCAACTTTCATACTTTTTGTCCGTCTGTCTGTACGTCCGGACGGACATAAATCTACTATCTGTCGGCGAATTTCTTATTGAATTAGCATTTAAATTCAATTTTGAGTCTTTTCAATCACTGTTGCCAAATCAACAATGGCATGAGAAACTTTATTTATTTAAACATATTTGAAGCAAAATAATATTTTCATGAATCAGTTTGGAATGACGTCATAAAATGTAGCACAATTTGATTCTTTGATTATTCATTAATTATCTACCAAGAAAGCGGTAAGGCATACTTTTGCATGCAATTATGCTTAGTTTTAATTTACATTTCTTATTTTTTAATGCAGTTCGGAGTAGTTTTATTACTTTTGTTATTAATAAATATTTAATTATTCTTCGAACTACAAATAAATCGAGCAGATGATAAATAATATTTAATTAATTTACGAAAGAATATTAAGGAAAATAGTTGATTTTGGCTTTTAGAAGTTTAAATTATAGCTGGGTGCTGTGTTTCGATTTTTTTTTCTAATGTGTATAAATCTAGTGTAGAAACGGCTGTTGATGATATTTACTTTAGGAACCTAGTTTTTTTTCCCGATTAGAACTTCAGTAAGTATTTAAGTAACAGGAAAGTAGGCTATTTTAGTTCTTTATGAACTTCTTGTTTTAACAAGACTTTACCAACATGACTAAAAGTTCAAAAAACTTATTGAAATGAGCTGCAGTGAAAAGTTCTCAGTCTCTCAGGGTTAAGATTAATATTTGTTAGATAATTGGAAATTTTTCTATAAATATTTTTAGGTTAGTAAAACGAGTTAAATAACAGTAACCATTTCCGTTAAACTGAAGTTAGTTCCAACACAAAAAAGACCGGAAATCAATAATCATAATGAATCTCCTTATGTCCCCATGATCTAGGGATGAAAAACCGAAACCGGTTTTAAGACTAACCGGTTTTTTGGTGACTTCGGTTTCATTGAAAATTAGTTATTTTCCTAAGGCCAGTTTAAACCGGTTTCTTTGATACCGTTTTTTTTTTCAACTCTGCCATCCCTTATTATTATTTTTTTTAATTTGCAAATGAGTCTTGCTGAACTTTTTTTTGTAATTCTAGAACCCTTATAAGCATTTTTAAACTCATTTAAAGTGACTTGGAAAAAATAAATTTCACAAGTTTTTTATCCTTAAATTAAAAATTATGGTCGAACTGCCCATGTACCATTCGTGACAAAAGACGGAGAAGGAAACATACATATACCCGCCGTCTACTATAATTTTAAACATTTTATAAAAACACAAACTTTCCAATACTGCATAAATATTCCTCCATTTATTTGCATTTTAAATAGATATTTGTTCAAAAATTGTCTTTATATAAAGAATGTATGCGTAGGATTTTGCTCGGGACTGAAAATTTTGAGGACGACTCACAAAATATATTTAAAAGGTTTCCATAGAGCCCGAAGATCGTGACGAAGGGTTTTGGTGCTGCCATCTACTGTTCATTATGTGATATATATCGGAGGTCTAGAAACTTAGAGAAAAAGCGGGACATGAATAGGGATGTTTCTTATGATGTATCGTTCGTGTAGCTCTAGTGCGACGATATTCAATCCTAACCTAACCTATGATGTATCGCTTGTTTTCATTTCTTTGTACTGCGATTTCATTGGTTGCTTTGGTTTCACTCTTAAAATGACCTATATAGATGAAAAAAAAACCCTTTTCTTTCTATGCAAGCTTTCTTAAACGCAAATGTTTTGAACAACCAACAGCACAACAAGAAGTTGGCATTTAAAAACCTTATAAAAAGTAAAATATTCTTAGAAAACTCATTTTCGAATACCCAAACAAAAGTAAAAGGATCTCTTTCCAAGTATATAGGTGGTGTATAGGTACGTGTATAGGTGGCCGTCAAGGATTACATGATCCATTAATATGATGCTTTATGCAACAGTAGAACATAATATGTTAGTCGATAGTCAATAAAGTTGAAAGTTTAAATTGCAAAATAATAAAGTCTTACTTAGACGTTTCTGATGAGACCCTATTGGTTTTTAGCCATCGCAAGTTACTTACTATAGAGTTGTAGTGTTGTCAAAGCTATTTCGCAGCTCCACCAAAAGGTGCCTCAATGTAAAACCAAATTGCTTCGAGTTATATACTACAATCTTTGTACAGATAGTCGATAATTAGTCACAAAATGTTTTATTATTGATTTTAAAGAAAGAACCACGCTATTTTATTATTTATAATGTTTTCGCTTTAAAAAAAGTCCGCGGCAGGTATAGATATTCCCCGGGCGTAAGATCATCCGTGTCGCACCAGCTCGCCAGCCACTTGTCCATCAGCAGACCATACACGGTCGAGGCCTCTTCCCCGCAGAGCACGCCCTGCAGCCTGCTCACCAGGAAGTCCCTGTATGGTGTATCGCTGGCCGTCAAGGATTACATGATCCATAAATGTGATGCTTTATGCAACAATAAAATACATGTTAGTCGATTGTCAATAAAGTAGAAAGTTTAAATTGCACAGTATTAAAGTCTTGCTTAGACGTTGCAGAATGTGACCCTGTTGATTATTATCCATCACAATTTGAGTCAGAAAAACAAGTAAACAAGCAATGGCAAAACAAGCAATGGCAAAAAACATCAAGGTCTGTTTTCTTTCGGATTTGAGATGAGGTAGCCAGATTTTGACAGTATAGTGTAATGTCTTATGCTTCAAAAGAATATTGTCTGTTAGTCTATAGTCATTAAAGTAGGAAAGTAATAAACTGGAAAGTTGCGAGTTCAAATTGCAAAGTAATTAAGTAATAAATTCTTTCTTGGACGTTTCAGAATGTTGTCCTGTGGATTATCAGCCATCACGGTTTACATCAGAAAGACAAGTAAGCGGTATTTAGTCCCCAAAGGTATTATTAATATTATTTAATTAAGAGAATAATGACACTATTTCATTGTTAATGTTTTTTCCCTTTGAAAAAAGTCTGTGGCAAGTATAAATACTCCCGGGCGTAAGATCTTCCGTGTCGCACCAGCTCGCCAGCCACTTGTCCATCAGCAGACCATACACGGTCGAGGCCTCTTCCCCGCAGAGTACGCCCTGCAGCTTGCTCACCAGGCAGTCCCTGTATGGTGTATCGCTGGCCGTCAAGGATTACATGATCCATAATGTGATGCTTTATGCAACAATAAAATACATGTTAGTCGATAGTCAATAAAGTAGAAAGTTTAAATTGCACAGTATTAAAGTCTTGCTTAGACGTTGCAGAATGTGACCCTGTTGATTATTATCCATCACAATTTGAGTCAGAAAAACAAGTAAACAAGCAATGGCAAAAAACATCAAGGTCTGTTTTCTTTCGGATTTGAGATGAGGTAGCCAGATTTTGACAGTATAGTGTAATGTCTTATGCTTCAAAAGAATATTGTCTGTTAGTCTATAGTCATTAAAGTAGGAAAGTAATAAACTGGAAAGTTGCGAGTTCAAATTGCAAAGTAATTAAGTAATAAATTCTTTCTTGGACGTTTCAGAATGTTGTCCTGTGGATTATCAGCCATCACGGTTTACATCAGAAAGACAAGTAAGCGGTATTTAGTCCCCAAAGGTATTATTAATATTATTTAATTAAGAGAATAATGACACTATTTCATTGTTAATGTTTTTTCCCTTTGAAAAAAGTCTGTGGCAAGTATAAATACTCCCCGGGCGTAAGATCATCCGTGTCGCACCAGCTCGCCAGCCACTTGTCCATCAGCAGACCATACACGGTCGAGGCCTCTTCCCCGCAGAGCACGCCCTGCAGCTTGCTCACCAGGCAGTCCCTGTATGGTGTATCGCTGGCCGTCAAGGATTACATGATCCATAAATGTGATGCTTTATGCAACAATAAAATACATGTTAGTCGATAGTCAATAAAGTAGAAAGTTTAAATTGCACAGTATTAAAGTCTTGCTTAGACGTTGCAGAATGTGACCCTGTTGATTATTATCCATCACAATTTGAGTCAGAAAAACAAGTAAACAAGCAATGGCAAAAAACATCAAGGTCTGTTTTCTTTCGGATTTGAGATGAGGTAGCCAGATTTTGACAGTATAGTGTAATGTCTTATGCTTCAAAAGAATATTGTCTGTTAGTCTATAGTCATTAAAGTAGGAAAGTAATAAACTGGAAAGTTGCGAGTTCAAATTGCAAAGTAATTAAGTAATAAATTCTTTCTTGGACGTTTCAGAATGTTGTCCTGTGGATTATCAGCCATCACGGTTTACATCAGAAAGACAAGTAAGCGGTATTTAGTCCCCAAAGGTATTATTAATATTATTTAATTAAGAGAATAATGACACTATTTCATTGTTAATGTTTTTTCCCTTTGAAAAAAGTCTGTGGCAAGTATAAATACTCCCCGGGCGTAAGATCTTCCGTGTCGCACCAGCTCGCCAGCCACTTGTCCATCAGCAGACCATACACGGCCTCTTCCCCGCAGAGTACGCCCTGCAGCCTGCTCACCAGGCAGTCCCTGTATGGTGTATCGCTGGCCGTCAAGGATTACATGATCCATAAATGTGATGCTTTATGCAACAATAAAATACATGTTAGTCGATAGTCAATAAAGTAGAAAGTTTAAATTGCACAGTATTAAAGTCTTGCTTAGACGTTGCAGAATGTGACCCTGTTGATTATTATCCATCACAATTTGAGTCAGAAAAACAAGTAAACAAGCAATGGCAAAAAACATCAAGGTCTGTTTTCTTTCGGATTTGAGATGAGGTAGCCAGATTTTGACAGTATAGTGTAATGTCTTATGCTTCAAAAGAATATTGTCTGTTAGTCTATAGTCATTAAAGTAGGAAAGTAATAAACTGGAAAGTTGCGAGTTCAAATTGCAAAGTAATTAAGTAATAAATTCTTTCTTGGACGTTTCAGAATGTTGTCCTGTGGATTATCAGCCATCACGGTTTACATCAGAAAGACAAGTAAGCGGTATTTAGTCCCCAAAGGTATTATTAATATTATTTAATTAAAAGAATAATGACACTATTTCATTGTTAATGTTTTTTCCCTTTGAAAAAAGTCTGTGGCAAGTATAAATACTCCCCGGGCGTAAGATCTTCCGTGTCGCACCAGCTCGCCAGCCACTTGTCCATCAGCAGACCATACACGGTCGAGGCCTCTTCCCCGCAGAGCACGCCCTGCAGCCTGCTCACCAGGCAGTCCCTGTAGGCACTCATGCTGGAGCACCTGTCTGCAGGGCCGACCTGCATACGCAGGATCTCTTTCCAGGTCGCGATCCAGCTGAAGTCGCTGGTGTCGCTGGCGCAAGAAGACACGATGGATTTGGCATCCCTCTGGAGGCAGTCGACGTTGGTGAGCAGATCTGCAAGAAAATAGAAGATCGTTGTTGTTGTTGTTACTAAACCTTCATGACCTAGCAACAGCTATATCTGGTCCATGAGTCCATGTATTCTAGCAGAGTCACTAACAAGAAGTGGGTATGATTTAAGGTCTTCTAAACATAGACCCAGGCAGTCTAGGATATGCTATGGAAAGGATGGCTTTACATGACACTTGGTTGCAAGTTGGACATTTTTTGCAGCCAGAGCTAAAAGTCATTCCTTTAAGATGGCCACTGTTAAGCCTTGAAATTGCTGTAATATCTGGTCGATCCCCCTCATGCTCGAGAGTGCAGCCGAGGCGATTTCTACAATAACAGTGGTGAGCAGGAGGATATTCCAAATTTGTTTGCATTTTTTTCCATACAAAAGAAATTTTATGGAAAGAAAGATTGTAAAGCAGAACAAAGTGTATTCTAAAGAGCATATCACACGAGCGAAAATTTCCCTCAAACCCCTAACTCATCCATATCTTTAAAGAAAAACTCATAAGTTGGATATAATCTGACGTCTGCTATGGAAGTTGAGGTTGGAGAAAAAGTATATTTCATCGTCGTAAACCCCACACGACTTGGTTGATCCAACCTAGTATTTGAACCAATCAGATGCATAGTTTACTGCTTTCGTCACAGCGAAAAGAATTTACGTCATTTTAAAGCATGCGTAGATTCAGCCAACTTCGATTAACAAATATAAATTTGTGCCAAACGTGAGGATGTACACTGTACAGGGTTGTCCAGAAATAAGTTGCCCAACTCAGAGGCCTGTGCAGGATGCTGTATTGGTCAGAATGCGATAAAATTTGAGATACAGACATTTCTGAACATGCGCTCTCGACTTATTACAAAAAATTAGTTCAAAAATTTGACGCAAGGTGGCGCTGCAGATGAAAAAGGCATTCTACAGTTGTTCTATATGCTATCCGTGGTTCTCCATAACACTTTCCATTCTTATTGTTGTGTGTTCCACAGCGGAACGCAGTAAATCTGCAGAAATTCCTTGAACCTGCCGAACAATTGAGGCTTTCAGATCCGCAAAGGTTGCAGGACGTTCTGGGTAGACCTTGTCCTTTAAGTTTCCCCACAACCAGAAATCACATGGAGTGAGATCAGGTAAGCGAGGAGGCCAGGCAGTCGGGAAAAAGCGGCTGGTGCAAGGTTTGCCGGAAACGCCAGAAACCTTGGCAGATGTGAAAGCCTCAATTGTTCGGCATTTTGCGGTCTTTCTGCGATCCACTGTGGAACACAAAGCTATAAGAATGGGAAAAATTGTGGAGAACCACGGATCTCATGCAGAATTACTGTAGAACGCATTTTTGAATCTGCAGCGCCACCTATCGGCAAATTTTTGAACTATTTTTTTTGTAATAAATCGATAGCGCATGATCTGAAATGTCTGTATCTCAAATTTTATCACATTCTGACCAATACAGCATCCTGCACAGGCCTCTGAATTGGGCAACTTATTTCTGGACAACCCTGTATATCTATTTATGACTTCCCGAAAATAGAATATGCAAGCAACCGCTCATTCAAAGGTGGCAATCCTATGTCCAACTTCACGAATTCGAAATTGAAATAAAAGTTGAGGATCGAGTTGCGTTCATGGTTGGGTTGAATGAATGAGCGTCCATGCCATATGTCCTTTAGGGTTAGGAATTAACAGGTTGTGATTGATCCATAGTTAGAGTTTGCTCGTCCCTGTGTCTGGATAAATGAGGAAGGTTGAGCGAGGGGCTAATCAACTGTTCTCGGGGAAAAGAAAAAAAATACTAATAAACCTAGAAACTCATGGCGGAAAGTGCGGAGGCTTACTAGATCCTTGCCTAGCCTACTTGTAATTGAGGAAGAAAAAAACAGGTACGTCACGGCCAACTTCAATAAAAAGGCCAGAGAAGCTGTCCCAAACAAGAGCGTAGACGGAAATTTTGACGTCACTGTTCCCAGTGCCGAAGATCGAGAAACTAGTTCGGACGCATTCGGAACCCTAAAAATGTGGTCAGCCGTGAACGATTGGCTCCGAACAGGTTTCGAGACAGGTTGTCTTCATCTTCGGAACAAAGTATTTGGAACTATGACGTCAAAATTTCCGTCCCCGAGCTTGTTTGGGAAAGCTTCTTCGGCCTTAGTAGTTGAGTAGGCCGTTGGTACGTGGATAGCGACCTGAAAGAACGGAAGATCTGTTGTAGTTGACTTGTCGAGATAGCAAACTGTACAGTCGATCAAATGACAAAACCACGAATGTGCAAAACTACAGGGATGGGAAAACTGGATATCGTGATATGCCCTCCGTTCTCAAAAACCGCCAATTCCTATAATTTTCACTTCGTGGTATTGTAATTTGACCGACGATATGTTGAGAACCTTATGTGTCCTTGAATACGAGAGTAAGTAAGCTAGGCTTTTTCGTATTATGTATTAGCATAGCATAGTTCATTACATTACTGATTGCCTGCATAATTGCATATTTTTGTCTTCTGATTTGGATATAATGCATTTCCTGATCGGCATCCTGTTTACTTTAACCTGCTAAACAACGATACCAATATTTTCAGTGTAGTAGAAAACTAGAGCAAAACCGTTTACTTTTCAATTAGGTAAATGTTCGGTTTAATTAAGTTTAAGATTTTTGACTTTTGATTTCAGTTACGAATTACTGTTACACTGAATTGTCAACATTGAACGTTAGCAACGCTTCTAGATTGGAAAGCTCTCTTTTCCTCGGGTAGAAAAACGGCAGTACTTACAAAATAACTTGGACCCCATTTCATTTGAAATACTCACCCATTCAGAAAGTGTAGGGTAAACAAGAAACATTCAGAATGAAATGCACCCAAGGCCGGATTTAAAGATTTGCCGCCTGTAGGCTGTAGATTTGCCACCCCTGTCACAATATTCTCCCCTTTCGGGAAAAGGTAGCTGGTTAGTACAAAATAGGGTGGTATAATGTGCTATTTAAAATTATCACAACGAATATAAAAGAGGGAAAATAGGTTTATTTGAAATACAATATAATTAGATCATTTATATTATCCTCACTTACCCTGGTCTCATATTAAGGTGTAACTGATGTGAACCACACACAGCGACGACAAGCTCAGCTAGCTGGTGCTATTGCTATATATACGGTTTACGCATTAATGTTGGTTGGTTGGTAGACATATATATATATTCGGGTTTGTGTGCTTGGTCAGAGACCCGCTTATAAACCTTCGTCAAGTAAGACAGACACAACAGACAACACACACACACAAGTGGATCCATCTAATTTTTAGAGACAGAGGCCAACTAGAGGACCCCCAGAATTGGCTTGTCACCCCCAGAGGTATCGCTTTGGTATGGGAACTTGGAGGACTTTCGGACCCAACAGATTTAACGAGCACGTACTCCGCATATACTCGACAAACACAAACATCCATGCCTTACCGGGATTCGAACCCGAACCCAGAGGCTCCAAAGGCTAGCTCCCTAACCGTTGCGCCGCCGGGTCGGCCGCATTAATGTAAATTATTTGTTTACATTCTTAAAAATATTAGTATCTTAATAATATTTTTTTTTGCCGAAAGCCGCTTTAATTGGTCGTAAAATTCGCCGATCTAGATTCGCCGTAGGCTACAGCCTACTTAGCCTATTTAGAAATCCGGCCCTGTTATGCACAAACTAACAATTTCTTGAGGTACTTCAAATTCTTACCCTTGAGTGTCTTAGTGCGGTTAGAGCACAAGTGCATGAGCGTTGTTTCCTGGAGGTGCATCAGCCTGGAGTACCTGTCCATCTGCCAGTAAGAGTTGCACTCGGGCAGCAGGCCCTTGTAGCAGTCACGGAGACTCGTCAAGTGGCTAATGAAACAAGAATATTGTAGGGTAATTCCATGCAAAATTATCCTGTCTGTAGTGTAGTCACTTTTGTAAAAAGTGATTATCACTACAACTTTAGCATTAAATAAAAAAAAATGTGAATAGTTGATCTACCCCACATTATAACTAAATAAGAAATGTTTTTATTTAATTTGGTTTTTTTTTAAATAAAAAAGCTTTTAATTCACTCTTAAATCGTGACTTACACTACAGTTACATGGAATTAGCCTGTAAAGAAAATATGTATATTATCCATTATCTTTTGTAGTTACTACGGATTTTTTTTAAAAAAAAGAACGCCATATTGATATTATAAAAAATCAGTAAATCCCAGTTAAAGTAGTTTTTCCGTAACTTTTTATATTTTATAAAATAAAAAAAATTGCATCAGGAATTGCTCGAACTCGCAACATTTAAGTTACAAGCGAAGGGTCATACCGAATAGGCCACCAAATCTCCCGACAAATTGAAGACAAAATAAGAAAAAGTGTTGATATTAAAGCGTTTCCTAAGTGACGTCATTGAAAACAAATTCAAGGGAAAAACGGTTTTAAAATGTAAGGCTTTGGTTTCTTAAGGTAACTTATCGAACCTCACATTATGCCACATTCACAGATATTAACGTGTAACGCTAACGTACAGGGTCCGGCAAAAGTAACGCAGCAAATTTTGTTGTTCATAAAATTTAAACTACTTTGTTTAACAAAACTAAATTATATATCAAAATAAAGGGCATTATCTGCCAAAAAGTTGTATGAACTGTTCAATATGTCCACCTTCCATTTGAACAACCTCTTCCAGCCTTCTTTTAAAGCCGTTTGCTGTTGAGTTCCTCTTTGGAATTCCGGCGAACACTTTTCTCTGATATCCCGATTTCCTGAGAGATTCTTTATTGTGAGGTTCCTCACTTATCCTGTTATGTACTTTCAGAATATTCTCTGTAATTATAGCAGATCGTGGTCTACCTGTTTTATAATCATTGTTATCGACAACACTTCCAGTATCCTTAAATTTTGATATAAGTGCATTTATCGTGTTTCGATGGTGAGCTGTTCGCCTCCCAAAGGTATTTTCATAAAGTTTAGAAAGCCTCGATGGTGATCTATCACAAAGTTCATAATTCATCACAATAAATATCCGCTGATTCAAGTTTAAACGCGGAGCAGCCATTTTTTCAAATTTCGGTCCGATTCTGTGATTGTTCCAAACACAAATAAACTACCTAAAATACTTCCTTTTTCGTCGAAAGTAATATCAATCAACACCCCAGAATCTGAGCTTTTATTAATAATAATTGAATATCACAGGCTACTTTCTGCTCTTCTTTTGGAACAGTCGAAACAGAAAAGTACCTAGAAAGCACTACTCATTGTTTAATATAATAAGAATTGAAAGCCTTTCATTTGATTCTTCCTTTTTCTACCGGTAACTAATTTGCATATTCCAAGCTTTCTAGGGCAACAATCACCAATATTATAATTACACGTGTTGCGCAGTAATCGCAAAAAACTTTTGTTGCGTATCTTTTGCCGGACCCTGTATTTGTAGCAATTTTTCTACAGCATTGTGATGGCCGCTACAATTACGATGCTTAGGAAACCCAGGCTTAAACGATTTTAAGAAACCAGTTTAAAGTTGTTAATTATGCTAAACGATTCTAAACCGACGAAAGTACGGAAAATTTCCGTAAAATTATTGGGATGTTGCGGTCATTTACCCGCATATGTTAGTGATGTCGTGGTCTTCCAGGAGTATCCTGCCTCTCCTCGACCCTTTCCCCTGCACCAGCGTCTCCAAGAAAGGAAAATCCTTCTCCAGGTAGATGTTGAGGCACACGTGGAGACGCATCGAGTTGGGGTGGCAGCACTGCACCCCACAGATGCCTGAAACAAGGTAAGATGGAAGAACTAAAAAACGAAAAGCGTATATGAAATAGGGTAACGAGTACAGTGATTGGCCCCCTCATTCATTATTGAAAATAATAAGATGTTAAAGCCCAAAATGTTGTTGCCAACATGGCAAAGGTTTTTAAAATTCCCGCCATTAACGTTTGTCATGTTGGCAACAACATTTTGGGCTTTAACATCTTATTATTTTCAATAATGAATGAGGGGGCCAATCACTGTACTCGTTACCCTACTTTCACCTAGAGCGACATGAAAAAAAATGCAAATA
This sequence comes from Oedothorax gibbosus, assembly GCA_019343175.1. Lineage (NCBI taxonomy): Eukaryota > Metazoa > Arthropoda > Arachnida > Araneae > Linyphiidae > Oedothorax > Oedothorax gibbosus. The sequence continues at coordinate 495,583 of JAFNEN010000184.1, read as the reverse complement.
GATCTGTAAAAAAAAGGAACAAATTCATTTTTTGCAGATCTAACTAAAAAGCATTTATATTATTAATGATGAACTTGAAATGAAAATACGAGGGTTGTTTCTTTTTCAACCTCCGATGGGCTGTAAAGAAAAGACGGGTCAATATACAAAACAAATTTTATTGCCAAAAGTAAGGTACAATACAGCTTATATCTCTACATAATCACGTTGACGATTAAAGCATTTTCCATACCTGGAAACAAGATTTGCACTACCCTCTCTATAAAATGTAACCGCCAATGTTTTGAAGGGAGTTGTGACGGTTTCTTTGAGCTCCCCGTCAATTTGGAAGCGCTGACCTCCAAGACACTATGCTAATCGATGATTCGCTTATGGTGAACCGTCGAGTTTCAATAACCGCTTGGTCAACTCGCTGAACAATGTCGTCTGTAGCGACAGGCTTACTTCCTTGACCCCCTTCTTCATGAACATCAGTTGATCCACCATTAAATTTTCGACACCATTCACGAACAACGCCATCACTGATAAAGATGTTTCCATACACTCGACTCTTTCTTTGATGAATTTCCGTTGCACTGCCTGCGAGTAACGAATAGCAGTTCGCAATTCTCTCTTGGCGGCTACATTTTATGAAGAGGGTATTGTAAAGCTTGTTTACACAAATATGGCAAATGCCTTAATCGTCAAGGTGATTATGTAGGAAAATAAGCTGCATTGTACATTACTGTTGGTAACAAAATCTTTTTTGTATATTGACCCGTTTTTTCTTTACAGCCCATCGGAGGTTTAAAAAAAACTACCCTCGTATTTTCTTTTCAAGTTCAACATTAACAATATAAAGGCTTTTAGCAACCCTCGTACCAAAAAATATTGTGAAGTGTTTTAACAGCTGATATTTTAACGTTTATATTAACGGTTTTGACAAAATTCCAACTTAAACAGTACTAAATTATACCAAATTATATTTCAATTTTTTTTTATGCTACTATTAGATGGCCAAAGATGCCCCTATAATATTCAATGCTCAAATAAAAGTTAGGTTTAAATTTTTAATTTTATTCTGCGATGGCGAATGATGCATTTTTTGAAAATCGCTCATGAAATTCAATCCCATAAATACATCCCCCAACAGCTAATCTCTCTAATTTTATTATTTTTTTCGTCTAATGTTTTTAGCCATAATGGGTTTAGGGCAGGTGCATTATTAGTTAGAGGGGGGGGGGCGGAGGATTATTGGGGGGGGGGTCATGATTAAATTTTAGCCTTGAAAGGGGGAGGGGGTGTCTGGTTTTAATATTCCAATTATTTACCAAGGAGTGGGGGGGGGGTAGAATTATTATGATTAAGTTTTAAAGTCTTCAGAAAAAATATATTACCGGAAGCATATAAAATTCATATCACACTAAATGTGTAAAATTGATGCTTTTCAAATTTAACCGAATAAGTTAGTTATACAACAAATGCATAAAGTAAAACTTTTATAAATTATACTAGGGGCTCCGCCCCCTGCTCGCTATCGCCCCCTGCTCGTTATCGCTTGCCAACTCCCGGTTTCCCATAAGCCGCTTCGCGGCCGGCTCGCTGGTGAACGTAACTTTTCCAACCCAACTTTGCACAGGCCTATGCATATTTTGCCATCCAGGTCTGTATCTATGACAAAATTATGTCGATCCTTGGTAATATAGTTATATTCAGCCGCAAGCTCGCACCCTTGGATATTGCTGCGCAATCTCATTGGGTCGCAAGCTTGCATTCTTCCTCTACGCCCCCCTGCTCGCTCGCAAACCCACGGGAATTGCTGGCAAATACATTGGACCGCTTCGCGGCCGCTAAGTTATATTTCTTCAAAAAATATATTGCATTACTTTGTTCAGTAATAACTCGCCCGTTAATTTCGCAGAATTAACCTAGCCTGTTTTTACTCTTAGGTTCTTTTTAAAAACCCAATGGCTCACTCAAAATTTTTAAGTTGTATGACTTTTTTAAGTATGACTTTTTTAGCTACGCCCCCTTCTCGCTATCGCTCCCCAAATTTAGTTTTTTCAGGTTCATGTTGTTGGCTGTTCCGAAAGAGAGAAACGAAACCTGTTTGCAACCAGATAAGTATATATAATTGGCCGTGCGCAAATAGGTTTCGTACTTTTTCTTTGAAATTGCTTACATTCCGGACCGGTCGGATGGCGTTGGACGTCCAAAGAGCTTCTGTGACCTTAAAGTTGAGTAGACCATTGGACAGATACATAAAGACAAAACACTATCATTTACGTAAACAAAAAATGGTGAAACGTAACACGTAGGGAGATCCTTGCAAAAACGCATCTACAACGAAAATAATAAAACTAAAAGTAGGTTTGTTACAGAATCTGTCACTTAAACCGCTTCCACACAATATTTGTGCTCAACAAAAAAACGCACTATTTATACAACTGAGAAATTCGCCAAACAGGGCCTTCAGCTTATAATTTATTTCTAATTCAAACTTTTAAACGCCAAAATTAACTATTTATTAATCTCTTTCGCAAATTAATGATACTCATTATCACTCTCACTCATTATTACTGTCATCTCACTCTATTGTGATATTACAACAATCCAAACGGAATCATATCACATAAATATTTTAATGAAATTTGGGATGTAACCTAGCCTGATTTTTTGCTTCAAAATGATATATCCCACTTGTTTGTGCGACTTGCGGTTCGTTCTGTGAAAGTGGGTGACAGACAGACGGATTGAACGATTATAATACCTTCCACTTGTTACGTTATAAACGTAGTGTGGAAGCTAAAAAAAACATTTCGCTTAATATGTTGGCTTTACAATAAATCATAAAACAATGTTTAACAATAGTTCAAACATCTTCAAAAACTTTCTAAAAAAACAAAAAAGGAATATGTCAATAAAAAAATAAAATAAAACTCTTTTACCGTGGTGATGCGAACGAATAAAAACGAGAGATTAAATAAAAAAAAAGAAAGCCATCTGCCAAGCCAGCTGAAGAAAAAAGTTTAAAGAACAACGCGATATTTTTCATCAGTTCTGAAAATTAAAAAAAAACTGTTTTATAAAAAAGGGAAATTTTGTGATTCACTTTAGCAGAATAAAATAAAATAATTAATTGTTTATTTAAATAGTTTTGTCATAATTTTTTTACTATATTTTTTTACATAATTTATTTACTCTATAAACCTTCTACTTGCTATAAAATATTTTAAGGCAAAATCATTTTTATAATTAAAAAAATCTTGTTTTATAAAAAAGGAAATTTTGTGATTTCACTTTAGCAGAATTAAATAAAATAATTAATAAAATAATTTTGTTATAAAAAAATTGTTTATTGAAAATGTTTATCAGACTAATTGTTATGTTAAATGTTTATTTAAAATAGTTTTGTCATAATTTTTTTACTATCTTTTTTTTTACATAATTTTAATCTATAAACCTTCTATCTTGCTATATTATATTTTAAGGCAAAATCATTTTTAAAAAAATCTATGAACCTCTTCTATATATAAACACAAAACCAATGTAAAAAGAACAAGTTAAAGAACTGTTCTTTTTAAAAGAACAGAAAAGAGAGCAATTGTTCTTTAAAAAGAACGTAACAAAATCACGCATTTCTGATGAATTTCACCGTGCCGTTTTGCAGAAAAGAAATAAGATTTTTTTGTGGCTGACTTATTGTAATTTTTAATTAAAAAACTTATTGGAAATTTGAAAAACAAATAAGTGGGCATCGAGGCATAAGGGAGACACACCTGCCCAAAAAAATTTGGGTTTCTGACATCAATATTTCATCATGTTATGGCTACTAACACTTTCAAATCCTATACTTTAACATAGAGAAAAATTAATTTTTATTTTTAATTAAAAAACTAATTGGAAATTTGAAAAACAAAAAAATTTAGGTCGAGGCATTTAGGGAGACACACCTCCCCCAAAAAAATTTGGATTTCTAACATCAATATTTCATGATGTTATGGCTCCGGACACTTTAAAAGAGCTTACTTTTTTGAATATAGAGAGATATCGTAATTACTGTGAGCTACATCATATTGATTAACTTATCAAATCGACAAATAGTACATTTGAAGATTCTCTTTTCAACCTACAGCAAGACAGTCAACCCAGTTGCAAAAAAAAATCTGCTTATTTCCAACGACAATTCCCAACTTTTGAGAACATAAACAATGTTCGCAAAAAAATCTTTAAAAAGTGTACTTACTTACATCATCTGAGCATTTCAAATGAAAACTTCCAAAATTAAAATGTTTTGTTAAAAAATCTATCAACAGTACCCCTTGGGTGATGTGGAAAACTGTTTAAAAAAAAGAATATTTTTGATATTTTGTTTTTAAGATTTTTTTTTTTGAGGGGGGGGGGGTAGGTTTGGGTGGAACTGTTTGCCAGTAGATTGGAAGGGGGGGGGGGGGTCATATTTTAAATTTCAGGTCCCAAGGGGGAGTCAACCTTTTTATTTACAGCTGTTTTTTAAAATCCCCCCCCCCCTCTAGTTAATTAATGCGCCTGCCTTTAACTGCCAAGAAAAATACGTATTAGCCATTCTATAGCTGAAGTTTTCATTTTGGGTTAAGATGGATGTTCAGTTGTTGGGCAGCCACATAGAGCGAAATTCGCTCGAATACTTTCTGTGAACCTTTATACCATTTAGCTATTCAAATAAAGTATTTATCAATTCCTTACCTCCCAACCACAAAACAGCAGCTACGAGGAGTAGCATCGTATTATCCGGAAACTGGAAGACTGCCACTAAACAACTAAAACAAAGAATGTCGCCCACTTCGTCCTCATTTCACTTTGTTGACGGATGTTTTTTTTCTTTTTTCTTCTAGTTTCAGATGCTTTGTCTTTTAAATGTGACAAAACACAGAAAAATTATCCAGAAAACAATTCTTCTAGATTTAGAATGTTTTGAATGATGCAAACTTCGATGAATTGGAGTCTTAGAATACCCAATTCCGGTTTCCGTTTCCGGGAGACAGTCGCAGAAGTTGTAAGCTAAAACAGAGCCCTCTATTGTCAATTAAAATTTAGAAAGCGATTTTAGTTCAAGGAAAAGAACTAAACCTTAGTTCGCAGGATGTTTAAAATTCCTTAATTTTCTTAGAACTTAATAGATCTAGATTAGATTTTTTTTACTGGTACATTAACTGGTAACTGGCAACTGGTACATTAATAATGACAAGCATAAAAAAATATCCAGCATTATAACTTTTCATCTTTAATCCAAGGGTAATTTTTTGAAAATATTTTTGGAAAAAAAAACTACATAGTACATTAGATTTAAGATTAAAAAAACTGTTTCTGAAATCTGAACTACGTTATAAGTTAATAAGCTTTGGAAAACTACAGCAGCATATTTTTAACTATGGAAAAGTATGTTGTATGTATAAAAATAAAACTATAAAATTATAATAAAATAAATTCAAGTAAGAGACATTAGTGACAAATTAAATATATATATTTACCTTTCTATCCATTTTAAAACTTACGATTTCTTTATAAAGTCCAAAGTAAGTACCCAACTGCTGTGGTCAGGATTCTAAATATCTTCTTGTGCTAAATACAAACATAGTGATAGAGTCTACTGGTCACATGACCCGTTTTATACAAGGAGATAGCATAGTGGCAAAAATCTAAGAGACTTCTATCACAGAATAAATATAAAATAATTTTAATGTTTTCAAATGATCGTTAATTTTATAAATTAAATTAGAATTTTTTTTTATTTTGAATAATAAAACTAAAAAATCGTTAAAAAAAATGTAGTTGCAATTAAAAGGATTACAGAAGATCAGTGCATGTTATGGGAGACAAGGGACAGCAGTGACATTTTGCGTAATTAAAATGATCTTTGAAGTAACATTTACTGCTATCTCTTTGACAATATCTTCTAAAATTATATATAAGTGTTGGTAAAATTCAAATTAACACAATCTTTAGCATTGATTTTAATCAAACCAAAGATTTTAATAGGAAATATGCAATAGTATTTACTCTCCTGAAATAAGATTGTTAAACATTATTAAAAGAAATTCAAGAAACAAAAAAGACTGACTAAAAGTAGGAGTAAAGTATAACTTTTATTTGACTGAATAAACAGGTAATTGGTTGTAGTTATCAGATCATTTAAATATGTGTTATCAGTTTTACTTTAAATGTAGTTTTATATTCATACAACATATTTTGCAAAAGTCAGGCACATTATATAAATTCATGACAAATTGTAATAATGAATTATATTGAAAATAAAGTGCAAGCAATTTTCATAAAATTATATTGAGGATGAACTGGTAAACCATGTTAATTTAAATGTATATATTTAAAATTTCTCAGTCATAGAATGTGAGTATTTTAGTACCTTGCGAAACACAATATAGATATTAACTATCAGGAAAACACAATACTCTTAACATAACAGAACTTGATAAACAATTATACGAGGAAATGTTCTCAACTCTTTTAGCATAAATGACATAACGCTTCAGAGACTTTATTTCTTTCTTTATATAGAATAAAGAATAAAAATTAAATGGCATGCAATATTTTCAAAATACAACAACCAAACCAGTATCACAGACTAAAATGATAAAAATGTTGTTCTCATAAAACTCAACAAAATAAGTTTTTTCTAAGGTGCATTTGGCAGAATGTTTGCTCTAAGGTATCTGATTTATTACCTTTGCAAATAGCTTATATTACATTATTTACTTATATTTTAAATTTAAAAGCAAGAGCTCGTGTAAATATTCTGTTAATATAATAAATATGAGTTAGTTAGAAAATACAAGAGAATGTGGTTGTTTCACGGAGGATCAGGCAATAGCTCTGCGGTCTTGTTTTCTGTCTCTCGAAATTACTTTGTTTTTGGTTGGTTGGTGAGATAATCAGGTTTGTGTGCTGACCAGGCACACTAACCTGAATATAGGTCTACCAACCAACCAACTTAAACCTAAGCAAAAAGTAATTCGAGGGACATGAAAACCGTATTGGCCAGATCCTCCGTTGAAACCACCCTTTAATTAACAGAGGGGATAAATTTTGTAGTTTGTTTAAACATAATTACTGGACAGTTTTACATTCCAAACCTTTAAATATAGCTCAATTTTGCCTTATAAAATACAAATATTGCAAACTGAATAATATTTTTATTATAAATAAACATTGCTTATCTTCTAAAATTATTAAATACCACTGCACAGCAGAATATACATTGCCGCATAGAACTACAAGGCAGCTCATTCTTTAACTATTTAAACTGTGTTTGAATATTTTTGTATTTTACATCCCCAACACATTACAATTAAATAAGTCTAATACAGGGTGCCTACTCAAAAATATTTTCAAACTTCAATGACTTTTTCTTGTTTTCCCATATCCAAAACAAAAATGTTCTCTTAAAAATTAATTTCATTTGATGTAGCAAAAACTAAGAGGAAATCTAAACTATTTTTAAAAGTAATTTTCAATCAAAAAGGGGGTAAACTTGACTTAATGATATGATTTTTACAAAATAATATTTTTGTTTTGCAGTACATTTTTAAGATTCTAATTATTACATTCATGTAATAAAAAGAACAGAGAAATTTTAAAACCTTAAAAAATTCCAGATTTTTTTCCCCAAATGAAAATTTTCCTCACTTTTCCAGTCTATACAAATTTATTAACTTTTCCAGTAATTCGAGATGTGTAGAGAAACCCTGCAATAAGACTCAATAAAAAATAATATATTTTCTATATACATGACAAGCATCAATTATTTATAATAAATACAAATAAACTATTGACACAAATCTTTAAGAAGAATGATCCGCGGAAATTCTCTTTACGTTCGGCGTTCCAAATAACGATTCCAACTCTCTAAATGTGACTTGCGCAACTTTTACAATAAGTGCCTGGATTGCATACTCTAGTATAAGGGCTCCGAATCCCTTGTAGAGGCCAGATGCACCTTCTTCACTGAGGATTGTGTTGAAACAGTCGACGATACCTTCGTAGGTGGAAATAACAGGAAGTACTGATGTTCCCGAGTCTAAGTCGTCAATGATTGTCCTGGTTCCTTGTAGGTAAAGCCTGGGTAAAGGAAGGTAATGTAAGTTTGAATTATCATCGCACTAGAGCTACATTAGGGCTATTGGCGACAGACGTCGTAATTTAGAACCACAGTCAGGTGACGAGCCAACACCCGAGTAGGCACCCAACGCACCGTTAAGGTCAACATCCTACGCACTGTTGGGACTTTGGAGCATATTTAACGTGCACTCCTCAATACGGACTATATTTGTCGTACATTTTTTGGCTGCATGGGCCGTTTATAGGTCGGCTGTTATTCTAGTGATGCCCGTACCCGTACCTGGGACCTTCCACATGCAACGTCTTAACCAACTGGGCTCCCCAGCCCCCTTGTTGATGGAAGAGAAATTGTGTATTTGATTGTGAGCTGAAGGATATTTAACCCAGCGTGCTTAATGAAACTGAAATGGTTGTGGTTTTGTGCACAAATGTTAAGCATTTTGGAGCTTTTACGACGACTAAGCGTGTGAAAAAGTCACTACACGATTTTCAATTACCACTCAATAAAACAATACATTAAAAGTAATTATATACTCTATAAGGTAATTTCAATAACTTTGAAATGTAAAAAGTGTGATGGCAGCTACCATTGATTTGTACATGCACCATTTTCTGAAAAACCTTATTAGGACATCGGACAGGGGAACTTGAGTACCAAATGTGAAGTAATTTTTAACTATTATTGGTAAAACCTTGAATTTTTTTAAATGTCACTACTTTATGAGCATTACGTTTATATAGGGCTGTAACATTTTACTTAATGAAAATTAATGATTTTTTAATGAACCAATTTTCAGGGAAAAACCTATTTATGTTCTAACATTGCAAACAAAATGGCTTTTTAGGAATTTAAGACCTATGAGAAAATTGCTGAAGTATGTTGCTTGTCAACCTTTATTATTTTTTTCCAAAATCATTTTTTGACTCATAAGAAATAAAATAAATCAACTTGACTGGTTAACATTTAGCTATATCTGTAGAAATTATAGGAAAAAATACGCAATTACCTATGGACCATTGTTTCTGCCGGATACATAATGACACTGGCCATGAAAGAGCTGAAGTGAAAAATAGATAAATTGTCGAGGTAAGTTGCAGCGGAGCTTTGACTAGCTTGGCATTCATATACAGCCTGAAAGTATAAAACAGCATTATGATATAGATAATTTTGAGGAAAATAACAAATTAAAGTTTTATACAGTAATTGAAATGAACTGGATGAGTGTGATTCAGAGACATAATCATCAAGGCTGTGGTAACATTAATAGCCCCAAAAGTTTGATTCTAAATATTCAACTTTCAAGATTTATAAGTCATAGAAATACTCTCACTTGAATTTTTAACTTTAAATCTGCAGTTAAATAAATTAAAACAAGAGGTGTTTAACACTACATGACTTCCAACTTTCTAATAAATCAATACACTTAAAAGTAAATATATAACCCTATACAGTAATTTCAATAATTTCCTCATTTTGACGTCCAGCAAGTACTGGGAACTTATGCGCCAAATTTGAAGTACACAGCTCTTCTATTTTAAGCTGTAGAGTAGTTTCAGACAGACAGACGAATGTTATACCACTTTTTTTAGAATCAGCATTCTTCAAAAATTTTTGAAAACACAAAAGTTCAATTTTTTTTATTTTCGACCCCTTCGCAATACTTTTATTATCCTACATTTCTTATTAGATAACTGAAAGTATAAACAATTGTCCAAAGCCAAAACTAACTATAATATACAAGGTACATCCACCCTGATATAGCTATACTGACATATCTTACCATGCAAGGGGAAAATGACACATCAACAATGGTGACTCAATGAGAAATGCATTACTTTTCCCGCATAGTGCGGTTCACATTCAGGTTTATCTATAGATATTTTATTATTTGGAGACATTAACGGAGGTCAATTTATTATACAGCGCATTACCTATTACGGAAATCTGTTGCTAACTGTCTGAAACATAATTTGAAAAATCAATTGTGTTTGTTTAAATTACTTATAGGTGTGAGATGTACAATTATGCTTAGAAAGTTTAGAAAAACTTCAAATTTTGCCTTTACATGAATTGGCTCCTTTAGAGATCAAAGTTGTGTTGAGTTCGGTTGAGAGCAACCTCAAGGGCTATTGATGATGACCGTTGTAATTTAGAACTACAGGCCAGTGACGAACAGTCACTTGCACAAGCACCCAACGCAACTATTCTTAAAGACGACATCATATGCAGCATTGGGACTTTGGAGTACATTTAACATGCCCTCCCGCTATACGGGTGTTATTTGTCGAACTTTTTCGCCTGCACAGGCTGTTTATGTCACTATTTTTTCTCAATGGTAGGCTGCAATATTGGCAAGCAACCTTCAGACTCGGTTTCCCTCAAGAAATGAGACATTTCTTGGTCTCCATAAGCGACTGTGGTAGGATTTGTGCAGCAAAATTACAATTGGAATACTTGATACTCTCTTGATTACAAATATGCGGCATTTAATTTTGACCAGTAGATTACTAACTAAATACCTCATGAGGTTTTAATTTGAATAAAAAGACATCGTACAAATTTTCAATACAAACTAAATAACGTAGAACAATCATATTCTGGAAGGACTAATCACGCATAAATTAGATGGCTTACGAGGTGGCACACTTTACCCCAAATAGAGCCGCGCTGGACAGGCCTGTAAAGATCACGCGAAGCTCTTTGTTGACGAGTGGCCTAGTATCTTTCATACGTTAAAACGTCACCACAGCTGCAGGGTTGCCAAGCCCGTTGCAAAGTTTAATGTACTAGTTCTGACGTTGTAACGTGAAGACGCAGAGATCATGTCACTTAACTTAGTGCGTGTTGCTTTTTGTATTTTATAATAAAAACGAATTGGCCAATCAATTGATATCTAACCAAAGTGACTGATAGTAGAAGTATGATTTGTTTAATGTTCTTGATTGAAGACCTTGGAACTTCAAATTGTAGTTGTAATAAAGTTCAGTACAAAGTCTTTAAATTACCAGAATAGTTTAACTTTACTCAACCTCAAAATATATAAAAAAGGGGAAAAATCATGACTTTTTTTTATGTTATGCAGGATTTTGTGCAAATTTTTTTAGCATTAGCTCAAAATTTTATAGGATGGGATAACGCTTTCAGTTCATCTTAAGCGAAATTTCATGTTAACATGATCCATCAACTTAAAATGCAATATGGTCACTACCAACCTTTTCCTGCGCATTTCGCAACTTGAGTGATCGGAACCAGTGCAGCACTGATTGTATGAGTGATGACAAGACATATGTTGACACCCCCACTAGGGCAGATGGACCAAACAACTGCCACATGGGGAGGAGCCGCGATGAACGGGGTGTGCCCAGTTTGAACAAGCGACACACTCCCTCTTTAAGGCAGTCCAGTACACCAGGCTTCTCACTTGCAATATCACTCTGCAAAAATACATTTGAAAAAAATCAAAAATTTTAATATATATTGAAGTCAAACCAGGTTAAAACAACGAGTCGCATTTGCCTATAGATGTTCATTTTATAATATCGAGCTAATAAAGTTAGTTTTCAAATTTTTTTTTTTGCATTATAAAAATAAATGTTCACAATAGTTATTTATGATACTAGTGTGAAAAGTAAGGCTTTTTTAAACGAGTTGAATAAATTATTTCATGAGCGAGGTACGAGCGAGTGAAATAAATTCACGAGTTTAAAAAAGGCTATTTTCAATGTGTTGTCATACACTATTTTTAATAATAACGTGCAAAAAAAGTATTTATTAAATTGGCATTTATTGATTGGCTTATTAATTATTTTATTATCACGTTCAAATGATTCGAAGGTGATTATTTATATTAATGATTATTTTAAAATCACATGCAAAAAGTATTTCTTAGATTGGCATTGGAAATAAGACGCCAAATAAAGAATCACGCTCAAATAAAGAATTTTACACCAATCAGATGCTCTTATCTTTGTCGCACTAGTGCGTAAAAGTAACTTTGAAACACGATTTTGTTAAAAGCATCATTTTTGCCACGATTATTGATTTGAAAAAGTTAGTTTTTTTGCACGATATTATAAAAATAATGTTTTCAAATTTTGTCAGGTACTTATGGTGTTGCCAAATGAACTTCTCCAAGGTAGCACACTAATGTGGGATCTATATGGACCCGCTTAGGGTAGTGTGGGCACTACCCATATGGGGCCCAGAAAGAAACAATCCCCTTTATTTTTGGTTAAACCACATGGGCCTAACTGGAATATACCTCGTAGGTCTATTTTCAAACATGTCGTACTTACATCTACTTCTAGGGAAAATATCTAAAATAAGGAAAATTTTTTAATTTTTGTGGCAGAATTATATCAAATCAACAGTAACACATAATTCAACAGTTAAATTATAATTACATTATCCAAATTATAACTAATACTTGACCTTGATTACCAAATAGGCCCATATGGATCCCACATTAGTGTGATTGATGTACTAATGAAGTACCTATAGCTGAAAAGTTTGATTGAAATGTCATTGTAAACTATGTATTATAGCCAATATGACCTTTATAAACCAACTTCATTGTAATCCAGCCTGTTGTTACTTAGTTTGGTAGTATTTAATTTATTGAACATAAGGTATTCATCCGATAAAAAAAATGTCCTAAATGGCTTAGGATTTTAAGAAATAATGAGTAAAAACAAAAATACAAGTTAGTTTTTTCTAGAAAAGTTATAGCAATAACAGTATCAATGAAGTTAATAGAACTATACAAATATTGATAACTTTTTAGCTTCAATTTTTAAAAAATAACAAAGTTCAATTAAGAAAGAAATTGCAAACAAAATATTTCGGTTCAAGAGAAAAAATATATTGTACAATCTTGTGTTGTATAAAAATATTGTGTATTGTACAATTGAAGAGCTTAGTGGAACAACTTGCTAAGTGACAAAAAGGTGAAAATAAGAAAATGAGTTTTCGTTTGCAACTCAGATCTTAAAACAGTTTAAAGTTTATAAAAAACGGGAAACTTGTTATCGTTAAAAAAGTAAGTAATATGTTCAATGACACAAAAATCTAAATTTTTTCAAAAAATAGCACGTTCTTCCACTAAGCTCTCCAAATGTTATTTTGGAAGTAGAGAAAACAATACTTACTTGAACTGTTTCAGCAAGGCTGGCACAAAGGAATGGAGTGAGGACACCAAAGGAAATACTGCAAAATAATTACATATAAAAACTATTACCAACAACTAATAATAATACACATCAATAACTGCAATAGTTTGGAATTATGTCAGAAAAAAATATACATTTTTCTTTACAAACTAAACATCAGTATATTTTTAGTTGAAAACCATTTCAATTTAGAGATTGCTTAACTCTCAGATTTATTTTGGAACTCTCAGATTTATTTTGGAATTTATATAATTTATAATATGTATCGAAATGTAAGAGGCTATGCATTAACATTTCACAGTAACCTATTAATGATGACTTTGTAAACAACATTATGTCCTCATTTCCAAATAAAACATTTACTTAATTTATTTAAAAAAAATTTCGTGTAACTTAATTTGTCCCACATAAACTGTTCAGTCTTATGGCCTTTTTATTTGTCTTACATTTTGTTTATTTAGGTAAAGCAGAGATTTAATTTTCATGTCGCAAATTTTCTGCACAATCATCAATAATCGATTAAATACAAGCAACATTTTTCATGACAATAATACATCAAATCTAGCATCTGTATTACAGGGTTCATACTCTATCTATGATAGTGAAATTCAGGAGTTTCTAAGGAGTTTTTCAGGAGTGCAGCAATGTAAATTCAGGAGGTAACAAGGAATAAAATTGAATATGTTTATTATCGTATTAGTCTAGTGACTTCACTGCACTTCAAATGACGAAACAGAAGAAGAAAAAAATATTCTGTAGAGTTGTGCAGTGCATTCTGGAACATTAACTATTATCACAATGACTGAACTTGATTTTTCTACTGTGCATGTAGCATGTAGACTTATTCCGAATAAAGTAAAGTATTCTGAATAAAGTAAAGTCACCAATTTTTTCAGGAGAGAGAGAAAAAATATCAGGAGATGAGACACAAATTTCAAGAGTTATAAGGGCCCTTAAAAGAAAAAAAATTAAATTCAGGAGTTTTTCAGGAATTTCAGGAGGCGTACAAACCCTGTGTATAGTTTTGAAAAAGGTTAATCATTGCCAAGAATAATTTTGAGTTCATTGATTAAATGAATTTTTGGCATTAGTATTATTTATAACAATTTGGTTTGTCAGTTGGTGTAAAATGTTTGAGTAACACTTACAGTTTAAGCAAAAGGTGTTGAGACAGTTGCTTCAGTGAACTGTTTGAGGTAACTTCCCTAAAAATGAATCACATGGGTTAATTTAATTATGCAGTGACATATCTAAGTATAATAAGCAAAAGACTTTTTGGTAGCTGCCAGACCCCAAATAAAAAATATATATCGGGTGTATTTTGATATACAGTCAAACCTCCATAACTCGACTTCCTATAAGTCGAACAATCCGCTAACTCAAACTCTTACTCAAGTTCCAAATCATTTCTATACTTTTCTTTAAAAAACTGTCTCGATAACTTGAAGTAAACATCTTCTAAGTCTATGTTTTTGTTATAGATTTCCCCGGTAAAAAACACAATTCAGTTCAAAACTTCGAATTCTTCAACAATTAGGTATCTTTGTGAATGCCAACAACCTTTAAAAATACAAACAACAAGAAATAACTGATTTTTTAAATGAGATTTACATGGTATGTTTACTAATTAATATGTAATGGGGCCAAATTTTGTGAGTTTTAATAAACCTTTTGACCATATTCTTTTCTTGTTGTTTACATAGGCTATTAAAAAATTGAAAGGCGTACAACTATAGTATTATGGCACAGATCAAACCCTTCAAACCATGTCGATAAATCTTCAGTGCCAGTAGAGAGGAATGGGAGGTAACTTCGATAACTCGTACTTCGGATAAGTCGAATATATTTTGGGGTACCCCGGGACTTGTATGTTGAGTGTTGACTGTAAATACAAATTTATCTTTTCTATAAGCTGCAGACGTCTATACTAAAGCTTTTACTGACAAAGAACATTTTAATGATTTTACAAAACATATTGTCCTAAAAAAGGAATTCTGGATCTTGAAATTAAGTCGATTAGTGGCATACGGCTACTTTATAATTTGACCCACATTATTAAAAGCAAATAAACATCATAGTAGGCTATTTACTGTGTAAAACAATCTAAAGCCTGAAGTTCAAAGCATAAGTCCATCTGTAATCCAGGTAACAGGGTTTGCATAAACCTTGCAATCAAATGTAAGGGCTCTTTAAGAGTTTTAAAGCTACTTAATTTTTTTTATTCTTTATAAGTATATCATACTAGATTTATAAACCCGGCGTTGCACGGGTGTACCCTTAATAACGGTGATTGTTTCTTTTCATGTAAACATTTATTTCATACCAATTGATCCCTTCTCCACTGGTCAGCACTCCATCGGTATATTATAATTTCCTACAATTCTAATATCAGCATTAATTTTTAAAAATAGAAGTCCGATTGTATCCAGGCCCTTCTAGAAGTAAGAGGGCTTTCCCATAGGCCGTGTTAAAATTGTCAAAATAGCTATGATATGATGGCCAGTTTCTATTGGCCCTCTTACACCCGAAAATGCCCAAAACATGATAAACATTCCACTCCATATTCAGCCACTCGACAGGGCTGGGAATGTACGATGTCGTCCTTAAATGTTGCATTGGGTGCATACTCAGGTGTCGGCTCGTCACCTGACTGTGGTTCTAAATGAAGACGTACGTGGCCAATAGCCTTCGTGTATAGCTCTAGTGAGACGATAATTCAAACTAACCCTAACCCATACAACTGGATAAAGTAAAAAGTTAGATAATATTCCAATTTATGATTGGTTTTTAAATCCCACACATTGCTTACATCATAAAATCTAGGTTTAGGTTCAGAAGACAAAAGTGTTTTACTCCCTTGTTACGAAATACAATGAAAAATAAAAATTGAAGTTTCTGTTGCCTTCTTTTGGGGCCCTTAAAACCAGTTTAAAATTTAGAGGGTTGGGGTAAGGTTGAATTGTTGCAGCGCTAATGGTGCATGAGCGTTATAATTTAGAACCACAGTCAAGTAACGAGCAGGCACACAACTTTTAAGGGCGACATTGTATGCACGCAGCGTCAGAATACAAGACAGGGGATTAGTATTTAAAGAACGATCGATAATACATACTGGATGGACTGCTCAAATTTAAGTAATGCCAGATACCTGAAGATAACAATTCGGATGCTTAGCCAACTTCCGGAGCTCTGGTTTCTGGCTCAATTTATCAAGGCTCATTTTACACATAATTTAGAACCACCCAAGTGACAAGCCCACACCTGAGTACACACCCAAAGCAACTTTTAAAGGTGCCATTGAACATGGCATCGGAGCTTTGGAGCATTTTAACATGCACTACCTCTACAGAATTATTCAAACTTTTTGGCTTCACAGGCTATTTATAAGTCAGCAGTTATTTCAGCAATGCTTGGGATCTTTTGCATGCCAAGCAAGTGCCTTACAGACTGGGCACCCCAACCCCTTCCAATTTAGAGGCTGCCTTATAGGGGGTTTTACAGGCCGTTGGAACCCTCAGTAAATGTTGTGCTACAGTTATAAACTACACTTAAGGGGGAATGGGCACGCTGGACCAAGGGTCTTCAAAGCAAAGTGCATCAGTGTTAATCCAATGGAGAAAAAAAATATTTTCTCTGCCACATTTCTCCGACTGTATTAAATATTTTTACAAGCAGATTTGTTTATGTGATAAATGTAGCTGACTTACAGGTCCCGACCTTCCCCCTTTTTGAAATGGGTTCGAATGTTTTTTTAAATTTTCAATAAATGATTTTACACAAAATATTCGAAGCAATTTCAAAAAGGGGGAAGATACCTGTAAGTTATCTACATTTATTATTTAAAAAAAACCGTTTGTAAAAATATTCAATGAAGCCGGAGAAATGTGGCAGAGAAAATAGTTTTTTCTCATTGGATTAACACTGAGGCACTTGAGTTTGGAGACCTGCGGTCCAGCGCGCCCATTCCCCCTTAATATCTTTCATGCGTATGACGCAAGTCAATCTATTCACCTTGGAAAAGGAGTGGCCTCTGCCAAGAAAGTTTCCAGAACAATTGTGCAGCCTCTCAGAATGAAGATCCCACTACAGCCCTTCCACAAGCATAACAAACCCTGCAAAGCAACAGAAATGAATCAAGAATATTTTAAAAAAGCGATTACAATTATTACCATTTTAAATTTCTAGGAATGCTCAGCTATTGCGGTGAGTCTCTTGAAGGTTTGCATGGTTGAATTGAGGGATTCACTGCATGAGATCCTATACAGCTGGGATGCACCAATACTGGCAGATACTGTTGTCAACGCTTTTGAAGCTATCTACACTTTCTACCACAATATTATCTGTCCATGGACACGAGAACAACAACAACCAAACTATTTTAACAAACACTCCTTATATTACTTTATTATTGCTTTGTTGTGGTACAATACACTTGAACTTTGTTAACATGGACGAGAGCACTGAAATAGTTCATTATAACCAATAGAAAAATATTTTACGAGTAATTCGTGATTACTTAAAATTTTTTAAATATAAAACTTTTTTCGATAACATAAGATGACATTTAGAGGCCCAGTGGCTTAGTGGTAGTGCTTCGCAGTGCCACGCCACAGGTCCGGGGATCGAATTCCGGATTGGGCGAGGTTGACGAATCCTTTCATTCCTTAGGTAGGTCGATAAAATGGGTACCAAACATGCTTGGGAACTAAACACTAGGGATTCAGGGAGATGCTGACCACCTTACCGGGACATATGCCTAGCATCCCAGAGCCCTAGGTCACAAAAGCTGAAATGGGCACAACATATGCCTAGCATCCCAGAGCCCTAGGTCACAAAATCTGAAATGGGCACGGCAGGCCTTGGCCCACTAATGGGCTATTGCGCCGAGGAGTTTAGTTTAAGATGACATTCACTTACAGAAACAGTTGGAAAAAATTAAAAAATGAAAATTATTAAAAAAGAGCAATATAAATTCACATGAATATACACACATACATATGTGCGTACACCTAAGATAAAAGCTCACAGACACTGAAGAAACCACATGGTACAACTAACTACGAAACCTAAATGCCTATGGCTAATTCCATGCAAAATTGCCTTTTCTGTAGTGTAAATCATGTGTGTAAAAAGTGATTATCCCTACAACTTTTAACATTAAATGACAAAAATGTGAAATAGCTGATCTACACCTATTGCAACTTAATAATGTAACAGGCTTTATTTGATTTCATTTATTTTTCAAATTTAAAAAGCTTTTTTAAATTGTGACTATCATTACAACTACATGGATATAGCCTAATAATGTTTTTAAAAATTTTAAATTGCCCTTAAGACATTGAAACAATGAGTACCAAAGACAATTAATATAAAGTACTGGTATGGCTGACTTTATAAATAAAAAGCCGGCAACTAATCTTTGTCCACGTACCTGTCTGTTTTGCAGTCGTAACAAGACAGGAAGCAGGGTAAAAGGACTCAAGTGGTATCTTGTTGCTTTTCGGTTCACCTACATAAACATTGGTTAGATTAACTTTTTCTTATTTCATAATTAGTCTTTCATTTAAAGCATACTAAACTAAAGAATTAATTAAACTATTTTGTTGACAAAGAAAACATTATTTACATAGAACCATTAGCAATTTTCATAGCTAATCTTTTTAATTTTAGGCAGAATGTTGACTATATCAATGTTATAGCACAATTAGAGCAGTTTTTTTTTTTAATTTATTTTAAATTTAGTAAAAAAGCAAGTATACTGGCCTTAAGAAAATATATATTAAAAAGAGAAAAAAATTAGATATTGTAGATCCTTTAGTTACCACCTTTGGTAACCGAGTTTGGTTAAGTCTTAACAGTGCATTTAATCTTCACAAAAAACACACACATTTGAAGAACTAAATTGGTGATTTATTCACTGCTTACTAAACCAATATTTCTAATTCCATACTACAAAATTAATTAAAACAATCAGGAAGATATTTAGATAACCCAACCAGCAGGGAGAGTGTACAACGCAGGAAAAAAGAGAAGATGTATCGGCTTCGGCTGCTTTTACGAACCGTGGACGGAAACTCAAGACCGAAGCAAACAGTCGAGAAATAAGCTAGTTTCCACAAGACTGCTCCAGGGCATCATGTAGTTCTAGCGCTAAGCAATGATCACTACCAAAGCCACGGGACGCAACCTGAAGCAGCCCCGACACTAAACAAGCACACCGCCACAGTCCAAAGTCAAAACTGCTAATATCCATGAATATAGCACATTCATAGCTTTTTCTTGGGACAAGGAAATAACTAAACATTTCTCTAATCTTGTCACTATAAACTCTTTTGCTATTTAAAAATAATAATTTCAAAAGTTAAAAAGCAATTGTAATTAAAAATCTTCATAAACTCCTGCAGTAAGATTTGACCAAAACAATTATTAAGTAAACCAATTTTTAGCTTCCACACTACGTTTATAACGTAAAAAATTAGAGGTATTATAATCGTTCAGTCCGTCTGTCCGTCACCCACTTTCATAGCCCAAACTACAAATGCTACAGACAAGTGTGATATGTCAAAAAATTCAGCACATTGAAATTAGAATAAAATAGAAAATTTCAGAAAAGAATTCGAATTTAAAATACTTTAATTATTTAAAAAACTGCAAAATTTAATGCTCATTTAAAATGCATAGGAAGCCATTTTTATTAGAATTAAATCACCATTGCCATTTGCAACAATTGCTCAAGAAACTTTAATTCTTTTTTAGACAATAAATTAAAATAAATTTATTTTTGAGGCATCGATCAGTTTGAAATGACGTCAAATATATTTCACTACAAGATTCTTTGTAAGTTGATATGAAATATTTTTATTCTATTTAAAAGCGAGGAATATTACAAACTTATTCTTTAAAATATAGATTAATTTTTGCAAACGATAAGTAATAATTATTGAATTTTCGAAATAAAATAAATGAAACTAGCCAAATTTAGCATGTAAATGTTTAATATAGAATTAATGCTGAGTTTGGCGCCTTTTTACCTGTTAAACACAACTGTTGTGTGGAAGCAGGTTAAGTGACAGATTCTGTTACAAACCTACTTGTTTCAAAATAAAAAGAAATTTCATATAATGTAACAAAAATGCATATAGGAAGAACAGTACCACAAATCAAATGCTAAACATCCATTTTACCTGACATTGTCTCCTAAGCACAATACAAGGATGGGAAATGACACTCCCAATAACAGCACTAGAAAAGAACATTCCAAAAATGAAATTATATATTAATAATAATCTTTATCATTACAAATACAAAAAATTACAAAGGAACAATATAGAAATATTATGGCTCACCAAGGGAAAAAAATCCTGTATAGGTGAACAAAAACATATATGGTTAAAATCAAGCAAAAAACACAGAAACAAACAATAACAAACAAAATGTGGCAATCAGCTGGCATATAGACAATAGACATGATTAATATGCTTCAAGTTAGAGTGAAAATTAGACATCCAATTTGTTGATATTTATAAAATATACAAAAAGTTTTTTTTTTTAAAGGCATAATAATTATTTGTATTTGTTAGGTGAATAGGCAGTTTATTATATAATTTAGGGGCAAGATAGAAAAAAATGTTTAGTAAATATAGTTTTGGAGAATGTTGGAATATGAAAAATTTCATTTGATCTGGTATTATAAAAATTTTCATTAAGTTCACAAAGTGCTTTATTGTGAAAAAGATGCAGAAAAATTCCAAAAAAAGCATTGTAGCGTACAGGGAGTAAATTAAGCTCTCGAAAACTCAGGCCAAATTGTCAAACACATGCATTAAAAAAATAATATAAACCTGTGGCAAAAATAATAATAATAAACCTGTGGCAAAAATAATAATAATAAACCTGTGGCAAAAATAATAATAATAAACCTGTGGCAAAAATAATAATAATAAACCTGTGGCAAAAATAATAATAATAAACCTGTGGCAAAAATAATAATAAACCTGTGGCACAACACCCATAAAGGGACAACAACTTACCTTGAAATTTCCAAACCAATGGATGCAAATTTCTGTACATGATCTGAAATAGCAAAAAAAAAAAAAGATGTGAAAAAATTTTTGAGCATATTTTTTTCATCATTGTGTTTTTTTACCATTAGTAATTTTAATATATCTTTTAGTGTATTCTTCTCTAATCTGTGATCATTAAACGCTAAGAGGAATTCAAATTCATATTTTTTTTACCTGCATACCTGTCAAGAAATAAATATTGGGAAACTTATGTGGATGATAATATAAATAAAACATTGCATTTTTTGTTAGTTCAGACTGTTTATGAAATATTTTGGGTACAGCTATGATATAATTGCCGGTCTGGTCTTTGGTGAGTTTGAAAATTAAACGTAGGATTGCAATACCTATCGAGTTGTATGAAATATGAAGTGAAATGGTTGCCCACATTTGAGCATTTTCGTTGTTAGGCAACATAACACAAAATGGGTTTGGTCAATATATAATAGCTGTTCCATATTTGTTCAGCTTCTTCGCTTTATAATTAAGGGTTTTAAACGTCGTTATCAGTATTTCTGAAGTAGTTTTTGGAACAGCTATAATAAATATAATGGACGGAATGACGAAAATCCCTAAATGTGGTAAAAATACCACTTAATATTTCATACAACTCGATAAGTCTAGCAGAAGAACATACCGGTCATTATGGCATAGCTGTACCAAAGTGTTTCAAATTAAATAACAATGATAATGCCCATGATTTTAAGAATAAGTAGTGCCGTGCATAAAATGAGAATGGGCCTTTAGTGATAAGAAGAAAAATATAATTTTTTTTACCGGCATCTGGATTTTCAGGGCTGTATGCAGTAGACGGTCCAGGACGTTCTGGATCAATTGGGGGATATGAAAAAGAATCATTATAGTAAGCACCCCGAGTATACGGGGGACTTTCCTCATGAATTGGTTGCAAATCAATGGGCACTTTCGACGACATTTTGGATCGTAATTTAGAATGAAGCAAACCTTTCGAATAAAAAAATAGTATCTTTACAGCACATTTCACCAAACCTACCAACTATAATAGAAAAAATGTAAAGATATTTTAATAATTCTAAAGGTTTTTATGTAACCTAATCCCTTAGGAAGAATCGAGATAGCGAAAAAGAAAACATAAACAATGAGTTTTAACGCAGCTTGCTACTGCTTCGTTGACATATTTTTGCATAAATTTTCGTAAAATATTTTATTGCGTAGCCCCAAATATTATTGAACAGAAAATATACATTTTTTTGTGAATGAAATCTTTTTTTAATTTTTAATTAAATTTTAGCGCTTAATGCTACCGTTAATTCTTGAAAGGAAGTGAAGTTAGCTAAAAAATTGAAGTGAACAGAAGTAAATTTGTTTACATGATATTTTTTCATAGTCATTACGAAACTAAAAACTGGCCACCCATTTCTTGACCTTTTTATCAGATTGTGATTCAATCAGCGGTTATTCGACACTGCCTTTGCAAAAATTTATTAGAAATCATGGACGCCAACACGATAAAAGCCACAAAATCGTTCGTCCAGCAGTACTCCGACCAGGCCCTCCAATGCTTCGAAAGCCGGCGACGGAAAATCCTCAACCTCTTCAACAAGAAGCAGTGCCCCGACGAAGGATGGCGAGAAGACGAGATCGAAGTCCTTCTTCACGAAATTTCGATGATGGACAGCAACAACTTTTTAGGCAGCTGCGGAGTCGGTGAACGTGAAGCCAGGTTCGCTTCGTCGATCGTGGCCCGCCGGCATTTCTACATGGGCCACGGCATCGGGCGTTCCGGGGACATCACGGAGGTCCAGCCTAAAGCGGCCGGGTCCAGCCTCATAGGTCAGCTGACCAATTGCATGGCCCTTGACCTGCTCAGGTCCATTGGACTCCCATCCCTGAAGAGGTGTATTGTAGTTCCCATGGCAACAGGCATGAGCATGCTGTTGTGTCTGAGGATGTTTCATTCACAAAGACCTAGGGGTAAGTACGTTATCTGGCCGAGACTGGACCAAAAGTCGTGCTTCAAGTGTATTTTGGCTGCCGGTCTCGAACCGGTCGTCATTAAGAACGTGAATATCGACGATGGACTTATGGGCTGTGTTGAAGACATAGAAAGCAATATCAAATCTCTAGGTGCAGAGAACATTGTCTGCGTCTTATCCACAGTCTCCAGTTTTGCTCCAAAAGTACCGGATAATCTGACAGACATAGGAAAACTGTGTAAAGATTATGACATCCCACATATGGTTAACAACGCCTATGGTATCCAATGTCCCGCATACCTGGAAACAATCGAACAAGCATCAAAGACCAGACTAGACTTATTTGTGTCAAGTACGGATAAGAACTTCATGGTTCCGGTTGGCGGTTCTGTTATTTGCGGTTTTGATTCAACAATCGTGGACAATGTTGGTAAGATGTACCCCGGTCGGGGCTCAGCCAACCCATCATTGGACTTGTTTATAACCTTACTGAACATAGGAAAAAAGGGATACTTAGAACTCCTAGCACAAAGAGAGAAATTGTTCATCTACTTAAAATCAGAATTGCTGACGGTCACTGAGGATTTCGGTGGGGAGGTTCTGGATACGCCATCCAATCGACTTTCAATCGGGTTTTCCCTGAACCAATTTGAATCCTTACACCGAAAGTTTTTCACAGAAATTGGGTCCATGATGTTTTCTAAGTTTGTGATGGGAGCTCGGTTGGTAGCCCCGGGCGAAACTAAAATAATCAGTGGTCACGAATTCAAGAATTGGGGTTCCCACACCGACGAACATACTGTTGGTTACCTCACAGCTTCGGCTGCTATTGGTGTTACTAAAGAAGATATTGATGGATTTATCAAGCATTTTAGACACGTTCTCTCTAAAGTTTCAAAGCATGTGAACCAAAAAGTTGTGTGTGAGGTTTACAAAAATAATGCTACATAGCTTACAGAGCATTTAGTGGTTCCTATTTTTAATTCAAAGTATTTATAAGGTTAATGTTTTGTAGATGAAATGCTGCCTTGTTGTTGTTAAAAACAATCTTGTTGAGATTATAGAGGGATTTGGTACATTTTTCAACTAACCTTATGTAATCAGATTTATAAATTATAACTAGTAGTTTTAACAGCTGCATTTAAACCACATTCTGTGGAGTTCATAAAAAAAAAATTATGCATTGTAAATTTCCAGATTTATTTATTATATAGTTTACTTTATTTGTATTGGTTGTTATGTTATGGAATATTTTGAATATTTATTCACATATTTTTTTTTACAATCCATGTGTACAAAATCTTGTTGTGTTTTCTAGTTCAGTTTTATGTTTAGTTTAGGCATAAAAATTTATATGAAAGGAACAAAAATCTGTTGTAATTTTATAGCCAATGTGACTGAAGAACTAGTCTTACCCGGTTTATTTTAAGCTTTCGGATTTTATGAGAGAAGGGCTTACAACCACTTTGTCCCAGCAAACTGCCTTGTGTAGTAGTGGCTTAAAAATTTGATATCTTCACTTTAGATAACATTATTGAAGGTCATATTACGTTTGGGAACCTTATATTACTAAACGCAAGCGATCAAATCAACAAAATAATAAAAAAGTTGTTCTAAATATTTTATCTTGAATGAATTGGATTTTAAAAAAATCAGGCCTTCTAATATAGCAACATAAAATATATAAAAAAACTGGTAGAGATTTACTGTACCAAAATCGCGCCAAAAGTCCGTCTTTTGGCGACTTTTTTTAAAAACCACTATTCTAAGAAAAGATCGTATAGAAATATTTCTTATGAAAACTCAACCAACGGTCCGATAGGGTTGCCGGAAAACGCCATCGGTGCGAAGTCATAGAATTCGAATCTTCAGTTAAAGTCGGGCAGGTTGCCAAAAAAAATTATTTATCACCAAATCCGAAAAACTAGCGCCAAGGGGGACCGTACAGTAAATCTGATCCAAAAAACTTTCAAAATTGCTAACTTATCACACATGAAAAAAATACATGGAATTGTAGCTGTTCAGTAGTTTGTGAGCACATGATAACCCTTTGATCCAATCTTGATTTTCAACAAATTGTAAATTGAAACTACAATCCATTAAAAACCTTATATTAATGGTTGTATTGGGTGCCAACTCAGGTGTTGGCTCTTCACTCGACTGTTGTTCTAAAATACGACGCCCATCGCCAATAGCCCTCGTGTAGCTCTAGTGCGACGATAATTCAAACTAAACTAAACTAAAAACCTTATATTGGAGATGGGCTACTCCGAACTCATTCATACATTTGTAAGGTTTAATGTCTTGAATTATTTCAATTCAAAAATGGTTTGTGTTATACAAATCAGTCCTAATAAATCTTACTATTAATATGAATGAATAAGAAATAATTTTTAAACGTGAACTAAACAGTTGATATGAGTACTAATATAATATTATTTCAAAAGAATAATCGAATATACAAACAAAAATTCATGCAAACTTCATTATCTCATAAGACTTGCATTTAAAATATCACTTTTTCATGTCGTATAAACTTATTTAAATGCTCTTTATCTAATACTATTTATTCTCTAAATTCATTATAATGCATTTCAAAGCATATTGCCTAAATATGTGAAAAGCATTTCTTTACGAATTCATAATTACTCAATTCCATTCTTGAAACTAGAGTATTGAAATCAAAGGATATTTTGTATTCAATTGATTATGGTATGCAATATCATACCGATCAAGTTTAACTGTTTCTATTTCATTATTATTATATATGGTTCTACAATCTTGATTTTTTAAGTAAAAAATCATGTCTTTGTTTTTTGTTTAGTTGCTAAACATACTTTTTTATTGGCTAAACTTCTTTAGACATTACTATGTTCTACTGAATAAATAATATGATTTTTTTAAACTGCTTTGTTCTACTTAACAAAAATATATGAAGAGTACAGGGGAAAAAGAGATTGATTTCGTAGGAAGCTTCCCGTACTAATTTGCGCTTGGCGGACATTGGCGACAGTAAACCGGTTTTCCTTTCAGTTCTTCTTTCGCGGTACAAACGTGCGACTCGTATCCACTGATCTCTGGCGTGAATTAGAGTTGCCGCGAGATAAAAACAAAGTGAGTAACCGTTTTCCTTAAACCAGTTTAGGCGATGACTCACCATTGTTGCCAAAGAATCCTGATGCAGACAGATCCCTATGAAATCAAGCTCTTTTTCCCCTGTACTCTTCATATTTTTAGACTAAAATTATTCATTGTGATAGTTTTTGTTTTCAATAAACTTTATGCAAATATTTTATACTGTGAAAAATAATGGTTATGTAATTTATTATTAAAGGGATTGTTTTTGTTTTTCCCATACACCTAATGAGGACTATTTTTGAAATCGCAATATCCGGTGAAGAATTGCCTTAAAATATCTGGGTGTTTTCACCAGTGTGAAAATAGTAATATTCCTAAAGGAGACTCGAGGGGTAAAAAGCTAACACCTTTCTATCGCCATGTTGAGGTCTGCTCGGGGATATAAAACAGTACTAAAATTGAGCTTCTTTTAGAAGTTGTTAAATCTGAGTCTATGGCTAGTAGACTTTTAATTTTTTTTTAGAAGTTGATAGTACTTTTGTGATTCCTAAACCACTATAATTTTTGTGAATATTTCTATTCAGCAAAAAAAACTATGTATAACTCAAATTTTCTCAATAAACACTTATAAATGATCGGTAATAGAGCTGTAGCACACTTCGGAATTTCCCCCTCAGGGCCCTAGCAACGGGCCTTAGCAACTCCTTGAAGGACCAACAATGCAGTAGTTGCATAGCGTTACACTCGGATAGTGCTAATTTTATGGTTTTCGGCTTATGTTTAGGCTTTTTATAATGTCTTAGCTTGATTTTGTGTTGAAGAAAAGGTACACGAATAAAATTCTACAGTTAAACGGTGAAGATTCATAGACTGGGGATCGGAAAACCCTAAAATTGGATAGTTTTCCGAAACTGACATGGGAGATTTTTCCGGCCTGGCAAAGCAAAACTCTTCTGCGCATGCTTGAGAGAACTACCACATTCATTATTCCAGCAACCTATTCCTTTTGGCGATGCTATTTGTTGGCGATTTTTATTCATTATTAAAGTAAACAACCATATGTTTGTGCGTGGCTGGCATAAACTTTTAAAACTGGTAAGTTATTATTATTTTTTAATACTAATTTTAAAATTATTGTAAAATTGTAAACTATGAATACTCAATTGATTAATTTATATTGTTGTTTAAAATCTTTTATAGTTATCACGCGTTCCTGTTAAAAATGCAAGAAGCAAGTTAGTACGTCCGTCGGTCGCGAATGTAATTGTTTTTCCATGAAGCACAATTTTTTCAATTTTTTTTATTAAGTGAAGTATTCAGAGTAAATGTTTAATAAGCCATAACGGTTCATTATTTTGGTCCTTTTAGTTGCTACTTTTCTTTACCATACCCGTACTAACGGGATATAGCTTCTAATCTAAAACCTGATAATCAATTGTCAGACCAGACTTACTGCATTTCGCAGTACAGTACTGCCTTTTAGGCTTTTGTGCTGCCGATTTCAAAGAGTCTTTAAAATATGTAAAATGTCCTGTTTTTTTTGTATTTATACTGCATAATGTCCTGCATTTTTGTGTGGTGATTAAAATTTCTCCATTAGAACCATAAGTATAAAATTTTCTTTACCGACAACTCTTAACCAAACCAGAATAAAGCGACTCTCTACATATACTCTCAATCAGTAGTTAGTCATACATGGCAGGCAAGAGCTTCATAATATCGTAACCTAAAAATAAGTATTTGTTTTAAATTTTTATAGTTCTGAACCGTTTAAGTGGTTTGCACCATATTACAAGAGTTGAGTCGATTACAAGACTGATTGAAACAATACTATAAAATAAACATTAATAAGTTTGTTTTATTGTTTTGCTTCTTCAACACTGTACTGCATTGATGTAGAAAATATATGGTCACCCTGCTTAAAAGTACATTATTTTGTATGTTAATTATACATTATAAATGCATCATTTATTGTAGTAAAAAATTTTAGAAAGAAAATACGACGTCCAATACTAAATTATATAGGTTTTGTTAGCATATGTTTAAATTTTCAATGTGTAACTCCTTATGTTTATATTTCTTTCATGATGTAGTGGTAAATAATAATGTAAATTTTTTTCTCCTTCATTTAGGCAAATACTAAATATGGTTTGTGTCTGGATGCTAGTTAAATCAATTATATAGCATTCATTCACAAGTGTATTTTTAGTTCCCTGCATCAACCAAACACTAGAAGCTGCGACCTTGAAAAAGACCAACATTATTCACTTATGTTTGGATTAAGTCCCGTGGATTAGACACAGGGAAACAGATGTACAATAAAAGGGTTTAACCAAATTTCTTGAATGGTTTTTTTTAAGGGGGGTCAGGTTTTAATACAAAGCCTTTCTTGTAACTCTCCATAAGTTATTTTTTCTTTTGGTTTAAAAAAGTAAACTCTTTAGTATAAAATTTTAGTAATCTGTATTGTTTAATTTTGCAAGCCATTTAGTTATCTTCCCAAGAACTGCATCATATGGATAAGTACCTATGCTGGAGCCTTATAACCAAATGTTGGCTAATAGTGCATACTTTTGCATGTCAATCAGAAATAAGATGTAATAGCATTTATCAGAGTAAAATTTTAGAAAGAAATTAAATTCACTGCAAACAAACCCAGCTAGTCTTGTAGCTTATCATTTTCTAAACCTCTCTTTATTGTGAATAAAAAAAAAATTCTTATTATGAGTTCAATTTGTTTTTTAAGTAACGTAACATATAATGCTCAAAACTTATTGATGTGTAATATTCTAAAGCAATTTTTATATATTAAATTGAAAAGCCTTTTTTGTTTCATTGCTGTTGTAGGTTTAGAATATCAATGGAAAGAGAAAATATTTGAAAAGGCAATAATACAGAAAAAATTCAAACTTAAGAATTTGAATGTTCATGTGTGACAGTAAAAATGAAGCAATGCACATATTTACTCATAGAGAATTAAGTACATTATTTAGCAGGTTCACTAAATACTTATCAGATTGTCAAATTAGAGAATTAAAAGTCAGAGAGCTCTTATGTTACCATTACAGTGGAATTGGAAATATGGGGATTGAGTTCTCTTGCTCAGAGTTTTATATAACTATTAATACAATATATTGGTCAAGCAGAATCTTGTAGATAATGGGGATCATTCATTAATACATTTATGTTTAAAAGAGCTGTTGGGAAGCAATAAGACCCTAATATACATGGGACATTTATCATATTGGGACAAAGTAATTAAAACAATGAGTGTTTTTAAAACTCTGTATAATGTCAACAAACCCAATAAAAAAACTAACTGCCAAAAAAAAGATACGAAGCCAAATACGGCAAACTGTGCTCTTTCACGATTCGCTTCAGTCATGCTCGACTGAGCAGTAGAGCATGCGCAGAAGTGTTTTGCTCTTTGCCAGACCGGAAAATCGTCATATTTCCCAGCATGCATCTTCCTTGAAGGACGCCTACGTCATATTTCCCAGCATTCTTAGCTTCCTTGAAGGACGGCTACGTCATGTGCTACAGGTCAATTCAACTCTATCATTGTTTTTTTTTAAATGTTTTTGAAAAGATAAATTACTGAATATAATAAAAAAAATCGTATTTCGTCTTCTTTAACTGAGATTAATTGAATATTAATTATAGATATTTTTTATTAAATAATTTAAATATCTATATATATAATACTCTTATACGGCGCCCAAATTCCCTTATATTTATATCTCTGGAATGGCAACAATCGAACTAATTTCAAAATGGCCAACTGAAAACAACAAAAAAGTGTTTGAAACAACAACTTTAGGATAGAATTAGTAAGTTTAAATTTAAACATGCATAATATTAGGGACGTTTAAAGTTTGAAAATTTAAATTATAATATTTATCGACTGAACTACCAAACACTATTGTTAATAAAAAAGGGGAAATTAAAATTGTTTTTAAACATAGTTTCTAAGCGTTGACGGCTACCACGGTTTCCAATTTATTTACAAATGGATCTTATTCAAGCAGCGACATATTTTCGCAATGATAACCATTAATTTATAAGCATTAATTTGTAGTTATGTTATTTTAAAAGGATACTAAAGGTTGTTAACCTAAAGGACCATGTCCGGCTTTGGCGCCAGTCGAAAAATGTCGCCAAGTCAAAATGACAAAAACCGATCGTTTGCCAAGTTTGTGAAATGACAACAAATAATTACTTAAAATGCTACTTAAAACTGAAAATGTCTGCTGCGCTGAGAGAAAATGAAAGATTTCCTTATTAAAAATTATCGTGGCATTTGCGATCATAGATCGTAGCGATATTTTAAAATAAGAAAATCCGAACTCAACAGTTTGCTGCAAGTTCAAAACAATGTGCACAAAATATAATTTAAGAAATGATTTCTTTTTATAATTAATGATTAATAATATTTGAAATATATTAATACGATTTAAGAATTCTTAACGATGAAACAAAAAGAGAGGATTAACTTATAAAGAAAGTAGCAAAATAAATTCTCTAATGCAAACAGAATACATAGAAAAAACTGAACTATTTGATAATTATTCGCTTAAAATTCTGTGGCGATTTTCGTAGCCAATGACTGTCATAATACAAATTTGGCGGGGTTACCACATTTGGCGAAAAAAATGACGGACGTGCTCCTTTAGGTTAACCTTTAAGGCTAGACTAAAATATTTCAATGAACGGTGAGCGAGCGAAGCGAGCCTGGATCGCGAAGCGATCCAAACGGAACTGCGCAAGCAGTTCCCGGGGGTTGGCGAGCGATAGCGAGAAGGGGGCGTGCCAAGGGCGTACCCACCATAGGACAGAGGGGGGCAGCTGCCCCTCCCTAGAAAAGGTGAAGTGGGCCCAGGGGCCCCTCTTGTCCAATGGGGCCCCTGTATATATTATATGTGAAAGGGGAGACACTTTTTTAAAATTTGATATAATCCATTCGTTCCCAATTATTAAGTGGGCCAGAGGCCCACTGCCTCTAGAGGCCCCTATATATAATATATATTTATATCATATAAAAGGGCCTACAAATGTTGTTCAAATTGAGGCCCAAAAATTCCGGGTTGGTTCTTAGGGACCAATATATTACACAAAAAGGGACCAATATATTACACATAAAGGGGCCTGCATATTTTTCATATCGGGCATATCATTTGTTTCATATCATTTGTTACCAATTGGGCCCACTCGTCTCTGAAGCCCCCTATTAATGCATTTTTTTTAAAGGGGCTTACGTATTTTGTTCAAATTTTGGGCCTAATATGATCATAATTAGGCCCACTGCCTTTGTGGGCCCAGGAACCGATCAAGACTTTTTTTGCAAGTGAAGCCTGTCCTGGATTTGGGGGCCCCCCAACGCATCATCTCAGTCTAATACATGGGCAAATAATTTGCCAAGAGCCTTTTAATGGGCTACTAACTTGTGTCAAATTAAAGGTTATCATTTACCATACATTAACCAAGATAATACAGATTTTGTTTATCAAATCGCTACCCTTGTAATCCAATACCTTCTTAATCCAATATGGTAAAGCAATAGATGGGTCATTCCTGAGAAAACGTACAAAAGCATGTCCCCGCAAGTTATCTCTCACATGAAGAAAAGTTATGCTTCCACTTGAATTAATTTAAGATGATGAATATTTTATCTACTTACTAACGTTGCATAAATACAAAAAATTATATATTTTGTGTAAAAATTAGTGTCCACAGACTATGACAAATCATGTCCGTGAGCTGTCTCACCGTCATGTCCGGGGACTGTTTTAGTTAGTATATACTAATTAAATCCCAATTTTTTATAACTGAAGTTGATTTTTAATTCAACTGACATTACTAGAACATACAAAACATATATCATTATAAAGAATATAAATATATAAATTCCGTGAAAATAAAATGTCCCACAGATTTTCGTCATGTCCGTGTATAGAACGCATAGCGTCTTTTCTGTGGTCAAGATATAAGAAGGTAAGCTAATGATTTTTACTTATAATTTGTTATTTATAGAACAGAAATAAGTTATATAATATCAGTTTGCATGTTTCGTTCTCTAAGGCCTAAACCTTTTGCGTTTGGAAGCCCTTATTTACGATTTCATCATGTCCGTGTACCATCATGTCCATGTATTTGGGCTCACGGACATGATTTATGTGTCCACGGACATGACGTTTTAATTATATAAGAATAAATTGATTAAATACATGTGAAATACATTATATTTTTATTACAATTTTGCCGTAAACTAATATAATAAAGTAAAGCTGAAATTTTATTCAAGTGTAACATATCAATAAAATATTTTTATGTTAATTTTGGAGGTTAAAACTTTTCTAAACATTATTAAATTAAGACTTACCATCCGAATAATTAATATTAATTGCATGATCTGGCCCGATGTTATTTTTCCAATGTAGTATGTAAGTGTAACTCAAATCCAAAGTTTCGAAATGTTTCATCAATATTTTTTTTTCGAGATTTTTTGCTTCAAATTGTACGTTTTCTGAGGAATGACCCAGATGATAGCACGGATTTTTAAAGGGTTGATTTGGGGGGGGGGGGGGCTTCAAGCCTTCAAATTTTAAATAGGAAGCCCTGTCTTCAATTTCCTATTCGGTGATCGGTCCCTGGGGGCCCTTATATATATTATATATATAAAAGGGGCTCCGAATTTTGTTCAAAATCAAGACAAAATATGGATATAATATTTTAGTCTTTAAAACTGAAAGAAACTTTGAATTACGCGATTGTGAAAAACATATTTGTTTAAACAAATTTTTCGCGTGTCCAAGATCGTTGAAATGTTACATTTCTTTGAACAATAATATAAATATAGAAATTGAATGCTTTTATTTTTGAATAATTTGCAGTAGGCCCCGAATTCGCTGTTGGGCAGGCTCCAAGTGTAATAGGTATAGGGCCTTTTTAAAGGCATAATAAGTAATAGAGGGCCCCTTTGAGAGAAGGCATATGCTGGTTGCAGCAATTACAAATAAATTGGTTAAACAAATTCAGTGCTTAGAACCCATTCTTTTTGTAGTTCTAAACAATTGTATAGTAAAAATAAATATAATTTACAAGAAAATGTGCACAAGAGATAAACTATGTTATTTCAGTAAAAATTGGATTTTTTCTTTCTGAGAAGTCTATATGTATGTTTGCGAGGGTAATAAAGAGGTATGTTTTTTGAGTTTATGCTTTCGATAGGATTTCGGAGTAGTGCTTTTGTGATTTCTTCCATAAAGTAAGTCTGATGGCACAATTTCATTTTTTTTTAAATATACACTGAGCATATATGTGGTCCATGAGCTATAATCTAGTCTTGTGCACAAATAAGTTTTTAAAACATTTGCAAAAAAATTATAAATAAAAAATCTATACTATATAAAAACAACCAGTTAAACTTTTTTCAATGCTTTATTTTCTGCCCATATATAATTGTTTAATTTTATTTTTAGTAAAAAAAAACAATTTATTGTATATAAAAGGAGACATTTAAACTCCAAAACTTAATTATTGAAGATTATATTGTTCAATTTTATTATAAAAGTTTTTTTTTAATTGAACATATACTACACATAGATTGAATATGCTCTTTATGGAGTAACCCTTATCCATGTACGATATTAAAATGCCGTTTTTATGATGTAAAACTACTAATACTTTTGCATTACTGCTTTTGGTCTCTATGTAAAATACATACATGAATAAGAAAAATGAGCTTAGCTACCTGATCTATTTGTTATTTAAAATTAATTATTTTGTTAACGGGCTTTTTCTTTAATAAGTTTTGGATGTAGTAGGTTTTAAAGATATATTTAGCTCAGTGAATTCTCTTATACTTTTAGTTGAATATTTCTCCTACTTTTCTTAAAAGCGTACTTAATACCATTTTTTTAAAGTAAATTCTCTGTTATTTGCATCACGATTTCAGTTATCTTCTAGTTTATTAAACAGTTTACTACGGATTGCATATTTTAATACACCCATTCCGTTGACAACAAAAATCTTCGGCGGCGAAATTGTTCTATCAATAATTTAGTAGACAAAAATTCAATTTTCCTAGAAAGTTTTAGAATGTCAATAACTTGTAAGCTTAAATTTATTTGTTAAAAAAACCAAAGTAATGCGTACATTCAAAATAAGTTCTAAATTAAGTTCAAATAAATGTAAGGTAATTCGTTTAATTAGTAATTAATAATAATTTAACTTAACTGTTAATTATTTACCTAGTTTATAATTAGTTATTTTGGGTGAATAAATTTTATAATCAATTTTTAAAAAAGATTGGCAATTCGCTTTAAGCAATTGATTGGATAAGTAAACCATATGAGTTTTCAAGAAGGGGGTGAGGGGGAGGGGGGCTTTAAAGGAAAATTCCCTAGAGAAGGGGCCCAAGCAAATTGAAGAAAATAGGGGCCCCTAACGTTACCTGCCCTCCCCTAAATCAGATCCTGGGTACGCCCTTGGGGCGTGCCTCCTAGTATAGTAAAATTGTGCTTTCCAATGAAAAACATGTATTAAAAACTTAATGCTAAGACATAATTTAATTATGTTTTATTATTTTAATTAATGCTTAATTTTTGGGTCATTTTATAAGAGTTTATTGAAAATATAGAAGTTAACTTTAAAAAAAAAAATTGCTGAAGAAAAATAGAACTATCCAAAAATTGATCATAGTTCATGAATCAAAAAAGTATAATCAATGCCTAAAAAAAAATTCAAAAAGCCACTAGCCATAGCCTCCGATATAACAGCTTCTAAAAGAAAAGAAAGCACATTTTTAGTTCTGCTTTATTCTACAAAGCTTTCCAAGCAGACCTCAACATGGTTGCAATACAGGCCCAAAATTCCCCCGTATTTCTTTATTGCGTATCTCCTCTAGAAAGTGTACAATTGTGCACTGTATACTATTTCTATGGTAATAGCATCAAAACAAATTTGAAGGGAAAATCCAGAATAATCAACTGGTATTTAGTTATTAATAACTAGCAAATTTATACCCGTTCTTCGCACGGAATAAAAAAATATCAAATAGATTCCAAATATGTGTACCATATACACTGTTATAGGATCATAAACTTATTATTGTTTCCGTTCGTTATAAATTATAAAATCCCGTTTCATTGCCTTAAAATTCCAAAATGAAAAATACGCTGTAAAATGCACTCATAAATGCCATCACAATTCCCTCATAAATGCATAAAACCTTTTAGCTGATTTGGCGCGTTTTATGAGATAATTTGGCGAGAAAATAGATATAGCTACCCACACCCATTATACAGCTCAAACACAATGACCTTCGAACAACGACCAGCTTATAAATTATTCATAAAGAAATTGCCTATTTGGCGAATTTTAGTTAATAATTTGGCGAGTTTGGCAACGTATTTGACGAAAAAATAAAGACATAACACACTAATAGCTCTAGTGCGAAGCTAAGAATTTTTTAAAAAATTAAATAACCATTCAATATTTTCCCTTAAAATATGTTTGTTGTTATTCTATTATTAATTTTATTTGTGTTATCGATGGCATTAAAACCATTAAAGTAAAATGTTTTTGCACTTCCTTGACACTGCAGCTATATAAAATAAAGAGTTTATGTTTATTATGTAGAAATTATTGTCAGATTAAAAGCTTCATAATTTTTTTGTTATATATTGACATTCACCGTTATATTCTAAATAAATTTTTATTTAAGAAATTAAACCCTCATATTTATAAACCTACAAAAATACAATTACCTGCAAGCTTATGTTAACTTTATTAAAAATGCAATGCATTGCTTAGTTATCATTAAAGTTATCCTTAAATAATGTATATTATAAAAAGATAGTTGCATGTTGCTAAAAATCAAACTGGATTGTAATCAATTTTACAAGCAAGACCTAAAAGAGAGGAGCTAAGATGAAATAATGTCATTATTTGCCTTGGACATCGTTCAACCTTTCGAAAGGCAGATAATCTATTTAATGCTCTGTTATAATATTTTGAATATATATCAATTTAATGACTTGATCGTCTATAAATCATTCCAATTTTTGCAGATTTTAAAATGTAGTAACACTTTTGGATTCCGGTAGATGGCAGCAGAATATCTATGGCTGAGATATGGATTTTCCAGTTCCACTTTACAATTTTTTGTGTGTCCAGAATGATTTGATAGATGGCAGCACTAAATCATATCACCGTAATATATCTCTGCTACTTTTCCGACCAAAATATAACTGATTTCCACAAAGTGTTGAAAGTGCTGAACATATATATATATATATATATATATATATATATATATATATATATATATATATATATATATATATATATATATATATATATATATATATATATATATATATATATATATATATATATATATATATATATTATATATATATATATATATATATA
This sequence comes from Oedothorax gibbosus, assembly GCA_019343175.1. Lineage (NCBI taxonomy): Eukaryota > Metazoa > Arthropoda > Arachnida > Araneae > Linyphiidae > Oedothorax > Oedothorax gibbosus. Next base: position 458,790 of record JAFNEN010000184.1, on the reverse strand, counting down.
TATATATATATATATATATATTATATATATATATATATATATATATATATATATATATATATATATATATATATATATATATATATATATATATATATATATATATATATATAATGTTAAGACACTTTGCAATATCTAAATTTTTTCGCATTAACTACAACAAAATGTGTAAAATGGTTTTAAGGACTTGTAACACATACATTACGGAAAACGTTTTCGCCTGTTGTGTAGTGGAGACGAATCGCGAATGGAATCGAAGTATGACAACAGATATTTATCCTTTATGCTTTATGTCCGTCTGTCTATGGTTTTTCGTCCGCCTGTCCTATGGCGGTCTGTTTTGACTTGGTAACTTGCAATAAAGGAAGGACGTTAGATAGTATTCTTTATACATTTTTCTTCCATTGTTTGCCAATCCGAATTATAAGGATTTCATTAAGTATTAAAACTAACAGGAAAGTAGGCCATTCTCGTTGTTTCAAAACTTATTGTTTTCTGTAAGATTGCTATTTGCAGTAAAGAGCGAATAAGCCCTATTGACTGTGGGTCTCCAAACCAAAGTGCACCTGCATTAATCCAAAGGTATTGGTTCGAATATTTTTTTTAAAATTTTCTATCAATAATTTAACAACAAAAAATATTCGAAGCAATTTCAAAACGTGGGGTTATAGAGATCTACAAGTCAGCTTCATTTTTATTAGCCTACTTTTCTTTTTTTTAATTCGAAATAATTTTAAAAAATGAAAAAGTAGGTATTGACATGCGGTCGATGTCTGTCTGTCCGTACCCAACTTCCAAAATCGGTTCTATCATTCGGATCTTAAAAATTCTTTTTTTGTTAGAAAGCTATGACCTCAGAGACCCAACTTTCATACTTTTTGTCCGCCTGTCTGTACGTCCGGACGGACATAAATTTACTATCTGTCGGCGAATTTCCCATTGAATTAGCATTGGAATTCAATTTTGAGTCATTTAAATCACTGTTGCCAAATCAACATGGCATGAGAAACTTTATTTAAAAATATTTGAAGCAAAATAATTTTGTCATGAATCAGTTTGGAATGACGTCATAAAATGTAGCACAATGTGATTCTTTGATTGTTCATTAATTGTTTACCAAGAAAGCGGCAAGGCATATTTTTTGCATACAATTATGCTTAGTTTTAATTTACATTTCGTATTTTTTTAATGCAGTTTGGAGTAGTTTTATTACATTTGTTATTAATAAATATTTAATTATTCTTCGAACAACAAATAAATCGAGCAGACGATAAATAATATTAAGTTATTTGTGAAAGAATAATAAGCAAAATAGTTGATTGTGGCTTTTAGAAGTTTAAATTATAGTTGGATACTGTGTTTAGCGATTTTTTTTCTAATATGTGTAAATCTAGTGTAGAAACGATTGTTGATGATATTTACTGTTATGAACCTAGTTGTTTCCCTATTGGAATTTCAGTAAGTATTTAAGTAACAGGAAAGTAGGCTATTTTAGTTCTTTAAGAACTTCTTGTTATATAAACAAACTGTTTGTAAAATTATTCAATACAGCTGGTGAAATGTGGCTTAGAATATAATTTTTCAATTGAATAACACTTAGGCACTTTGGTTTGGAGACCAGCAGTTAATCGGGCTTATTTGTCCTTAATATGAAAACGCTATACTTTTAAACTTGATGCTTTCTATCGCGCGTATTTTTTTTTAAATTTGAGAGCTTAGATGTGTAAGAGGTCATCGAACTAATTTGTATTGGTGATTTCTTAATTAAAATTATTTTGTTGTATTTTGCGCGTTATGCTTAAGTGTTTGCGTATCATCAACCAATTAGTTAATTGTCGAAGACAAGTATAGAGGGCGTATATAACACCCTCCTATTATAAACAGCGTTATCTTTTCCTTCATAACAACGAACCTTTATTTTAATATTCTATCAGCTTCAATGAATGTAAGAAACTACAGATCTCACGCGCTATGCAACCTCAAAAATCAAATTCTTAGAAGATTCGACCAATTATTCGCTGGATGATTTCGATATTTCAAGATGGCCACCACTATCAAAAAATACTCAGACGATTATTAGCGACATTTTTATCAATGAAAAAAAAAAAGAATTTCGCAGAATAAAATATTTCTTAGAAATGGATTAGCAGAACAAAAGATAAAATGGCACAGGAAATAATTTTTCACAGTAAGCCATCTTCGAAGAACATCCGAAGATCAGATACAAATAGAATAAATATGAAAAAATAAGATCTTAATCAGCGATACGTTAAAGCCGGATATAAAAGTAATAATTTGAGTCATTTTTATGATGGAGTGTTTCCTTATACGGATTCCGACAGTATTAAATCTTCGTGTGTAAACTATGTAGCAATGTATCACCTTTTTAAGCTTAATATAATTGGCCGACAGCAATTGAAATTATATTGATTGTTTTTGTACATTAGGTGGTGACATTTAGGGAAGAAAGAGGGATTGTCAGTCCCATTGAGCTAATAGATTAGTTTTGGAATCACAACTTGTGAAGAAGTATTGCTTTGCCATGTAAGCCCTTTTCGACCAGGTATGGGAATCAACATAACATCGAAATAAAACAAGTTTTAAACGAAAATGTGATCTCGTTATTTATTTATATATTTTTGAAGTTTTATAATGAAAAAAAAATACAACAGATGGCGATTTATATTTTAAAACTTTATCAATTAATAATTAAATAACCGGATGTTATTTTCTTTTCAATTTTGTTTTAAATTGATGTTATGATGATTCCCATATCTGGTGAAAATAGGATAACATGGCAAAACAATTCTTTTGCAAAAGTTGTGATTTCAAAACTAATGCATTAGATGACAGTTGACTGACAGTCCCTCTAAATCTAACCAGATGAAATAAGTCTTACCTCTATATAAAATATGTTCGTTTTTTGTTTTTATTTAAGTTAGACTGTTTTGTGTCACCTATAGGGAATCACACCCTATTTCTGATTTGCAATTAATTATATTATCTGTATAGAAAAACTATTAGAAATCTAAAAATCGAGTTAAAAATTCTGTTAAAAAATTATCTATTTAATTATTTTTGTTTTTCAAATCACCAAAAAGATAGGGGGCTGGGGAGCCCAGTCGGTTAAGGCGTTCGACTTGCATGCGTTGGTTCAATATTCGGGTCCGGGCATCGCCAAAATAACTGTCGTTCTATAAACGCCCGTGCAGCCAAAAAGAGGCCGACGATAGCCCCGTGTAGAGGGAGTGCATATTAAATATGCTTCAAAGTCCCAACTCTTCGTACGATGTCGCCGTTAACGGTTGCGTTGGGTGCCTACTCAGGTATCGGTTCGTCACTTGACTGTGGTTCTAAATTAAGACGCCTGTCGCCAATAGCCCTCGTGTACCTCTAGTGCGACGATAATAGGGTACTTGACTAAAAAAAATTTATTAGCTTAAAATATTCTTATGCCAAAAATATTAGACGCGTATATTTTCTTTTTTTCAAATACCTCATAAAAGAAGGGGGAAATGAATTTTAAAATTAGGACGAAAAATTACTCCCGAAACCGCTTTGTGGCTGTCACGTGGTATCTATGATGTCACAAGTAACTATAAAAATACTTTGAAACACCATTTTGGAATCTACTCTAAGCAAATTTGAACTATCCGCTTCTGTAAAACCTCCACCCATTATCTATATAATTCTTATTTTAATAGTAAGTTAGATTAAAACCAGTTTAATTACAAACAAAAAAAACATCACACCGGTGTGTTTATACATACTAGTGACGCCAGCCAAATCGACGTGTTTGTGATCACGTGACGTACCGATGAAAAAAAAAGCCATCTGAAAATGATTTTTACTAATTATTTAAAAATTTATTTTGCAAAAAAATATATACATTTGTTATATTTGGGTTCAAACTATAATTTAATTGATATTGGAAGGTATTTTAGCGATACTGTCAAGTACCCTATATTCAAACTAAACGGAAAATGTGTTCGACTTCCACTTTTTTCAGGGGTCGTAATTTGTTTAGGTGTCATTGCTGAATTTCCTTCATCAGTGCTCTGTTCCCACGTGACATTGATTCACCAATCGAGGCTCGAGAAAGAATTTGATTTTATTCAGCTTTTCTGTTGCCACCCAACATCTGAAACATGCCCAGTGATCGTGACGTATTAAGTGACCATTGACTGTTATTGCGCAAACTCAACTTCACCAAACTTGAACACTTTTCAAGAAAGTGTCGCCATTTGTTTACAAATCGAGAAGCTATCTACGTCACTCGAAGAATAGCACGTGAATTCCGGTTTTTTGAGAATGATATCGAAACTATTAATTTTAAAATTTAATTAATTTTTTTTTAAAAATTATAATAAAAATTTTTCATTTTTTAAAAAAAAATTAAATTTTTTTTAAATTATCATTTTTTTAAATGTTAATTAAGTTTTTAAATTTAAAATTTAATTTTAAGACCTAATTAGGTCTCAGAAGAATGTAGAAGATATATTTTTTTTAATACAATTTGTGACTGTATGCATTTGAAGCAAGAAGAAATGTAATTCCCCATTGTTGAACGTTAACACTATTTTTGTAGATATATATTTCAAAAAACCGCATTAGTTGTTTTTTCTGCGAATAATGTAAGAACGTAAGGAAACAACATTGGAGGCAACAATATTTCGCAAATATTTTAGGGATGAGATCATTTTAGTTGGTGCCAATTTTTGGGTCTGTTTTAGGGCTTTATAAGGACTCTTTTTTTTTAAAAAAAATTTCAAGTTGAAATAGCTATTTATTGTGTTTATACAACTTAAAAACAAGAGTTCACAGTTAAATAAGCCGGTTATTTTATATAATGTATCTACACTGTTAAAAATTTCGGCGCAAGTTTGCACCAGAATCCTGGAATCTTCTAGATGCCACCACTATTTGAAGCATGAATTTACCAGTTTTGCGGTAAAAACATAACTGTGATACACCACAAAGGTGGTGAATCCACTCTCCAAATAGTGGTGGCAGCTAGATAGTTCCAGGATTCCGGTGCAATCTTGCGCCGAAATTTTTACCAGCGTACACTCTTAAAATAAAAGAGTGAAATCCACTCGTATAGGGGAAGTGCATTTTCGGCTCTGGAAGGAAGTGGAAATTAAATCAGACTGAGTTAAAACCGCTCGTTTTAAGAGTGTAGGACGTAGATTGTTTGCTTTTATTTCGTTTACCCACTCCGCAAAAAGAGTGAAATCCACTCCTATAAGGGAAGTGCATTTTCGGCACGGAAAGGAGTGGAAATTAACTCATACTGAGTTAAAACCGCTCGTTTGTTTTAAGAGTGTATATGTATCTGTAAAAGTGCTTTAGATTTTGAAATGTCAAAGTAATTATGCATTTCATGAATAGTAATTTAATTATACTATTCCCAAACAATTCTCCAAACAATTCAAATTAAAAAATATTCAGCTCTAATGAGCTGCCTGTTACTATGATTTAATTTTAAAAATCTTTCAGTATAGACACTCTGTTGTTTATTTACAATGTGGCAGAGAATATGCACAATGACATTCCAAAATTATTTTTACTTTTAATTACCTGATATGAAATGTAAGGTAATGAAGGTATTGCGATGGAGTCGAAAATTTGAAATGGAGATTTTGTGGATTCTACACGTTTTGGAGGGTGCTGATTCCGAAAAAAGGATTTTTAAAAATTGATCCATCTGTCAGACTGTCTGTCCGTCTGAAATCACTCAACAGCTCGAGCCAAAAGAGCTGCGATCTTCAAATTTCGTGCACCTGTCGGACGTCATAATAAAGTTTTCAAGAAAATCGCGCATGCGCAAAGAGTAGCTACCGTATTTTTTAAAGGTGCCGGAAAACAAAAAGAGCTACGGACTTCAAATTTGTTACACGAGTTCCCAGTACCGGTGGTTGGAGAAATAACAAGGATTTCGAGGAAATCGCGCATGCGCAAGTGGTAGCTGCCACAGACCATTTTATTTTTAAAACTCATTGGAATTGCCTTAGGATATATAGTTACCTTTAACCCTTTAACTTTAAAAACGGTCCGGACGGGCGTACTAGTAAGGATTTGATAATGCTATTCCTATAACAAATTACTCGGCAACTAAGTGCTTACGTAGCGAAAGTGTTAAATGCATTGATATGTATACATTGAGTGGTAATTGAAAGTCATGTAGTGTTATACACCCCTAGTTTTAAAATAGGACTTTGGAACAGTCCAATACAGAGCCCCCACTAATTCCCACTATCCACCAAATCTTATTTATCCTAATCTGAATCTTTACAGAGAAAACGTTTCACTAATTGCTATTCGGTTAAGCGGCAGGAAGTTGACGCCCCCTTCATTTCAATAAACCGAAGAGAAAGACCATAAAAAAAAAACAATCTCGGAAAAAAGAAAAAAAAGTTTCTCATATCACTAAACGGAAATGCAAGATTAGGATATGGACTTATAATGGCAGTAAGGGTTGCCATATGAAATTTCCGAAAAATAGCCAATTTGCTTCGAAAAAAGAGTCAAAATTAGCCAATAACAACCTCTCGTATGTCACTTTCGCTACAAAATGCTTGAAAAGTAATAAATAGATTCAAGATTAACGAGTGATAAAATTCGAAAGCTAATAAGTTAATTGGTGATTATCCAAATCACTAGCCAACACAGTTTTGCCTAAAAACTATTTTTTTTTATCAACCAGGCGTTTCGAAAAGTAGCCATAAAGGGCTAACTAAGCCAACTTTGGCAACCTTGATGGCAGTTTAAAAAAATAAAAGTTGCAAATGCAAGAGATTTTGGAGAAACTTTCTGCCTCGGTCATCGAAATGAGAGATTAGCGATAAAATATGTATTTTTTGTGTTTGTAGAATTACATGCTCTTTGTTGCTGGTCAGATAAATTAGCGCTTACTTTTTGGAGACTAGTTTGAAATATTTTATTAGTGATTATTCATATAAATATAAGCAGAAAATGTGAAAAAACATTGATTTAGTTAAATATTTATTTGAATTTTTAAATTTAAATATTTCAAATAAAATATAGCATCAAATCCACTTTTCACCAAATTGAAAACATTCAGGATAAAATTATAATTTAAATAAAAATATGTTCTGTGAAAAAAAATGAAAAAAAAAATGTTATAATGACACCTGGGAAAAAAGCTTCTTGAAAATTTGTTTTCTCAGCTTGGTTAGTGGTCAACATCATTTTTCCGGTGAAATGGTTAATAGGTCAGTATTGTTTTTGACGTTCGTTTAATATATAATGTGGAATTGATTATTTTTATGTCTAACTACAACTGAAATTTAGGGTCGCCTAAAATATCGGGCTAGGCAAGGACCCTTATTTAAAATGAGGCCCTGAGTGCTCTCTTGTTTAGAAATGGGCAAGAGTGATCTCTTCCAAAAGCTTTGTCTGGCTCCAAGACTTATCTCTTATTTCATATGCTGGAAACTATGTTCTGTTCTACACCTGCAATACCGTATCACAAACAAAAAAAACAACTAAAAGAAAAGTACCATGAAATAACATTTGCTGGAAATGCATTCCCGAAGTATGTTTTCTCCGCTTCCGATGCCTCGATGTCTGTTTCCGGAATCGGGGGCTTCGATGCAAACGATAACGCCCCCTCCCCCCCCGGATCAAACGACGCCTGACTGTAAAAGATAAGGGGGATCGGCTGCATGGCAACCTCCCGCGCATTCTACAATACTCCCCCCTCAAAATATCCCTTGGTTCGAATTAACATTTAGATGGGGTTTTCCTAAGGTAGAGACAGACGACTGCTGTAAAAAGGGGTAGAAGTGTAAAAAGTAAAATGTCTTTTCAGACGATTTTTTTAGAGGGATATTCTGAGGAATTTGTCGTGTGAGTTGTTCCTTTTGTGAAAGGATTCGGGCTGTGAGGAGATAGGTAAATGCACTAGGGGATTTATTCAGTTATTCCTTCGACTCTCTGGAATTGCCAAGGTGCTGTGGGTAATTTGGGATGTTCCTTCATTGTACAGAATACGATCTAGTATGGTATGGTATGCTTGAATTATCGTAGCACTAAAGCTACACGAGGGCTATTGGCGACGGGCGTCATAATTTAGAACCACAGTCAATGACGAGCTGACACCTCAGTAGGCACCCAATACAACCGTTAAGGGCGGCATCGTACGGAGTGTTGGGAATTTGGAGCATACTTAACGTGCACTCCCTCTACAAGGGGTATTATTCGTCGGACATTTTTGGCTGCACGGGCCGTTTATAGGTCGGCAATTATTTTGGCGATGCCCGGACCCGAACTTGGGACCTTCCGCATGCAAGGCGAACGCCTTAACCGTCTGGCTCCTCAGCCTCTAATATGATGTGAAAAAAACACAGAGCTTGAAATTACTTTTATGACTTTACTCACTCAGTCATAGGCATGCAATCTGCCATCGCGATAGCATCCCTATCAAGAGCCGTCCAGTATCTGCTCTTAGATGTTTCGGATAAATAGCAATACTAAAGCTTAAATATTTAATTACTACTTTAAAATGAATTTTAAAATTTTGCTATACACGTTTTAGAAAACAAAATAGTTTACAATTGTTGTTTTTTGTCAATCGCGCTTGGATATAATAATCGACTTTTTTTCGCTGTCGTCAGTTGTGAAAGGGAACAGTTTTGCTTTGGGAGAACACAAATTTGTCGAATGTCATCAGCATCAAACACAAGTTGCAATTTTTACAAATGCTTGTCTTGCATTTGTGCCGTTTGAACACAACTTTTTTCTGGGTGCACACTGTTAAAATTTAGGCACTTTGTTTCACCAAAAATATGGTTCCTAGTAGCTGCAACGGCTGTGTGGTGAAACGTTAAACCATATTTTTGGTATTCGGTTGAACCATTTCTCAGGGTTTTGGTTCCAAATCCAGAAAAATGGTTCAACCAAACAACAAAAAATAGGAGAAACATTTCACCACACAGACGTTACAGCTACTAGGAACCAATATCATGGTGAAACCAAGCACAAATTTTTTAACAGTGCAGGTAAGACACAAAATCTACACTTCTACAAAAGTAACATGGATTTTTTAAATTATTTTTATTCTGAAATAGTCAAACTTGTAGTGTGTACTTTCTTATTAGTTGTAGTTATTGAGTGTCTAAAACAATGGCTAGTTTTAGAGATAAGGTAGTTTAACCATCCCTGTATCCCCTCTGCAAAAGACTGAAAAGATGTATCTGGCATAAAAAGTCAATAAATAAGTACTACTTGTTCGCTGTCATTCCTGAATCCCTCCTAAATGGCAATAGAGTAGACCCCCACTTGTGCCAATCTGCCGATAGCATCCCTATCAAAAGTCATCCAGTTAACGGCTTATCCCTGCCGTTTATATAGACAGAGAAGGGGACCGAAGATATCATACAGTGCTGGGGCTCTTCTGCTATTATACACTATACAGTGGCGTATACACCATCAGATTGGGGGTTTTGATGGCCGATGTCATTCTGTGAGTCAGTGGGGGGTCCACATATAATTGTCACGTTGGGGGGAGTGTGAGTGTTGTCGTGTGGACTGTTTAAATGCTTTCTATACAATGGTTATGTAATAGGATGGCTTGGTGTGATTTTTAGTGTTGACATCTGGTGTGTATTTCGTTGTTTGGGTTATTGAGGCACTAGCCACATGAAGTATATACATACCATAGATATCATAGTTAAAGTATTAGATTGGCAGATCACGTGACCTACAATGCTAACGACGGGACGCGCATGGAGACCAGAATAAGAGGGCAAATGGGCCAGTGTTGCCACCACATTCAGGAGAAAAATACTACGAAAAAATACCGTTTAATTCTAAAGTTACAAAAAAAAATACACCATAAAAATACTAAAAAAGCGTTTCACGGTTTATTTTAAAGTCACTAAAAAGATTCCAAAATGCAGCTAGTATTTTTTTGTAATTTTAGAATTAAACGGTATTTTTTCATAGTATTTTTCTCCTTAATGTGGTGGCAACACTGGCCCATTTGCCCTCTTACTCTGGTCTCCATGCGCGTCCCATAGTTAGCATTGGAGGTCACGTGATCTGCCAATCTAATACTTTAACTATGATATCTATGGTCACAACCAACTACACTTTTTTTCCTTTACCTGCAAGGAACCAGGACAATCATTGACGACTTAGACTCCGCAACATCAGTACTTCCGGTTATTTCAACCTACGAAGGTATCGTCGACTGTTTCAACACAATCCTCAGTGAAGAAGGTGCATCTGGCCATCCATTGAATGGAGGTCACGTGATCTGCCAATCTCTAATAGTTTAACAATGATATCTATGATACATACAGACATATACGTCCAAGCAGGGCCTGATCTATAAAAACACAGACTATAGGCACAACATATTTTGGAGGCCCCTTACGAAAGTTTTTGTGTATGATTGCCTTTGATTATAATGCTAATTTGGCTGATGTATTAAGCTTTTTCTATCATATCTTCCTAGTTACATTGATCAGACCAAACGTATTGAGTCAAGCTAAAAAAATAAGTGGGGCTTCAAACATTATAGAATTTTCTAAAATTTTGAGGGTGAACAACATTTAGCATAAAAGAAACTGAAGTTTAGTGGCCCCTAAAATTGTGGGGCAAAAGGCCCACAAAACTAAAGGGCCTTATGGAAGATCGGAGCCTGGATATATACGTCCACGGACTGTTGTTGTTCCAAGAACTCACATAATGTCACAATTTTAAGTTTTGCAATTTTTTAAAATTTAAAAGCTTTAATGATAATTTTAACATCCTTTACTATAGATATATAATTTATTTTAAAATATAAAGCATTGAAAATTAAATTGGCTTGTTTCAGTTGACGTAGTTTTCCAACTTTTTATCCTGCATTCATTTTATCGGTTCTCCGATTGGTGTTTTATTCCCACGTGACAATGATTGACCAATCGGGGCCCGAATTTTTTATTTTCGTTCAGCATTTCTGTTGTCACTCAAAACCTGAAACATGCATATTGTAGTAGAAACAAGTGTATACTGATGCCCATTTTCGTTCTTTATTGATGATTTGGGGTCTTAAGATGAATTTTTTTTTCAATAAAAAACTGTTCGAAATTTGTCAAATAATTAAGTTTTGTGCTAAATGTTTGGGTTTAACCTGAGTTATGACGTTAGGTAGCTCATATAGACGTTGAGACATTGACTACTATACCTAATATTTTTTTTTTAGTATTATAGTAAGTTTTGAACTCAGACTCTTATGAAGTCATTATAGGATATAAGACAAGATAATTGTAAGGTGCTGAACGTATAAAACAAATTATGGTCAACATTAACGCAGTTGTCTCAAAAATTGTGGTTCCCCAACTTTTAGCTATTTTTGATGCCTTTATTGTTACATGTTTAGAACAAAATCATCCAAGTCCCTCTAACTTTAATAATCTTCGGACTATTACATTAGTAACTACAGCATCACATATCACGTTATCCATTATAAGTCATCTTCATCTTTCACCGTTCAAAATCCATTAGGGACCCAGTCATTTCTTTCCCAAAGGTCCGCGGACCCTAAATCCTATTGCCGAAAATCCATTCAATTCCTTCCTCAAGAAGAATTGAATAACTGAGACGAATTTAATATAACGGGCCTCTTTTCGGTAATTAAGCTATCGGCGCTCGACTAATGCCTTGTGGGGAAGTGGGCGGATCTTTGAAGAGTAGGCGTGGTTTGGTAGGGGCGTGGCTTGAGTGGGCGTGGCGTCTTTATCTACATGAGAGATGAGGGCAGGGCAGATCACACCATTACATTCATGAGCCTCTTTTTCTCGTTTCTTCATTTCGCTAAAAGATGGTTTTGTGTTCTCAGATCTGAAGCGGCTCAACTAAAAGAAAATTATATTTTCAGGGTTTTTACGTTTTTTTTCTCGGAAATCTGTTTAACCCACTATTTCAATATCTAAAACGAAGCCAAGCCGAAAACAATGTAGGGGAACAAAGTTATCAAATTTGCGGAAATTTTATAGGACCAAAACAATTTAGAATGAAAGCCGCTAAAATTTGGGAAACGCAAAAATGATTGTGACAGAACGTCAGTTTTTAGCTATTTCAAAGGGATAATATGTGTTTGAACAACTTTCACATTATTATTAAACTATATTCCAAACTGTAGAAAAACTGAAGGTTGCGCTTTTTGTAGTTAGGTCCCTGTGGTTCATAGCGCTACAATGTTCTTTTTTCATTCTGAGACGTCTGGTTCTCTTGGTGAAGATATGTGGACCGTGGAAGATAAAGCTCTTGCTGTCTGAGACATCTTTATTATTATTTTTATTTCGTATAAACGAATAAGGATACCAATTTTCTTGGAACGTGGGTGAACTAAAGGATATTTTTTCTTTCATGCAATGTTTCATACTATTTGGAAAAGTCAATTGGTGCAGACAAGTACATATAGGAATTAATTTAAAATTTAGTACACTCTTAAAACAAACGAGCGGTTTTAACTCAGTCTGAGTTAATTTCCACTCCTTTCCGTGCCGAAATTGCACTTCTCCTATAGGAGTGAATTTCACTCTTTTGTTTTAAGAGTGTAATTGAAAGTGGTGTAGTGTTACAACTCCCTAGTTTTCTAATATAATATCACATACTGCTCCCTCAATGTCTATTACACATTATGCTTGCATTTAAGAAGCACAATATGGCCATCAGAACAAAAATAAAATCCCGCGCCAAAATTAATGGTTGGCGCCTCCGAATTTCTCATCCACAAGTGCGAGAAGATTAATGAAAGAGTTGGGCGCATAAACAACAATATATGCACAAAAGTTTCTCTCCCTCTCTTCTATATCCATCAATATTGTTAAGAATGTAAGGGGTAGGGGGTACACTGGGGGTACATTGTCTCTCGTACCGGGGCTTTCGCTCCTCGAGTCTTTCACGACAGGCAGCAGCATCTTGGGAAGAGATGGATGCATTTGGCTGAGGATTTCTTTTCTGCTGGGGTGGTGGGTTTTGGCGATGGACTGCTCATTTGGCGTGTTTTTAATTATTTTTAGTTTCTGGTTAAATGGCGAGGTAGACCCTTGAGGCTGGTATATAATATCACTTAGCAGGGCTAAGATTACTGTATTATTATAAGATTTATTGTGCTCAAGCCTTTTATAATATTTGGCTACAGATCTTGTCGTATCTATGACGTTTCACGAAAGAGTGAAGCAAAATAATGATTAAAAGTATTTTTTAAAAATACTTTTGTCCAATTGATACGTCAACTGTTTCCAGTGGTTGGTTACAAAGGAAAAATCTCCCTACGGTCCCGATCAGGAGTGCCTTCAACGGATGCGAAACTCTGTTCTGTGTGAAATTATAGTTAGGGAGTCCGAAAATAGTAATCGAATAGGTCCGAATTAATGCGGAGCATATGTTTATTCAGTGATGTTAAAATAATCCGTCAAAATCACGTTTTATGTATATTACATTGGACTCTTTATATCATTTGCATACACTCTTAAAACAAAAGAGTGAAATTCACTCCTATAGGAGAAGTGCATTTTCAGCACCGGAAAGGAGTGGAAATTAACTCAGACTGAGTTAAAAGCGCTCTTTTAGGAGTGTAGGACGCAAATTGTTTTCTTTTATTTCTTTTAACCACTCCGAAAAAGAGTGAAATTCACTCCTATAGGAGAAGTGCATTTTCGGCACGGAAAGGAGTGGAAATTAACTCAGACTGAGTTAAAACCGCTCGTTTGTTTTAAGAGTGTACATTTCAGAACTTTACGTATTTATTTGGGAGTATTTTAATACTTACATACACCAATAATTGAAAATCACAGTTTTTCGGCTGCGTTTCGGTAAAGCTCGCTGTTCTTCTTTCAATCAAGAAATGGCAGTGTCAATTTGAAATATTAAAAATTTTGCTGCTGTACATTAGCAGTGTTTAACACTGCCGCCACACGATTGAAAACCGCAGGTATAACCACGATTTTCGCTTCCGTCGCATGTGAATGCTCCAATCGACTCATAGATATCATTGTTAAAGTATTAGATTGGCAGATCACGTGACCTCCAATGCTAACGACGGGACGCGCATGGAGGCCAAAGTAAGAGGGTAAAATGGCCAGTGTTGCTGCCACTTTAAGGAGAAAAATACTACGAAAAAATACCATTTAATTCTAAAATTGCAAAAAAATATCGTAAAAATACTAGCTGCTTTTTGGAATCTTTTTAGTACTTTAAATCATTTTCTAGTATTTTTTTTTGTAATTTTAGAATTAAATGGTATTTTTTCGAAGTATTTTTCTCCTTAAAGTGGCAGCAACACTGACCATTTTGGCCTCTTATTTTGGCCTCCTTGCGCGTCCTGTCGTTAGCATTGAAGGTCACGTGATCTGCCAATCTAATACTTTAACTATGATATCTATTAATCGATTGGCAGTACAGCGAATATTAAGCCTGGGATTCCTAAGCATTTTAATCGTTCCTATCCACACGGTGCTTTGGAAAAATGACTATAAATACGCTATCGTTTTACGTTAATATATCTGTGGCGTAATGTGAGTGTGACGTTCGATAACGATCGTTAAGTTTGTTTAGTTTAAATTATCGTCGCACTAGAGCTACACGAGGGCTATTGGCGATGGGCGTCGTAATTTAGAACCTCAGTCAAGTGACGAGCCGGCACATGAGTAGGCACCCAACGCAACCGTTGAGGGCGACATCGTACTCAGCGTTGTGACTTTGAAGCATATTTAACGTGCACTCTCTCTATACAAGGTATTATTCCTCGGACATTTTTTGGCTGTACGGGTTGTTTATAAGTCGGCTGCTATTTTGGCAATGCCCGGACCCAAACCTGGGACCTTCCGCATGCAAGGCGAACGCCTTAACCGACAGGGCTCCCCCGCCTCTCTCACGATTTAGAAAGATCCCAGGAGTTTCTCGATTTTTTTTTCAGTATCGCTGGAGATCCCTCATTTTAGAATCGACGTAGAATTCTGAGTCGGGATTCTTATGTGAACAACCGAGAAGCATGATCTCACTAGAGAATTTTTTTTTATGTGACTCACGGTCGTCGGTCAACAGAGAGTTCCGGATAACGAGAGACGGATAAACGAGAGACGGATAATCGAAGTTCTACTGTATTGTACATTCCTTCCACAATTCCTCCTCCGCATCTTCCTTCTGTAATAAGTTCGCCAAGAGGAGTCGGGTGTGGCAACCCTGTCTCCCTCCATATCGAAGAAGGGGGGCGTCGTATCGCTGGCTGCGAGATAAGGCCGGCCCGAGTCCCCTTTTCATTCGGCGCCCATTCATCCACGTCTTGCGTCAAAAATCAGCCGACCGTGCCCCCCCCCTACCCCCTCCTCCTGCTCTTCTCTCTTAGGAGGGATTGGGGTATATTCAAGGAACAGTGGGAGAGGACTATCAGGTTTCCCTCCAAGATGCAATAACTAAATATAAACTAAGAAAAAAATCAATTCCAAAGATACACTATATTTGTAATATAAATGCAGATACATTCACACTACAAAAACAATAGCCAAGCGGTTGCGTTGGGTGCCCACTCAGGTGTCGGCTCGTCACTTGACTGTGGTTCTAAAATACGATGCCCGTCGCCAATATCCCTCGTGTAGCTCTAGTGCGACGATAATTCAAACTAAAAACTTTGAAAAAAACAATAGCCAAGCTTAGGACTAACCGACATAGAGGCATGAAGATCGACAGAGAGGGGAAAGAGAGAGAGAGAGAGTTACAGGAACTAGGATAACTTCCCAGATACGCAACTAACACCATGCCCTATCTTTGAGTATCCGATATGAATGTTAATCGAGAGAAATGAGAGTCTTGCCGCGTCATTGAAAGACCCTTAACACGAAAATATCAGGCAAATAGGGTACTTGACTGTATCGCTAAAATACCTTCCAATATTAATTAAATTATAGTTTGAACCCAAATATAACAAACGTATATATTTTTTGGCAAAATAAATCTTTAAATAATTAATAAAAATCATTTTCAAATGGCTTTTTTTCATCGGTACGTCACGTGATCACAAACACGTCGATTTGGCGGACGTTACTAGTATGTATAAACAAATCGGTGTGATGTTTTTTTTTGTTTGTAATTGAACTGGTTTTAATCTAACTTACTATTAAAATAAGAATTATATAGATAATGGGTGGAGGTTTTACAGAAGCGGATAGTTCAGATTTGCTTAAAGTAGATTCCAAAATGGTGTTTCAAAGTTTGTTTATAGTTACTAGTGACATCATAGATACCACGTGACAGCCACGGAGAGTGATTTTTCGTTTTAATTTTAAAATTCATTTTTTCCCCTTTTTATGGGGTATTTGAAAAAAAGAAAAAATACGGGTCTAATATTTTTAGCATAAGAAGATTTTAAGCCAATAAAATTTTTTTAGTCACGTACCCTATTGCATCAGATGCAGTAATCAGGACACATGAATCCATTTGACTCGACTCCTATGTCATAGACACGACAAAGAACAAAAAATAAAGAGGGTGAGATATAAAATATTTGAGTACACTGAGAACTGAGTTGAGTTGAGTTATCGTCGCACTAGAGCTTCACGACGAGTTGGCGACGAGCGTCATAAAACATAATCACAGTCAAACGACGAGCCGACACCTGAGTAGGCACCTTAAGCAACTTTTTTAATTGCGACATTGCACGCAGCGTTGAGGCTTTGCAGCATATTTCAATAGCCCTCCCTCCACACGAGGTAGTATTCGTCGGACATTTTTTAACTGCACGACCGTTTATAGATCGGCACTTATTTTGGCAATGCCCTGGATCGAACCTGGGACCTTTCACATGTAAGGCAAGCTCCTTATCATCTGGGCTCCCTCATCCCTCACATTTAAACAGAGATCGAATTCCCCGTTAGGTAAGGTAAGTTTTAAATATAGTCTCACTAGAGCTACACGAGGGCTGTTGGCGACGGGTGTCGTAATTTAGAACCACAGTCAAGTAACGAGCCGACACCTGAGTAGGCACCCAACACTACCATTAAGGGTGACATCGTACGTAGCGTTCTGACTTTCAAGCATATTTCCCGTGCTAACGTGGTACTCTACGTGGGGTATTATTCGTCGGACACTTTTTGGCTACACGCACCGTTTACAGGTAGGCAGTTATTTTGGCGACGCCTAGACTCGAACCTGGGACTTTCCGCATGCAAAGCGGAAGCCTTTACCGACTGGCCACTAGTTTCCCGTTAGAGAGTTATCATCAATACATTCAAAATAACAAGATTCTCCGTTCTTGAACATCCTCCATGTCGTGAGTTCATTTATCACTTGGGGCTGGGCCTATTCCTCCCCCCCCCCCATATTCATC
Source organism: Oedothorax gibbosus (assembly GCA_019343175.1). Taxonomy (NCBI): domain Eukaryota; kingdom Metazoa; phylum Arthropoda; class Arachnida; order Araneae; family Linyphiidae; genus Oedothorax; species Oedothorax gibbosus. The sequence continues at coordinate 441,449 of JAFNEN010000184.1, read as the reverse complement.
CATTCATCTCCCGCCTTATCGGTTGCGCCCCGATTACAGCACGGGGGGGGGGGGGGGGGAGAAGATTTTTATGGCCAAAAGGGGGCCGTGCTTTGCGTTGTTTCCGGAGCATAAGAGGGGGTGGTTTTTATGAGAAGGGTTTTTTAGGGGGGAGGGAGGGGAGGCTTGAGGTTTGGTTTTTAAGAGTATTTTCGTAATGTGTCGATCTGTTTTGGATGATGAATTAGCGGGTTTAATTAGTAGGTAAGAGATCGAGAGATTTGTATTTGATTAGTTGTGAAAACATAACATTTTTATTAGAAATTATTGCATTTGAATCCATTTCACCCCAGAGGGGAAGATGAACCTTAATATGATCAAATTTGGGTACGGTAAGTAACATGCTAAAAACTACATTATGTTTAATAGAACGTGACGTAGTGGAGTAGAAAAACTAAGTCTCTGTAAACATTTCTATTTCTAAACTAGAAGGTTAACACAACCATATACTCATCGTAATTCAGAGCTCTAGTCAATAGACGAGGTACAGACATCGACGGAATTTTGAACGACCTTCGTCAGGATTTCGCACTCCATAGATTTAATGAATACGCATGTCTTAGTGTACTTAGCTTCTCCTAAGGGGCCACTGTTTCGAGATTTTTAAAGATTTAAATTATTTTTTTATAATCAAAATTATAATTTTAAAAATTTAAATGTTTCAAAATTTTCATAGAAGATCCAAAAATCCACGCATCTTTTCGATATTTTCTCGAATGACGTTGAACTCCCGTTTCTTTAACTAAACATTTTTAATTTGCCCTGAACATATTTTATGATTTACCCATGTTTTAAAATTACTTAAAAATCAATATTTATTATGCATATTTTCTTTTGATGAAGTTGCTCTAACTCAAACTAAGTATGTCTTCGACCCATCAGTGTGATATAATTTTATAATTACGCATTAATTTTTTTCATTAATATAATTTCAAGAAAACGGTCATAAAAGTGCCTATTTTTTATCTCTGAAAATTATAAAAAATATGTGTTTGAACAATACATATTCATTTTTAATTTTACATCTTAAAGGTTTCCATTGGAAATATTCCTTTTGGTGGCGGATGTACATTTTTGGCGACTTATCGCTCGTGCCCGCAAAATGAAAAAATCACTGTCTTTCCAATATAATATTCTGTGCATTATTCATAATTCAATCATATAATTCAATATATAATATTCATAATTCGACCATCCCCCACCTTTAAGTGTGCTCCATGGTGGCTTAGACCAAGTGATGCTCAGCTTGAAATTTAAAAAAAGTTAGTTTAATCTAATTGGCTCTTTAATTGAAGAATTTAAGTAGTTTTAATGCTATTGGCGCGTTACTACTGAACACTCCAGAAAGAAAATGTCACAGGATCGAGATATAGAGGGCGAAACATCACTCCGTCGTTTTCACGGGAGCGGGAAGGAAGGAGTTAACCTAACACTTTTTTGATATTTTTTTCCCAATAGTTTTTTTTAAAAATACAATAGAATATTCCAATTATGACAATAATCATTTGGTTATCAAATTATTATTAAAAAGATATCTTCCCACTGTAGATGGTTCTTGCGTAATTTGTAAATCGGGAAAGGAAGGGTTTAACCTAACACTTTTTTGACATCCCCCCCCCCCCCCCAATAGATTTAAAAAAAAATACAATAGAATATTCCAATTATGACAATAATTATTTGTAATAAATTATTAAAATGATATCTTCCCACTGAAGATGGTTCTTGCGTAATTTGTAAATCGGGAAAGGAAGGGTTTAACCTAACACTTTTTTGACATCCCCCCCCCCCCCCAATAGATTTAAAAAAAAATACAATAGAATATTCCAATTATGACAATAATTATTTGTAATAAATTATTAAAATGATATCTTCCCACTGAAGATGGTTCTTGCGCAATTTGTAAATTGGAAAAGAAAGGGGTTAATGTAACACTTTTTTGACATTTTTTCCCCAATAGTTTTTAAAAAAAATACATACAATAGAATATTCCAATTATGACAATAATCATTTGTTATCAAATTATTAAAAAGATATCTTCCCACTGAAGATGGTTCTCACGCAATTTGTGCCTCGCTCCCCAGCCAGACAACCAAGAAAAATGAAAAGAAAAAGTACTCCTCCAATATAAAAACCAACCAAATAAAGAAAAGGGGAAAAAATCAAGAAAAAGATAAAAATATCAAGAAAAAAGGGGGAAATATCGTGAAAAAGGGAAAAATATCAAGAAAAAAAGGGAAAAACTGTGCGATTCGGACACCCTGTCCCTAATGCGGCGGATTGATGAGGCGAGCCCGTGACAAATGGACCGGCCCATTACGGACGTGTCCAATGCGCCAAATACCCACCACCCCTCCTTTTGTTTCCCCTCTCTCCAAATAATAAACAAAAGGCAGAGGGAGGAGAAGTGTCTGATATTTTGAATCTTTTTCAAGAGTATTTGGAGGATGAATTTGTTTTGTTCGTCCGAAAATTTGATGTTCACTGGTTGGTTTCGAATTTAAAGCTATTTCTTATGTCTCATTGTCAGTCGGTTTTAAAAATACATTTGGCCAGTGAATTGTTAGATTCAATTTTAAGTACATTTGAAAGTAATTATGACATAAATAATATTGACATAAAGAGTATCTTTGCTTGGACAAAGGCCTTTAGATTGTTGAGGCTCTGAGGACCGTGCATCATTGAGCTAGAAGAAACGTGGAGTGAGGTGTGTGATTCACTGAGCAGGGCAGCAAACGAGCCGGTTCAATAACGAAACGCGGAGGAATACACGGCATTGCAGCAGAAACGAACCGGGCAGAAAAACATAGAAACTTGCCTATTTCGCTATTGGGTTCGTCTTCGCTGGTTCTCCACATGGTTATTTCTTAAAAAAGTAAAAATTTAAAGTTAAAGAAAGTTAATTTCTTTCGAACTAAAAATGTTAAAATACATTTAGGAGCCCAAGTCAATATGATAGAGGGGTCTCATACAAGCATTGACGGAAAATAGTAATTTTCTGCCCTGTTCGCTCAAAAGGGTGTGAGTGGGTTTTCGGCTCGCTGACACCTCACTCCAGTTTCCCTTCTAATGCCGTGCATGGCCTTATTTGATCTTCAGAATTTCTATCCATAGACAACAACAAAATTTAAAATTAATTTTTTAAAAAAGACCTGTTTCTAATTTTTATCAAAATCATATTCACTTCTGTCCAACAATAGGCATGTTAGCAAATGGTTAACATATAGTTTTGAGAATGTGGAGATGTACTTGACAATATAATGATAACTTCTTTATCGTGTGCATAAATTCAGCAAGCCAATTTTTTTTAATGTTTAATTACGCGTAATGGTAAACGGTATTACTGTAAACGGTTGGTCACTTGAACGGGGATTTTTTCCTTTACATGCCATGATAATTTTCTTAATTTTTTTTCAAATCTCGTGTAAGTGTACCAATAACAAAAGATTGTTATAAAATAAATTGAAGTTACACTCGTAAAACAAACGAGCGGTTTTAACTCTGTCTGAGTTCATTTCCACTTCTTTCCTTGCCGAAAATGCACTTCCCCTATAGGAGTGGATTTCACTCTTTTTGCGGAGTGGGCAAAAGAAATAAAAGAAAACAATCTACGTCCTACACTCTTAAAACGAGCGGTTTTAACTCAGTCTGAGTTAATTTCCCCTCCTTTCCGGTGCCGAAAATGCACTTCCCCTATAGGAGTGGATTTCACTCTTTTGTTTTAAGAGTGTAGATTATTGTTATTATTAATATAGTTTTTATTTTACATGTTTAGGTCTAGTAATAAGAGAAATTGGCTTTCAAGGATTTTTTTTCGAGAAATGAGAGCAACCGGACATTGAAAAAAATAGGCAGTCATAACCTTCGGATTGCTTAGAAATGGGCAAGTATGTACAGTTGTTTTCTCAGCGTGATTTTTAAAAATAATTTTATAATCCCTTTTTCATTTAGAAAATCAGAATTAGGTTTATTTTTGAAGAGATGATTTCCCTCTCTTTCAAACTCATTCCCAAGTGGAATATTCCAATGGAATATCAATGAATATTCATATTTTATAAACCTTTGCAAATTATTTTTATTATTAGAAAGTGGTGCCTGAATTTCCAGAAAAATCCACACTGTTAAATATTTGTGCTTGGTTTCACCATGATATTGGTTCCTAGTAGCTGCAACGGCTGTGTGGTGAAACGTTAAACCATATTTTTGGTATTCGGTCGTACCATTTCTCAGGTTTTTGTTTCCAATTCCAGAAAAATGGTTCAACCAAACACCGAAAAAAAGGTGAAACATTTCACCACACAGCCGTTGCAGCTAGTAGGAACCAATATCATGGTGAAACCAAGCACAAAATTTTTAACAGTGCAGGTGTAACGCTCAGAATGTTAAAATATTCAACTTTTATCGAAAAATATACATAAAACATTTATATTTCGTTTATTTTCTACTGTGAATCAATAACATCTGTATTACCTATTAACAGGTAACAGTCACTAAATGCTCTTTTATTTCTCATCCCTGAATGGGCACGCCAAAGATGACTTCGGGAGAAGGAAAAAAAAAGAAAGAAGGAGAGAACAAAGCAAAATGAAAGAAGCGGACAGAAACAAAATGACATGGATGCTCAGAAAAACAGTAAAAAAAAAAAAAGAAACGTTCGAAAGAAGAGAAATGGTTCTGTAAGACGAAGCATCATTTATCATCAGAAAAGGTCTTTTTATGTGTCATAGCTTTTCTTTCTGTGACATGAGAAGGAGGCCTTGGTCAAAGACCTTTGATGAGGACGGACTGAGCATTTGGTAAACCTAACATGGTGACAAAATCATGTCACGTGATCTTGGCGTAATGACTTGTAAATATAAACACTGATGCAAATAATAAGGCTTTGGTTCATTTTTTTTATCAAGGTATCAAAGTTTTACATACTGTGGTATTTTGGTATATTAAGAAATAAATCTTGATATTTAAAACTAACAAGAATACGATCCTTCGAGTTTGGTAAAACAAATAAACTCTGGAAACAATTGAATTTGGTTTATTCTTTATAAATATTAATGTTTTTATGTTATTGTATTGATGTTTAAATGTCAATGCATATTTTTTTTTCATTTTATAATTTTTTAGAGTTTGGATTGGTTTAAAAAAGTATAGCACTAGGAAATCAATTATTAAAACAATTTTTTTTTCTAAGTACAATTTTCTCTCCTTTTGCTCTGTTGCGGGCTAGACACGGTTTCACAGTAGACTTTTCTGTCGATCAACGTTTTCTAGTCACCAGAAGGGCCCAGATATCAAAATAATTTTATTGAAAATTGATTTGATATATGCGGGCTTTTAAGATCTCATTTTCATTAGTCGTAAAACGTACACTGAAAAAAAACCCCGTTATATTTGCAGTTTTAAACAGGGTGCCGAGTAACCAGAAGAAAAAAAAAACGTAAAAAATCCAGAATCTTTCTCATTTTTAAGTTTCAAGTGAATCGTCATACCAACTCGGTAACCAAATCTCTGGATCTCTAAACTGTATGTCAAGCTTTATAAAACTATTCAAGACCGCAAAGTAAATAGTCGAAAATGTGGAAAATTTCCTCAAAATGACGGGTTTCTTTTTTCATGTCAATACTATTGTCCTTCCGATTAGAATGCATGATGGTTTCAAAGCATTCTCTTCCCCTGCCACCTCGTGTGGTTTTCCAGGAATAAACATAGCTGTTTTCGTGTTTTCCTAAACTCTACTTGAGTTTATAGTTAAACTCATAGTTTCCTTGCACAGAAGTCACGACCATGGGCGGAGGTATCAGATAAAGACAAAATAAAACGGATGAAATTTTTTCTTCATCTGATTGCTCCGCGCGTTTTATAGTTCCGCCCATAGTCGTGGCCTCTGTGCAAGGAAACTATGAGTTTAACTATAGAAAGCAAATGCTATTTACCTTACAGCCATAGATATCATAATTAAAGTTAGATTGGCTGATCACGTGACCTCCAATGTTAACGGCGGGACGCGCATGGAGACTTTTTATGTGGGCATAATGGCCAGTTATGCTGCCACTTTAAGGAGAAAAATACTACGAAAAAATACCATTTAATTCTAAAATTACAAAAAAAAAAAAAAATACTAGAAAGGATTTAAAGTCACTAAAATATTCCAAAATGCAGCTAGTATTTTTACGATATTTTTTTGTAATTTTGAATAATTCTAAAATAAATTCTAAAATTAATGTTAAAAGTTTAGTTATAAAGTTTAAAGAGTATATTTGTATCTTAGAATAATTCTAAAATTACAAAAAAATATCGAAAAAATACGAGATGCATTTTGGTATCTTTTTACTGACTTTTCCTTTTCTAGTATTTTTTTTTTTAATTTTAGAATTAAATGGTATTTTTTCGTAGTATTTTTCTCCTTAAAGTGGCAGCAACACTGGCCATTATGCCCACATAAAAAGCCTGCAGAAACAACTGCATAGGAAAACCGCTCAAAACTCAGGATATACCTCCAATGAATCATGTTGAACTGACCCCAACCTAGCTTTCTATCATTAGCAGCTCGGTCCATTTCGAGCTGGTCTTTGTTCTTGATTTATAAATGTGAGCTTTTTTCATTGTTTTGTACCGAGTGTCGCTTTCCTTAGAAGATGAATAAAAAATAAGGGGAACCCCATTAGCGTAAGTTGCCTTTCTTAATGTCTCTGATATAAAAGAAGTTTGAATTGGGAAAAGACATGTAATCATATCTAGTGTTTCGGTATAAGCAAGATTAGTTGTTTGGTTTGCTGCAATTTATGGACTCATAAGATGATTTAGTGGGCATTCTTGCCGATAAAAAGCATTTTATTGATGTTGCTTTCTTTTGGGTTATTCATTTAAATTTGTGTTATATTGCTCGGAAAATGAAAAAAATCATTTTTCCCTTTTAGGGAAGATTATCGTCATCGCTCCTCCACACGCAGCAAATCGTTCTGTCTGGAAATTAAGACGACTAAGTGTCTTAAACGTAATTTCAGTCACATTAAGGGTCCTTAGCCGAATATCTTCATTATTTAAGACATCAAACCAGTCTGCAAAATGCTGTGACGTCAAGACGACATGAAAAGGCCAGAAAATGACCAGTTTAAGACGTTTTCGGATTCAGACGCGAAGCCTAATTTATTTTTAAGACATGACAAGTGTCATTAACAATTGTGTGTTCTTGCAAGTTTAGTTAGGCCTAACATAAAAAGGCCCACAAGCGTATACAAGCAACTCGTATACAAGCAACTCGAAAATTAAATTTTGTATTTCAGAACAACATCAAAGTGCACGTTTCTTAAAACAAAACTGTTTCCCTTTATTAGAATATGTAAGTTTTTTGAAAGATAGAACGAAATTATATCTATTGCTTTCTATTGCTACTGGTTTTTAACTGCCAATTTACACTACGTTCTTGAATTGAGCTATAACGCAGTTAATTACGCTTTGCAGTTGAGAAACTCAACTGCATAAATATTAAGTACAAGAAAATATTTAAGTTTTTTAAGTAAAACTTTCATGTACCTTTCGAGCACTATAGTTAAACTCATAGTTTCCTTGCACAGAAGCCACGACCATGGGCGGGGCTATAAAACGCGCGGAGCAATCAGATGAAGAGGAAATTTCAGCCGTTTTATTTTGTCTTCATCTGATTGCTCCGCGCGTTTTATGGCTTCGCCCGTGGTCATGGCTTCTGTGCAAGGAAACTATGAGTTTAACTACAAGTATATTTGAATTGATAACTGTTTATAAATATTAGTTATTGTTTCAGAGTTGTTCCTTAAATCTTTCATTATTCATTTAAACCCCTCTCAATGATATATTTTCCCATCAAAAAATATCTTCTAAATCCTAATCCCAATAAAAAATTTCAAATTCTTCTTTGTTTTCTTTGATAGTGAAACGTACACCCCTGACCCCATACAGTCCAATAAAACCCTTTTGAAATCCCACTGTATAAAAACCGTACATCTACAGGCTACAACCTTGAAAAACACAACTTGATACTATCCAACTGAATTTTTTTTTTTCCTCATTCGAAATTGACCCGTTTCGTTTCCTCACACATTCCGCAACGAAATCTAAATCCCATGTCCATATCGCAACACATCAATCATTGACCCTGGTAGGCGGAGTCTTAGCTGAAGCTCCGCCTTTTTTGTTAGCCGCGCCTCTTTACAGTGAGATACGAGGAAAGGAACGTGTTGTGAGGAACAGTTGTTTTTTGTTTAGGGTTCACTGTTTCGAATATCATTTTAAAATTTGAAATGTACCTTCTCGGTTATTTTTAATAATATTTTTAGGAAAAATTGTGTTCAAATCTCGTTTAAAATCAAAGCACTTTAATAATTGATTATGAATGACTTTTTAGTAACAGATTAAAAATTCCGGAATTCGGGAACATTAGTCTAGTTTTCGATGTAAAAAAAACCCTTTGTATGTATCGAAACTGAAGTCTAATAGATATTTGTAATTTTAACTAGTCATTATCATTGATCCATAACATTTTAAATTTCTATGTAATGTTATGTGGTTTTTCATACATTTTCTACTTTTATACCTACTGTGCTTTCAGAAATAAACAGTCACAAAAATTTCGAAGTAACTTATTAATACGCTTTTTTAAATTTAATTTTTTTTTCTGAAGAAATGGCAGGTCAACAAAATTATTGGTACTAATAACTAAAAATATTAAATGCGAAATATCACTGCTTCATACACTCTTAAAACAAAAGAGTAAATTCATCCTATAGAGAATGCTTTTCGGCACCGAAAGGAGTGAATTAACTCAGACGAGTTAAAACCGCTCGTTTTAAGAGTGTAGACGCAGATGTTTTATTTATTTCTTTCCCACCGAAAGAGTGAATTCACTCTATAGGAAAGTGCATTTTCGGCCGGAAAGGAGTGGAAATTACTCAGACTGAGTTAAACCGCTCGTTGTTTTAGAGTGTAGTATAAAAAATATACATGAAAACTAAACATAACATTTAATTTTTTCCTCTCGTATCAATGTATTTAAACCAAAAAAACCTGTTACATCTTTTATAAAAGAACAGGTAAAATAGATTAGGGAGTTATTTCCCCCCACATGCCACCAGGGGTCATCTCCATAGCAACCAGTCCTCGCGGCGTTCACGGATTGGATCAGCAGATTCTCCAAGATTCCGACTCCGCCGAATCGAATAAAAAAAATATTATCATTTTTCTGCGGAGATATGGCACGCTTTTGTGAATGGAAATTCCCGAATACTTTTGATAAGGAATGGCAAACCTTAGCCGAGGCAGAACTTACCCAAGTAACGCGATTTCGGTGCTATTTGGCGTGTGTTTAAGACAAGGCATTGAAATTAAGGAAGATTCCGTTTATTTTTATAAGTATTGATATACCGTCAGTCAGTGCGGGTAACTTTGGTCCAAAATCATAGATTTTTTTACAAAAGAAGAAAAATGTAACTACTAAAACGATTTGAACACTTAAAAATCATTAACATTCTAAGTACCGTAGAGTCCCGGTTATCCAAATCCCGGTTAGCCGAAATTCGGCTTAACCGAAAGGCTCCGTAATTATTTTTTTTGCTAAAATATGAAATATATGCATAACTAAAGAAATACACAAAAAATAAATACGTACTTACAAAGTTGGATTTATTTCTCAAAATATGCAGATTTTTTTTTTGCTGCTCAATTTTGGTTCGTTTAAAAGCAGCCCTGTCCGGCCATTTTTTAAACAAGAGAACGTCTGAAGGTAAAATCGTTTTCACTGCATGAGATTAAAATTAAAATTTTTATCTGAAAATTGTATATTTTAAAAATTTTTATTATTTTTGTAGCGAATGATTATTAATTACTCCTCGATACTTTAAATTTTTAAAATTAGTAAAATTATAAAATTTGTAAATTTTAAAATATTATGTGTGGTGTTGGAAAACCTGATAGTCAGGTAACGGGTTTATATATTTCTATCTCTCAGAGAGTTTTTGTATTGATGTAGAAAGGCCTATACGTATGGGAGACAGTAACTTAAAAAAAAATTGAGTTTTAAATTGTTGTTTAACATGACTGTACATATGCCAAAAACAGAGATAAGTCGTCAAAAACAAGACTTTCTCGCCAATTCAGTTATTCATGTTGGACCTACCCAACCATACTATTACTATGAGATGCTCTGTCTATTTTATTTCAAGTCTTTGGATAGTCCCTACCACAAAAGACCCGAAGAGACATAATTTCAAAGAAGACGAACTCTTGCATTTTTTGTAGAATCTGACTCTGCATCTAAGTTTCTAAAGCTCTGGTAAAGTCAAAAATAGAAAGGCTAGCAAGGTGGCTCCTCTGATTTGGATTGCAATGAGATCAGCAGTTTGTTAATTCTCTTAATATATAGTAAGGGTGTGAGGGGCTTTTTTAATTGAAATGGTCTAACTCTGCGCTTGTGCATTTCGGATGAAAGCGCCTTAAAAGTTTTGATATTCTTTGACAGACCAAAGACCAAGAAAAGAGACTATTAACCTCTGCGAGCCAAACGTCTATATATGTATCATTATTGTGTTCCCAGACCGCCCCAACTGTCGTGGAAGTGCTTAAGCCAGTCCCGAACACATACTCCATTGCCTCGGTTTGACGTGGAAGGACATCAACGACGACCCACTTTTATATTTGGACTTTCTCAGGGTCACAAATATTATGGAACTGGTCTAATTTTCACCCAGGGATATGTAAAAAAAATATATTGTGTTCAACAGTTACTTTATTTACTAGAAGCTGAGTAAGCGAGACAAAGGCCAAGCTAATATTTTAAATTTATATGTAATGTATGAAATGCTATTTCGTTTTACATAAATTTTCTACTTTTATACCAACTGTGCTTTCAGAAATAAAAACTCACAAAAACTTTATTTAGAAGTAATTTATTAATACTCTTTTTTAGACTTAATTTTTTTTTTCTGAAGAAATGGTAGATAAACAAATTGTTTGGTATTATTAACTAAAAATAATAAATGCGAGATATCACTTCTACATGCCATATTAACGGCTATTTATTAACAGAATAAATTGCAATTCCAGCAGAACCGAAAATGAAAACATTACCACTGAATACCCTTAGAACTGCTGCCACTCAAGACGTAACACCTACCCATTGTATGGCCAATCTAATCCTATTTCCTCGTCTAATTGTCTGACAGAACTAAGAGTCTATAGATGTTATCTCTAAAACTCCTCTAAACTAAACTTCTCGGCGCAACAGCCCATTACTGGGCCAAGGCCTGCCGTGCCCATTTCAGCTTTTGTGATCTAGGGCTCTGGGGTACTATAGGTAGATGTCCCGGTAAGGTGGTCAGTCTCACGCGGAACCCCTAGTGTTTAGTTCCCAAGCATGCTTGGTACCCATTTTATAGACCCACTCAAGGGATGAAAGGATGGGTCAACCTCGCCCAATCCGGGATTCGATCCCCGGACTTGTGTCGTGGCAATGCGAAGCACTACCACTAAGCCACTGGGGCCTCATATTTTATCTCTATTGTATTTAAATGTATTTTTATAACAACGGGCAAAAAAGTTCACTTTTCATATCATATTCATTCATAAATCGTTGCGAAAATGACACTTTACGTGCTTACGTCACAGACAGTGCCGAAAGTAGTATTTTCGGCACTAGTGCGGTAAAGTAAATAAGAGTATCTGATTGGTAGAAAAACAAAATGATGTCATGAATATCTCTATGGAAACTAAATGATGTCATGAAACTCTCTTATTTCTATTGGTTCATTACTTTTGCATTTTCTAATATCTCCATGGAAACTACAAGTACTACAAAAATGATGAATTTTGATTCAAATAGAAAATTATTTTACAACTTTTCATTTACTACTTTGCATTTTCGAATATCGCCATGGAAACTAAATGATGTCATGAAAATCACTCATTGGTAGAAATACTTTTTTGCACGTTTTTATAAAAAATATTGTAAGCAAGCACGTGCCAAATAATACTTTATTCAGCTCTTGTCATTATTTCACTCGACCTACGGTCTCGTGAAATAAAAGCCACTCGCTTAATAAAGTATTATTTTCGGCACTAGTTGGCTTAAATAACTATGGAGTAGTAGTTTATTTGGCTAATTCCATTTAAAATTATGCTTTCTGTAGTGTAAGTCAAGTTTGTAAAAATTGATTATCACTACAACTTGTAACATTAAATGAAAAAAAAAATTAGCGGAATAGCTGATCTACACTTATTAAAACTAAATAATGTAACTTGCTTTATTTAATTTGATTTATTTTTCAAATTTGAAAAAGCTTGTAATCTCCTTTTAAAATTGTGACTTACACTACAGTTACATGGAATTAGCCATTTATATAAATACATTGGAGTATTCTTAATTCATATAAGAAAGGTAATAAAAAATTTCAGAATGGTGTTATTGCACCACTTTTAAACAAGTCCTTTTGTGAAGAGTTGCACCACTTCTGAGCTAAATTATCGATTTTCTTTCAACGGTTTTGAAGCGCCTTTTCTGTCGAATCCAGCTGATATCGAAGTTCTTTTGGCCATTGTTCATAAAATGTGCTTTGTCACCGTGAAGAATTTGCGGCACGTCAAAATTCTTGCTAATGTTTGACTTTTGCCACACTCTTGCGAATTTATCATTGCCTCTACACTTCTTAAACTTGTCCTTGTATATATCTGTGGGGTTGTATTCGGGGGGGGGGGGGGGGGGGTCTCATATCTGAGTCAGCAGAACGCCGAGAAGGCCATAGTTTAAATTCTACTATTCATTCTACAGACGAATAATACGTCACGGTCAGATTCGTTTAACAAACTTGGTTTCCTTGTTAGCTGCTGTCAGATTAGACCCATTTAGATTAGTCAATAAACAAAGTACCTTCATCAACAGTGCCGGATTTAAAGACCGAGGGCACCTAGGCACTTGACATTTGGGGCCCCTCACCATCTCGCAGCTATTTTGGAAATTTAGCAAATTAAATACACTAGTACAGAACATATAATTTTTAATAGACTTAAATAAACATCAGAATAATACAGTATGTTACTATAGTTATTCTATAAAATTTATAAAATCACATGGCGGCAACGAACTTTCTTCTATGCAAAAGGACGAATGACGTCATCATAGTCAATTGACTGCATTATTTCTGACTCTATGTACATTACTGAGAGTGAGTTGAGCCTATTCTCTCCTATGTTAGATTGGAAATTTTTGATAAATTTGGCAATTTTTGAGGCCGTCGGGGAATAGGTTTTCGGAGTTTGGCAATTGGCGATTTTTAAATTTTTTAAAGCGATTTTTTGGCGATTTTATCTTTTTAAGGGCCCCCTTCCTGACTGGGCCCCTAGGCGCGGGCCTTGTAGGCTTATGCAGAAATCTGGCACTGTTCATCAAATAACTTTGTACAGACTCACTACATATACAACTCCATCCAACAGACTACCGATATTATCCTCCAATCTCCACAGTCTATCACACAATTCTCGGACCAACAGCCAGGAAAAGGTGCATCGGATCGGAAAAGTATTCCGGTCTACCCCCCCCCCCCCCCCTTAGTGAACGCGGGCTCTCCCCGGGAACAAGGCCCCCTTGCAGGGCCAATCATCAGGATATGATGGATGGTCCCTAAGGGACGAAGATTGGATTCGTAACAGAGGGTTTATGAAGGATTTCGTAGTGGATTAAGAGGGTTAACCTTTGATTACCGTGCACATCATTTTGTAACCCTATGTTGCGGATTAAGACACAAATTGGCTGGAATTAAAACGAAAAATGTCGACAGTTATGAAGTTAAATTGATTAAAAAATTGTAGTCAATTAAGACACACACAAATTTCTTTTAAATTAAGACACACATTTTGATTAAAATATGACAAAAAGAGGACGAATATTGGATTCGTAACAGATGCTTTGTGAAGGATTTCGTATTGGATTAAGAGGGTTAACCTTTGATTACCGTGCACATCTGTTTATAACCCTACGGTTGAGAATTAAGACACAAATTGGCTGGAATTAAAACGAAAAATGTCAACAATTGCAGAACTTAGTGGAAGAACATGCTAAGTGACAAAAAGGTGAAAACGAGAAAATGAGCATTAAAGATTTTCGTTTGCACTCAGATCTGTTGAAAACGGTACTTGCAAACGGTGAAAAATATACTAGACTTTCGAAAAAGTTGAAACTTGTTATTGTTAAAGAACTTAGTAATATGTTCATTGACACAAAAATCTTAATTTTTTTTTCAAAAATGTCACTTAGCACGTTCTTCCAATAAGCTCTTCAATTGTCGACATTTTTTGTTTTAATTCCAGCCAATTTGTGTCTTAATTCTCAACATAGGGTTATAAACAGATGTGCACGGTAATCAAAGGTTAACCTCTCCTAATTGTTTTGAGCAGTGTTATTTGTTTATTCTAAAAAATAAACAAGTAGGTTTGTAACAGAATCTGTCACTTAACACGCTTCTACACAGCAGTTGTGTTTGTTTAACAGGTAAAAAGGCGACAAACACAGCAGTAAATTGCTATTCATATATTAAATTCAATTTTTACATGTCTAATATTTGTTATTGCTAAAAGAATTAAACATATTGTAAAGAATCTGTATTTCGAAAACGTTTCAAAATTTTTTTACGTTAACAGGTAAAAGGCGACAAACACAGCAGTATATTCTACATTAAACTTTTACATGCTAAATTTGGCTAGTTTCATTTATTTATTTCGAAAATTCAATAATTATTACTTATCGTTCGCAAAATTAATTTATATTTCAAAGAATAAATATTAATATTCCTCGCTTTTAAATAGAATTAAAACATTTCATATCAACGTCTAAAGAATCTCGTAGTGAAATATACTTGACGTCATTTCAAACTGATTGATGTCGCAAAAATAAATTTATTTTAACAGGTATTTTGTTTAACAGGTAAAAAGGCGACAAACACAGCAGTTATATTCTACATTAAACTTTTACATGCTAAGTTTGGCTAGTTTCATTTATTTTATTTCGAAAATTCAATAATTATTACTTATCGTTCGCAAAAATTAATTTATATTTCAAAGAATAAATATGTAATATTCCTCGCTTTTAAATAGAATTAAAACATTTCATATCAACGTACAAAGAATCTCGTAGTGAAATATATTTGACGTCATTTCAAACTGATTGATATCGCAAAAATAAATTTATTTTAATTTATTGTCTAAAAGACATAAAGTTTCTCGAGCGATTGTTGCGATGGCAATGGGGATTTAATTCTAATAAAAATGGCCTCCTATGCTTTTAAATGAGCATTAAATTTTGCAGTTTTTTACATAATTGAAGTACTTCGAATTCGAATTCTTTTCTGAAATTTTCAATGTATTCTAATTTCGATGCGATGAATTTTTTGACGTATCAGACTTGTCTATAGCATTTGTAGTTTAGGCTATGAAAGTGGGTGGCGGACAGACAGACGGACTGAACGATTATAATACCTTCCACTTTTTACGTTATAAACGTAGTGTGGTAGCTAAAAGAGAGACAGAGGGAGAAAAACAACGAAACAAAACTCAACAAGCAAAAGCTACGAAAACGATTTGTAGTATAAGTAGCATCGAACATAACAGCTTCAAAGCAACTCCTCAGACTGTATCAGTTACTTTCTGACGAGGCATAAAGCGCGGCAAATTCTATTTGACATTTATTGCAGAGAAATATTGTCTCGTTTCGTCACGTGAATGAACGAGCGTGAAAGAGGGGGAGTCCACTAATCCGATTTCACGGGTTTAGTCAACTGAAAAGGGGGTGGAGGGAAGTTCCCACGGAAAAAACCCTATGGGTACATGGCTTTTTTTTATCGTTTTGGTAACGTATTTGCATATGTCTACCATAACACCCTTTTTTAATGGGAGAGATTTTTAAAAATATATAATAGTATTGTTTATTTTTCCGTTTTTGGGGATACATTCAATATGTCTATTGCTTTTATGTGAGTGAGTAGCAGCAAGAAGGAGCCTAGTCCACTTTCAAGAGAGACATCTTTTATTTTCAAACACATCCTTAACTAATTTCGATCAATTTTCTAATTCAGAACAGATATCATTCAATTAAACTTTTAAATATTTTGTCGCTTTGAAATTTTAAAGATGAAAATGGATGATTCAGCGACATTAAGACTAATATGTTTATAAAAATTACAAATTCCTAGAATTAGCTATTTTAACACACTAAATTAAAATACTTGTGTTTGCACATTTTATGAAGCAGGTTAAACATTAATTAAAAATTATAATTCCATACTAAAGAACTTAAACTAATCATTCAAATAAGTAGTCTTTAAAAATGTTTCTGAATATCCAGCAGTACTTAGAAAAAGTTTTATGTTTATATAATCTCAATGTTTTCATTTTTAACTAGAATATCAAATTTCTCTTCTGAAGGAAAGGAAAAATAATAACCTTTCAGAGACAAATAAGGAAAATAAATAGTGCTCAGAATGGCACCTTGTTGGGGGCCGATGCCGAATCATTATTAATAACATCATTGTCGTATATCGGTTACTCACATTTGAGGGACTCCCTAAATACTAACGCCCGTATTCACCGCTTTTTTCAACTCTGGGTTATCTCGCGAAAACCGGTTCTAACACCTCGTTTGGGGAAAACCGTATTCACCGCTCAAATTACCTCCCGATTTATCTCAACCATAGGTTCAAAAGGTAACTCGCCGAATTGGGAGCTTTAACGTGGAACTTTCCGAGTTACGCATGCGCACAATCGAATTTCTGTGTGTTGTGATTATCGCCATTCCTTTTTCGCATTCGTTTTCCTGATTTGTTTATTTTCTGAATACACTTTGCAAGCCGCACATTTGTAATTTTCTCGGTATTTTTGTATATCGTCGTTAAATGGAACCAGCAATCTCTTCCCACGTTTCGAGTTTTTTTTTTATATTACTTGCTTTGTTCGTTTCTTTGCATTCAATTATTTTAATTTGTGGTTTGATTATATTAAGAATAAGTTCTTTCTCGTAGTTTGTGTAAAAAACACGTTTTTTTACGTTTTCTGGTTCCATCTCAGTAATTAGAAATAAATACTTTAAAAATGCAATAACAACAAAAAGGAATGTAAAATAAAGATTATAAATAATAAATAAAAATTGTAAATAATAACGAATAAATAATAATATTAAATAATTAACACAGAAATTACCACGAGTTTGCACGGAGAGAAAAATCAAAACAGAAAAGCGAAGGATTGTGGGTAAAGAAAGAGTGAGTTATTTTCAACCAATCATATGCCGCCCTGAGCAAGTAACGTTCGCTAATTCAGAATCCATATACTCGGTGTTCAAAATACGCGGTGAATAGCGATTTCGTTAACGAGGTTGAACGCGGTAATGCGCGGGTATATCAACTCATGAGTTAACGTCAATCACTCGCGTTGCGGTGAATACGGGCGTAAATGAACCAACAAATTCTAAGTTAAAAATATGAAATATATATATCATAGGCCCACGGTTAAATTGTGTTTTAATGGTAGTTTTCAAATGAGATAACCAAATTTTGTATTCGATTTTTTTTTCTATCTGCATCGGCAATTTGCCAATGTGATAAAATATAATCAGCCCATCATCCGGTTTAAATTTTAAACAATCGTCATCGGTCCATCGCTCAAAACGCTCTTATCGGGAGATCTATGGCTTTTTCTAAACAATTCGTAAATTCATACACTCTTAAAACAAACGAGCGGTTTTAACTCAGTCTGAGTTAATTTCCACTCCTTTCCGTGCCGAAAATGCACTTCCCCTATAGGAGTGGATTTCACTCTTTTTGCGGAGTGGGTAAAAGAAATAAAAGAAAACAATCTACGTCCTACACTCTTAAAACGAGCGGTTTTAACTCAGTCTGAGTTAATTTCCACTCCTTTCCGGTGCCGAAAATGCACTTTCCCTATAGGAGTGGATTTCACTCTTTTGTTTTAAGAGTGTACACTTTTATTTAAAGTCGAACTTAATAGTACTCAACCTAGTATTTTTACACGACATTTTTGACTCCTAACACCTCATACACCATACGTTACTCTTCAATGTAATCTACAATTTTTTTTATCCACAACTAACAATTGGCCCCTAAATCCCTTAATATAATTCCCAAACACCCCCCTGACTTTTCACAGCCCTTCTTTTTTAAGGCAATTCGGGAAGTGTTACACACAACCCCCCCACAGTGGGGGGCCCTTGTCTTTTCAGAGGGGGGCTCGCACCCCCACATTACCCCTCCATTGCGGTCCGGCGTGCGACCAAAAGCGGAAAACACCCGCCCCGGCATTTTCTCACGGGGAACACCCTAAACACATAAAGAGGGGGGGGGGGGGGTCATTTTATTCCAGAACCCCCCCCCCCCCCACTTTCGGGACAACGATTTAATCCCGGCTATCAGCTAGGCCACCAGCACCCATTTACACCGAAAGAGAAAGGGAGGAGGATGGGGAAGAAAAAACATTTTGTTTCCCTGGATCCGTTTTTAACCCTTTCACTTCTAAAACGGCCCAGACTGCCGTATAACTAATTCTTCCATAATGATATTCCTATCACATATTACTCGGAAACAAAAATCCTGTGCGTAGCGAAAGTGTTAAGTGAAGTATACAGACTATAAATCTGTAACTTGTCTGTTAGGTTTACCAGCTGGCAACAAACATAATTTTAAAAACATTGCAAATGTTATGTTTTGATTAAAATCTCCAAATTCATAGTGTATAGGAGTCATTTATAATCATTGGCTACAGAATTTTTTTTAAGGGAATAAAATTTAAATATTATGCAGTAAAAGCAAGTTTACACTTCACCGCATTTGTTTGGGCCTCTGAAGGTTAAGTTGTGTTTTTTTGTTTGCATCTAAAATAATTTTGTTTTTTGTTATAAATAGTTTAAAAATTACTTTTTCTTTGGGTTTTTATATTCAAGTGACATAAAAAGATGTATCGGGTTTTCCTAGCTTTTTAGTTTGTGAATAAGGGAAGATGTGGAAATTTGATTTGTTAAACTGTACTAAACTGCATCACAGACCGGAATAAAAGTGAAATTTGTACAGCAAACAAATATAAATATATATACATAGTTTTACAGCAATATTTTTAGTAATGTGTACAAGATATTTTCCATTAAAAGTTATTTTTACGTATTTTATTTTATTTATAGGTCGCCAGTTATTTTGGCTATTCCTGAACCTGGGACCTTTCACATGCACTCTTAAAACAAACGAGCGGTTTTAACTCAGTCTGAGTTAATTTCCACTCCTTTCCGTGCCGAAAATGCACTTCTCCTATAGGAGGAATTTCACTCTTTTTCGGAGTGGGTAAAAGAAATAAAAGAAAACAATCTGCGTCCTACACTCTTAAAACGAGCGGTTTTAACTCAGTCTGAGTTAATTTCCACTCCTTTCCGGTGCCGAAAATGCACTTCTCCTATAGGAGTGAATTTCACTCTTTTGTTTTAAGAGTGTGCAAGGGAAGCGCTTCACCGACTGGGCTCTTCAGCCACCTTACATGGCTAACAACACAAATATCCTAATAAAAAAATAACTGTTCCTTCAAAACCACCCTACCCGCCCATCCCCCAAGCAAAGGGTGCCTTTAGATCGGTGTCACGCTCCGTCACGCGTTCGGTCGCGTGTCGGCGTGACACCCAATCCTTCGCTGGTCTTTCCTCCCCCTGAATATGAAACACAGATTTAGTTACACTTTTGACTTTTGATGGTTTTGCCAACCCCTCGCCGAAATGTATATATTTGCAGATGAATGGAGGGTGTCAGGAGTCATTCATCGTGCCTTAAATGACCAGTCATTTATACAGAATCACGACTTTTTTTTTAAGGGGTCGATTGACACCCATAGTTTGGAACTACCCTTTTCTGTATGGATACTGTGAGTTTTTCTCACGAGTTTTAGGCGTGGAAGATAAAAATGCAGTGTCCAAATATTTGGGTAGGACCTTTGGCGATGGGTATTAGTCGCACTTATCGGCTAAAAGTAACAATAGATGTGAAAGAAATACACCCAGGGAAAATAATGTGGGTGTTTATATCTTGCAGTTTATAGTGTCACTCCTTTATGCCTGTTTTGACAGATGAAAATTATTTTTAACAAGGAACAGAGTTTTGTGGGAAAATCATTTAAAACTTTGGGTTTTGTCAAAAGTTATGCATGCATTTAATTAACATTTCCCCTTAAACTGTTAATGGATAATTTTCTTTCTCCTCTTTGAATCCTAATTGTAAGAAGTATCGACTGATGATGAAGGATGAATATGAGATGGGGACTCAATTATCGTGCCTTAAATGATCATTCAATCACGAGGAATTACTCTTTAAAAAAAAACCCTTAGCATTATACTATAACTAGCAAATTTATACCCGTTCTTCGCACGGAATAAAAAATATCAAATAGATTCCAAATATGTGTAGCATATAACCTGCTATACACTGTTAAAAATTTTGTGCTTGGTTTCACCATGATATTGGTTTCTTGTAGCTGCAACGGCTGAAGGTGAAACGTTTCACCATATTTTTGGTATTCGGTTGAACCATTTCTCAGGTTTTTGTTTCCAAATCCAGAAAAATGGTTCAACCAAAAACCGAAAAAAAGGTGAAACATTTCACCATTCAGCCGTTGCAGCTACTAGGAACCAATATCATGGTGAAACCAACCAATATCATGGTGAAACCTAGCACCAAATTTTTAACAGTGTAGGATCATAAACTTGTTATTTATCCCGCTCGTTATAAATTATAAAATCCCGTTTCATTGCCTTAAAATTCCAAAATAAAAAATACGCTATAAAATGCACTCATAAATGTCATCACAATTCCCTCATAAATACATAAAACCTTTTAGCTCATTTAGCGCGTTTTGGGAAATAATTTGGCGAGAAAATAGATATAGCTACCCACACCCATTATACAGCTCTAACACAATGACCTTCGAACAACCGACCAGCTTATAAATTATTTATAAAAGAAATTGCCTATTTGGCGAATTTTAGTTAATAATTTGGCGAGTTTGGCAACGTATTTGGCAAAAAATTAAAGACATAAAACACTTATAGCTCTAGTGCGATGGCCTTTATTAACCATCATAGTTCAGTAATAGCTTAACTATACACTTATTGCTTAGATATGCATACATGCAGTCAACAGAAAAATCAATGAAAAAATCGTTAAATAAACCCACAATAAAATCCGGGAATGAAGACTGGCGGAATTACGTCACTTGAAACATGTCAATTATTTTTCAAATAATGAATTTAGTTTCTGAAAGTAATGGCAAAAGAATAAAATAAGCATTTTGAATTTTAAATGTTTTCGTTAAAAGTTTTATTTAATTTTTTCAGCCGATGGCATCAGGAAAGGGAAAAAATGATCGGATTTGAGCGAAAGTGGTGTATTTTTTTCAGAAAATTCAAATTTCTCTAAAAATGGAACAAATATGAAAAATCTAAGCCTCAGGTGCACACGTTCATATTAAAGGGAATCTATCTTAAAAAATTAGAATTTCTGAGAGCAGTATAAGTAGGTCTTTTACGATCCGAACACAAACAGACACACAGACAGACTCTTTCTTTTATTATTATAGATAACAGGTAAAAAGGCAACAAACACAGCATTGATATTATATATTAAACATTTACATGCTAAATTTGGCTAGTTTCATTTATTTTATTTCGAAAATTCAATAGTTATTACTTATCGTTTGCAAAAATTAATTTATATTTCAAAGAATAAATATTTAATATTCCTCGCTTTTAAACAGAATGAAAACATTTCATATCAACGTACAAAGAATCTCGTAGTGAAATAGATTTGACGTCATTTCAAACTAATCGATGCCGCAAGATAAATTAATTTTAATTTATTGTTTAAAAGAAATAAAGTTTCTCGAGCGATTGTTGCGAATGGCAATGGTGATTAAATTCTAATAAAAAGGGCTTCCTATGCATTTTAAATGAGCATTAAATTTTGCAGTTTTTTAAATAATTAAAGTACTTTAAATTCGAATTCTTTTATGAAATTTTCAATGTATTCTAATTTCGATGCGCTGAATTTTTTGACGTATCACAGTTGTCCGTAGCATTTGTAAATTGGGCTATGAAAGTGGGTGACGGACAGACAGACAGACGGACTGGACGATTATACACTGTTAAAAATTTTGTGCTTGGTTTCACCATGATATTGGTTCCTAGTAGCTGCAACGGCTGAATGGTGAAACGTTCCACCATATTTTTGGTATTCGGTTGAACCATTTCACAGGTTATTGTTTCCAAATCCAGAAAATGGTTCAACCAAACAGCGAAAAAAAGGTGAAACATTTCACCACTCAGCCGTTGCAGCTACTAGGAACCAATATCATGGTGAAACCAACCAATATCATGGTGAAACCTAGCACCAAATTTTTAACAGTGTAATATTTTCCACTTTTGCGTTGTAAACGTATTGTGGAGGCTAAAAGCATATGCATATTTTGACGGGTGAAAAAAATGGAAGAGTTCCTTAAATAGGGAAATACATTTTTGTGCAATATTTTGTTCAGTCAATATAAAAAATTACAATAAAATCAGAAAAAATAACGAAACAATGTATTTCTCTATGAGTGTATAAACTTGTAAAGAAATGAAAAAGTGTTTATGTCCAATTAATATCAATTTTATTTTGCAGAATTACTAGGGTTTAGTCTTCTCCTATAACAACGAAATTAATAAATTGACAGCTGAATAAATAATTATTAAGAACTATAGAAACACGTTTACCTTTTATTTGAAAGGGTAAAAGTATGGTTAAATATTCAAACTGTAAATGCCTTTTTTCCTTTAATGTACCTAATCTTTTATCTGCAAATCAAACTTTACAGATTAGGTTCCTTTTATTTTGATTCATATCTTTTATACTCTTTCAGACTCTACTTTTGAAAAGTTAGTTTAGTGCAGGTAAGTGAAAATATCAAATAATATTATGAATTATGTTAGATGTACATTGAATACATTGTACATTGAATAAATATAACAATTAGGTAATAAAAAATCTGGCAATCTTGCATTATGTGTATTCTTGGTCACACGATCTTGTTATACCATGTTTATTATATATTTGTACATAACCTGGAATTGGGGGAATATACTTTTACTTTGAAATGGCTCAAAAAGAGAAAATAACAAAAAATTTTCGCAGCAAAACTAATTAATACAAAAAAAGAATAAAGATTAATTAAATTAAGTTATATACTTAATTTAATTAATCAAGATTAAGATTAAATTAAATTAAGTTATATTTTATACTTTAAATATGCTAGCAATGCATTTATTGGTAAAATAATGCTTTAAATCCTTAAAGGGAGGGGGATAGGACGGTTAAAAAAAAGTAAAATAACATAATGTAAAAATTGTGGGGGGGGCGTACTACGGGATTTTCATGTCACCTATTTTTATATAAATGAGGGGTGGTATATTGTTAGGATGTTAGGATATGCTGAAATAGTCAGCCCCATTATACGAAGTCACGACTTTTTTAGAAAACGTATTGATGTATGCCCAACACTCATAGAGTGTACCGTTCTCACGAGTGTTATAGCTGTAGAAGATAAAAGTTCTGTGCCAAATATTGGGATAGTGTCATTGTTAAAGGATATTAGTACACTGTTAAAAATTTTGTGCTTGGTTTCACCATGATATTGGTTCCTAGTAGCTGCAACGGCTGAATGGTGAAACGTTCCACCATATTTTTGGTATTCGGTTGAACCATTTCTCAGGTTTTTGTTTCCAAATCCAGAAAAATGGTTCAACCAATCACCGAAAAAAAGGTGAAACATTTCACCATTCAGCCGTTGCAGCTACTAGGAACCAATATCATGGTGAAACCAACCAATATCATGGTGAAACCTAGCACCAAATTTTTAACAGTGTAGCACTTTTTGGTTGAATGACACTCACAAAAATTTTGTGGGAAAAATTGTCTCAAAGAAGTGTTTCAAGTTGGTTTTGAGATGAGTCACAAAATAAAGAAAACGGACTCAACAGGGAAGAAATTATTTAGAAAATGTACACTGCTCAAAACAATTAGGGGAACGCATGGTTTAAACCCTTTAGATTATCGAAATGGAATTTTTTTCTAGCCCTTTATAGAAAGCATACAAATTAATTTTGAAAACCGAGAAACCATAAAACTATATTAACAAAACTAAAATTAATTTTGAAAACCGAGAAACCATAAAACTATATTAACAAAACTAAAAAATTTTAATAATGTACATCACAAGTTTTCACTATTCGTACAGAACGACTCAAAAAGTAACAAAGGAAATAAAAAAAATATGTATGACATTCATTGAATACTTGACTACATTTACCAAAGACTAATTCCAAAAAAAATTAAATTTTTAATATCTACTTTTGTTCAGCCAGATTGGGCAAATGCTTTTGATAACTTCTATTTTCCATTTAAGGAAATAATTGTAAATTGTCTTTTTTCTTAAACAGAAATTCATTTTCAATCGCCAATTATACAGTGAATTATGATATAATGAAAAAATAAGCTGCCTCTGCTATAATAATAAACGAAATCCGATCGAGACGGCAACCATAGAACGCGAAAAAGAAACAATGATCCGTTGGCTGGACACTCTTGTAAGGTAATATTTATATACAAAATGATCAGAATACAATTTAACCAAAATACACTTTTCATTCTGTTAAAATTGTCAAATTTTCTCAAATAATATTCAAATATGTTAGACCTTAAACGAAATTAATGTTTTAAACATATTTTCTTGATGGATTCGCAAATAATTTATGGAACTCTTTACATCCGCGGAAGGATCTTCTCCATAGCATATTTCTATTTACCCAACTTAGGTTGGCCAGGAGTATAACTTTAAATACTGTGGACAGTTTGAACGGTTCGGAGCATGGTTTGTTTGTGATGTAGAGGACAATGTTTAATGTACAGGGTGGCGCAAATAAAAGTGGCCCCGTCATGGAGTGGCCCCGTCGTTAGGAATGAGATAGTATTGTTGCCAAATCAAAAACCAATTCAAAAACAGGTTTGCTAAGTGTATCTATTGATTGCTTCAATATCATTCGTTTATAAGATGGAAGCTTCGAAAACTGTATGCCTCGACTTAGTATCACTTTGTCTGAATCCCAGCGCCTTGCCAACCGATACCCACCTACACCGAAACACCCGTACCGGTTCTCTCCCACACCATCAACACCTAATCAGCAGCACAACCGGTGACGCGTCACAAAATCATTTTCAGAGAGAGAGAGAGAGGGTGGTTCCGATGACTTTCCGAACATGCCCCGATGATCGATGACCGAGAGAGGGTGAAGAGAAGTGAATTGAACGAGCCAAACCACCGTTTTCACGGCGGGAAGGTGTCCTCTTTCACCCAGGGTGCTTTTTCCTGTTCATTCAGGGAGCATATGCCGCAGACGATTTTGAGGGTGTATCGTTTGGGGGGAAACAAGATGTTTCGATGAATGTTGAATGCAGTGGGGAGGGGTCGATGGTAATCGTTTGGGTAAATGTTGATTAGGTGTGGTTTTTCAGAGAGATTACAGAACATATAACGGAATATACTGCCGTAGGCAGGTAAACGGCAGTAACATCCATAATGACTTGTACCATTGTTGAAAGCACTCAATTACCCTAACCTTTAAGAAAACATACTGGAAAAAAATAATGAAGAGCAACAATGGTACAACTCATTGTTGCGATTACTGCAGTTTACCTTCCCACGGCAGTATATGATGTTTAGTTTAGTTTAGTCTGAATTTTCGTCGCACTAGAGCTACACGATGGCTATTGGCGACGGGAGTGATAATTTAGAACCACAGTCAATTGACGAGCCGAAACCTGATTAGGCACCCGACGCAACCGTTAAGGGCGACATCGTACGCAGCGTCGGGACTTTGGAGTATATTTAACGTGCACTCCCTCTACACGGGGTATTATTCATCGGGCATTTTTGGCTGCATGGGCCATTTATTTTGGCGATGCCCGGACCTGAACTTGGGACCTTCCGCGTGCAAGGCGAACGCTTTAACCGACTGGCTTCGCAGCCTCTAATATATGATATGAAAAAACATAGACCTTGAAATTACTTTTATAACTTTAATACTATAAACTCACTCAGTGACTTGACAACCCGTTAGGGGCCAAGGAATACTGTGTCCATTTCATCTCCCGAGACCGAAGCAATGGCATGCATTGGAGCAACTGTTTCAGTCAGCTGATCTAACCCCCCCCCCCCATAGTGTAGTTCCCAAGCTAGCTTGCTCCGGATCTTGCTCAATCCGGGCGGAAGCGCAAAGCATTTCCACTCATTCACTGGGTCTAGTTATACTACTAGGGCGGATTTTTTTTTATGAAAGATCACAGATTCACAGACATGTTTTTCAATATAAATGTAAATACTAAATGAAATGGGAAAAAACCCTATGAGATTTCAATTTATTTTTATGATTGTTATTCTTTAAAATTTCATATTTAATCTATATTTAGTTCAACAAATGTTTAATTAGCTATCTTAATAACAAGTAAAAATCGTGTGTTTTTTAAATACGTTCAGAGAATTAACATACCAGAATTAATATTTTCGTAAGAAATTAAAGAATAAAAATTAAATAACACAAATGAAAAAAAAACTATAATGAGATAGCATAATATTAAAACGTATATTGGTAGATATTTTCAATATATTCCTTCATTCTTAAGTTTAATTTTTTTATTCGTGTTGAAAAATACATTTCATACTCTATTATAAAAGTATTATGTAATTGAACTTCAATTTAATTATATTACTGCTTCCACAGTTCCTTATGCCCATGTTGATGTGAAAACTCTTTCGAAGTACGATTTCGATTGGTTTTTCAGCAGTATCGGGTTTACTGAGCCTCCCCTTTAAAACTCCATTTTCCTTGCACGTAGTCTTCCAAACAAAGAACAAACTTTACAGGGGTTGAAACCCTTTTTCTTTTGATACGTACGGCATCTTATTTTTAAAAAATTAAAGCTGCGAATAGTTTTTTAAAAAATTAGTAGAATATACAAGGAAAGCGTAACAATCTTTCACAATCAGTAGAAATTAGGATTTTAGATATTAATTAAGTTAATTAAAACTACAAATTCCAGTGAATGGAAGTAATAAAAATACTTATTAACACATTTAAAAAACTTATTCACAATAAATTTATGTTAATCAGTCATCATCCATTTTATTTAAATGGCTAATTCCATGTAACTGTAGTGTAAGTCACGATTTAAGAGGAGATTAAATGTTTTTTTAATATAAAAAATTAATCAAATTAAATAAAGTACATTATATTATTTAGTTATAAAAGGTGTAGATCAACTATCTCACATTTTATTTTCATTTAATGTTAAAAGTTGTAGTGATAATCACTTTTTACAAACGTGACTTACACTACAGACAGGATAATTTTGCATGGAATTACCCACAAATATGCTTTTATGCCACCTACTTGACATAGCAGATAGCGAAGTGGATACTGAATCCCAATCACAAGGTCCCAGGTTCGAATCCCGGTTGGTAAGCGCATGGATGTTTGTCTTGACAATAAAAATGTTATTGTCTAAGTGTTTGTCGTCGTCGTTATTTTATAAAAAGAAGTCAACCTCTTGGGAGGCTCTGGCAACCATCCTTCCATTGGATATCCATGGACACAACAACAACAACAACAAATGTGCTCTTTTAAAAAAGTTATAACCTCTTTTGCTCCCAGAGGTACCCATACGTAGAACTTCGAAGAATTCATTTCATTCTTATTTTTCTGATGCTTATTTTTCTTAGTATACAAGTATATTTGAGCACTTCAGATCGACTTGATTGCACATTCACACTCTTAAAACAAAAGAGTGAAATCCACTCCTATAGGGGAAGTGCATTTTCGACACCGGAAAGGAGTGGAAATTAACTCAGACTGAGTTAAAAAACCGTTCGTTTTAAGAGTGTAGGACGTAGATTGTTTTCTTTTTTTTCTTTTACCCACTCCGCAAAAAGAGTGAAATCCACTCCTATTTGGTGGAAGTGCATTTTCGGCACGGAAAGGAGTGGAAATTAACTCAGACTGAGTTAAAACCGCTCGTTTGTTTTAAGAGTGAGATGCAGTGTCTAATCCGAAGCCCTGCACACAATGTTTTGCTGTCATTTTTGTAAATAAGTCAAATTCTTATTGTTGCACTGTCAGACAACTCAGACAGTTTTGGATTTTTCTTAGTATACAAGTATATTTGACCTAACTAGATTGTACATTCATTCGAGCCCCGGCTGAGTCGTCGGATTTTCTGGATGGGAAAATTCTGGGCACTCATGTCACATAATTATGTGACATGTAAAAGATCCCTTGAGTACCCATTTGGCTTGGGTTTTCTCGGCAAAATTAAATCGCGGCATACTCGGCACAGAAAGCTCAGATTCATGCAATCTACGCGTCAAAATTGGTAGCGAGAGCAGCCTTGATGGGCCCACAAAAAATGGCTTTTAGTTTTGAGGAATATGCCGAGTCTTCCTCGGGACCTTCCGAGCACGATGCCAAGACGGATTCATGCCGTGTAGTCTCTACACGGGCATCTCTCCTCAGGAACCGCACCCATTTGCCTTAAAACTTGCCCCCTCCGCGGGAAGAGCTTAGGTTTCCCAAGTGGCATTAGTAACAACAACGACAACATGCCGAGTCTACAAAGGCTTGACCACCAATAAAGCAGCCCCGTTGAAAAAAAAAACATTTATTCATATTCAGTATGAAACCCAAAGCTCTGTGACCATCCACTCCTGCAATACAGTTTCGCCCACCCCATCACAAGATGACGTCCAAACTGGATACAACAAGGGAGATCTGACTGACGCCTTATCTCTGACGAACAGACGACTTATAGGGGGATGGGGGATGTTCGATTCGAACGTCCTCGATTTCCTGCACACGATGGGCAATAATAAGGAGGGGGTGGTCCTCAGATGAAGATAGTTGTCTGCTTTCAGGGGTGGCTTTCCCCAGGAGTTTTGCGTCATCGTCCGGGTTTGACGTAGGTTTCATTATGGTGTATACACAGTTATTGATGCTGCTAGATTTTATTTCGATTAGGGGGGTGGGAGGGGAGGGTGGGTAATGAGTTTATCTTATCTGGATGTGTGTGGTTCCGATTATTTTTTTTTGCGCGTTCGTTTAATTTCTCTGTATATGAGCTGTGCTTTTTGTTGGAGATGTGATTTATGTAAATGAGTAAGGGGAGGGGCTGGAAAAATGAAATGTAGGGTTTAGCGATTTAAAGAGTCAGAAAGGAATAGTGTCTTTTAACGTACCAGTGATTTATTGCGTTAATTTTGTTACAGAATCACGTTTATCCTTAAAATATAAGTTAGTTGAAGTCAGGATATATTACTAAGCACTAGGTAATACTTTTAACATCTTATAAAAGATTTTTGACGCTTTATTCAAAATTACACTGCTATGTTTAGAAAAGATACAATTTAAACTTTGCAACTCGTCTTAGTGTAAATTAAATACGAGTGATTCTTCTAATAGTGTATAATTTCAGTCTTGGCTAATATTCGATCGTTTGAAAATAGTTTACCTTAGTGAATTGCCTGTTATTCCATTGTTTCAAAATTATATGCGAAAGCGATTTTATTACGTAGGCTAAGTTCTCACTAGTGCAAAAACTCAATTAATGGACGATTCGAACGTGGCGGAGAGTGTTTTGTCTGTGGGAAAAAAAATTTTGGACGTATATGCATAGATATCATAGTTAAATTATTAGATTGGCAAATCACGTGACCTCCAATGCTAACGACAGGACGCGCATGGAGACCAGAATAAGAGGGCAAATGGGCCAGTGTTGCCACCACATTAAGGAGAAAAATACTACGAAAAAATACCGTTTAATTCTAAAATTACAAAAAAATACCATTAAAATACTAAAAAAGCGTTTCGCGTTTTTTTTAAAGTCACTAAAAAGATTCCAAAATGCAGCTATTATTTTTATGGTATTTTTTTTTGTAATTTTGGAATTAAACGGTATTTTTTCGTAGTATTTTTTTCATTAATGTGGCGGCAACACTGGCTATTTTGCCCTCTTATTCTGGTCTAAATGCGCGTCCCGTCGTTAGCATTGGAGGTCACGTGATCTACCAATTCAATACTTTAACTATGATATCTATGCGTATATGTGACTTCACAGCAACGCGTTTAGAGCGAATGAGCCCGTTGGACCACGGGTTTCCAAACCAAAGTGCCTCAGTGTTAATACAATGTGGAAAAAAAATCTAAGCCACATTTCTCGGGCTGTATTGAATATTTTTACAAACGGTTTTTTTAAAATGATAAATGTATATAACTTACGGGTCTCTAAAATCCCAATTTTTGAAATTGCTTCGAATATTTTGCGTAAAGTTATTTATTGAAAATTTAAAAAAAAATTCGAATCAATTTCAAAAAGTGGGATTGTCTTTATTGGAACTCAATTCATATAAATTATCTCATGACTGACAAGGGTTGACCCAACAACAAAAATTTTATAGAAACAAATAAACAGTATGCAATTTTTTTTAAACATGTCACTCGCGTCTGTGAATGTACGACTGTAGGGGAACGATTCTACTAGGTCTTTTCTACGATTGTAGTTACAAGCTGTGTGGGCTGGGGACCCCAGTCGGTAAGGCGCTTGTCCTGCATTCGAAATGTCTCAGGTTCGGACCCGGGCATTGCCAAAATAACTGCCGATCTATAAACGGCCTGTGCATTCAAAGGACGAATAATACCCCATGTAAGGATAGTGCACGTTAAATATACTCCAAAGTCAGAACGCTTTGGCTCCAGTACACTCTGAAAACAAACGAGCGGTTTTAACTCAGTCCGAGTTAATTTCCACTCCTTTCCGTGCCGAAAATGCACTTCCCCTATAGGAGTGGATTTCACTCTTTTGTTTTAAGAGTGTATCCTCCTTGAGAATCAAAAACTAGAAGAAGTTAACAGCTTTACATATCTTGGTAGCACCATCAACAATAACGGTGGAACGGCCGAGGATATCAGACTAAATAAGGCACGCGGTTGCTCTGCAATGTTAATCAAACTTTGGAAAAATAAAGCAATTTCTATCGCAACTAAGATCAGAGTATTCAACACTAATGTGAAGTCCGTCCTTCTCTATGGAGCTGAAACATGGCACTGCAATAAAACTAACATGAGGAAGCTCCAGGTTTTCATTAACAAGTGCCTAAGAAGGATTCTTGACATAAAGTGGTACCATAAAATTAATAACGAAGAGCTTCTAAGGAGAGCAAAACATATACCAATAGAATTTGAATTTAAGAAAAGAAAGTGGCGTTGGATTGGGCATGTATTGCGAAAAAATGAAAAATTCAAGACAAGACAGGCTTTTGATTGGTATCCCCACGGACACCGAAAGAGGGGAAGACCAAGAAACACTTGGAGGCGAACTATCGAAAACGAACTGAAGGAGGTGGGGACAACATGGCGGGAGGCGAAACATCTGGCCACCAACAGAGTGAGATGGAAGAACCTGATGACGGAGGCTCTATGCTCCAGTGATGGAGTGCAAGAGGGATAAGTAAGTAAGGATAGTTCACGTTAAATATACTCCACTCCAAAGTCATAACGCTTTGGCTCCAATAAGTTGTGTAGGTTCGTCACTTGATTGTGATTCTAAATTATGACACCCGTCGCCAATAGCCCTAGTGTAGCTCTAGTGCGACGATTATTCAAATCAACTCGATAAAATGTACATCACATTACAAATCTTCCACAATCCCTCCTTACAGTCTAAAAAGAATTAACACACATTTTGTGCGACTAAAGTAGTCAACAAGCTGCACATTACAAATCCAAAAAAATCTCTCCTTATCCTTGAATAGATAAGTAATGCGATGTCATCTTATTTCCCCCCGATAATCTTCCTCCGCATCCATTGCTCCCGAGCATCCGCCCACTTTGGGGGCGTGGTCGGAGTGTATCTCACTGCCACGCCCCTTCTTGCGATGCGGGGAAAGTAGCTGTGAGGGAATTTTTGCATTTCTACTGGTCACACGCTGGTCTATCCTGGATTTCTGACAGGGCAAAAGGTCATATTTGAACAGGTGAGTTCTCATTTAATATTAGAAATAATTGTACAAATAGATTGATACAATTTGTATGGGGTCAGATTGCGATGCAAAATTTAATTCCGCAAAAGTATGCCTTGAGATCGGGGACCTTTAACCCTTTATGTCACAAAATGTGAAACCTTTTATGTCGCAAATATCTTACCCTTTACGTCACAAAAATTTAACCCTTTACGTCACAAACGTTTTCACTCTTTATGTCACTTCGGATTTTACATTCATTTCCCAAAAGTGTATACCCTTCATTCCACAAAAATATAATCTCTTTATACTGCATTAGTTATAAAAGTTTATGTCATACAAGTTAAACCTGTTGTGTTGTAATGTTGCATACCTGCAAAAAATACAAAAAAATTACAAATTTTTGGTAGCAAGTTTCAAACGACGCTTTCGGCTATTATTACAATCCATTAGCATTCTTAGGTACTTATTGTTCAGTTGTTTGGTACAACTGGAGATACTTCATTTCGTTTTAAGAGCTACAGTTTAATTCATACAAACTAATAGTGAAAAATGTGTAAAAACTTTGATGAAACTAAACTTACAAACTGCTTTAAATTTTTTTTTACCTGAAATAAACAAATATTTAATTCCTCGCATCACATTTTGGAATGTTGCCATGAATGTTGAATGTTTTGGAATGTCAATGAAGTAAATAAAGTAATGCAATTCAAACAGTGCAAATGACTTTCTATTTTAGCTTCCACACTACTTTTACAACGTAAAAAGTGGAAGGTATTATAATCGTTCAGTCCGTCTGTCTGTCCGTCACCCAGTTCCATAGCCCAAACTACAAATGCTACGGACAAGTGTGTTACGTCAAAAAATTCAGCGCAGCGAAATTAGAATACATTGAAAATTTCAGAAAAGAATTCGAATTCGAAGTACTTCAATTATTTAAAAAACTGCAACATTTAATGCTCATTTAAAAAGCATAGGAAGCCATTTTTATTAGAATTAAATCACCATTGCCATTAGCAACAATCGCTTGAAAAACTTTAATTCTTTTAGACAATAAATTAAAATGAATTTATTTTTGAGACATCGATCAGTTTGAAATGACGTCAAATATATTTCAACTACGAGATTCTTTGTACGTTGAAATGAAATATTTTCATTCTATTTAAAAGCGAGGAATATTACATATTTATTCTTTGAAATATAAATTAATTTTTGCAAACGATAAGTAATAATTATTGAATTTTCGAAATAAAATAAAAGAAACTAGCCAAATTTAGCATGTAAATGTTTAATATAGAATTAATGCTGTGTTTGGCGCCTTTTTACCTGCTAAAGGTTAATTCCACGTAAATACATACCACAAGTGAATTTTAAAAATATTTTTTATTCCAGTTGAAACTTTTATATGTGATTTAGAAAAGTTTGAACTGCAAAAATTTTACATCAAAAACTATTATTGTTTTGATCTGTGGCAACACTGAAGTTTCAAAGTGGCTGCTTTTTTTTAAAGCATGTGTTATGGTTTTTCATCATTTTGAATTCTTGAATTTTAAGTTAAGTATTATTTTTTATCAGATTTGTTGGTAAAATTATTAAAATACACGATAATAACTATCTTGAAAACACATTTTTAATCGGCATTTATAAATAAAAAATACTTAATTAGAAAGATAAACATTCCCTGTTTTGGCTGTAGTGTAAGTCACGAAAAGATCTAAAAGTTTCTATAACTTTTTAAAATAAGGCTTTGCTTCAAAATTTTTAAGCTATTTTCTTTCTATATTAACCTCTGTGCAATTCCACACCTTTAAATTTTAAAATAAAAAGCATTTTCTCTATTTATAAAACATTTTAACTTTGTAGTGTAAGTCACAACGTAGTGTCAGTCAAAGCATCTGTTTGATGTATCTATTGTAGATTAGTTATAATATTTGTAGATTTCTTATATTTTGATAATTTTGATTTAATATGGCTATATCAACAGCTAAAAGAAAAAAGAGAGCAAAGGGAAAGACTTTAAGCATGTGGTAAATTTCAAACCTTTAAAGAAAATTAAAGCAAAAACCACTTTACGGACAACACTTTAACAAAAAATACACCATCTCTATTGCAATGTTAAAGCCGTTAGACAACATTGAATGGCATTTCTCTGCCACCAATGTTGGCCATCTTTACCTTTAGTCATGAAAAAGGACCATTTGATGGACTTGGTGATACAGTGAGGAGGAGATAAAAACACCCACACATCCCAGGAAAATTGACCCATATTCAGCTAAATATTTTTTCACTTTGCATAAGAAATCTGCCCAAACATATCACTATTATACATTTCTAACAACTGTGTAAAGGGCAAAAAAGGTAGATTAAATGATATTTGCTCATCAAAGGAAAATAAATATTTCCGATTCCTGACACTCAAAAATTTCTCTGCTTTTTAAAATTAAACAAATACCTACCTAAAACTGCCAATGTTTCATTAAATCCCCAAAATTACTACACGGCTGATTAAACAAATGTATATGTTGTAAAAGGAAATACCTCTCAACAAAATTGTGAAAATGAATTTGATGCTGGAAAAAGAGCTTTTAGTTATTTTTGCAGGAAAATTATCGTTACATATTTTGTGGGGAAAATGTTAATTAAAGATGTTTATTCAATGAAACTGAAACATCTGCAATGGTCGGGAAGTCTTTTTGCGTGGCCTGAGAAGGAAGGTTTTTCAGACAATGTTACCGAAGAAAAAATTAAGAAATCACCAAAAACCAACTTTAGGGGACGTTGTGTAACTTTTTCTAACTATGATATACCATGCATGCAATTTTTAACTTACCATGTTCAAAATTATTTACATATGTTATGTTATTATTGCCTAAATTTCCATATCTGTGATACAATTCCCATGATGTAGTGTGTCACAAATTGAATGTAGTGTAAGTCACGCACAAAAATTTAATAAATTATTTCCTATGATATTTCAATACTTTTTTGCAATTAAATTATTTAGCTTTAAATCTTATACTTAAAATAAGCACTGGTAGAATGTTGATTTACTGCACTATGAAGAAGAAATTAGAGTTTATAATGATAACCAAAAATCGACTTCCTTTCATGTAGTGTAAGTCACATCAGGACATTTTTATTATTTTTTTAGTAAAATATTAAATTAAAAAAGTTTTTACTGATTGCTAAAAATACTATATGTTCAGGGTAAAACTGACATACAATATTTTTTTTTGAATAAATAGAAAATAATTATGAACTATAAACTTAATAGAAATAATTATGCAAACGAAATTTGTTAAATCGTCCGATGTAGTGCAAGTCACGCGTGGAAATGCCCTAAATACAACTGTTGTGTGGAAGCGGGTTAAGTGACAGATTCTGTTACAAACCTACTTGTTTCTTTTCATAAACAAACCGAAAAAAAATATTTTCTCAATAGGTACAATTTGTATCAGTGGTTACAGATTAAATCAGTTTGTATATGAAATGTATTTTTTAACAAATCAAGGTTTAATTTTTAAAGTAAACTTCTAGAGTCTATAATCTTCTGTAAGTAAACAACCTAAATATTCTCGTTTCGAACGGAATTGTTTATACTGTGGATTGACTACCCATCTCAAAATATAAAGAGTATTTTCACTAAAAATTGAATCCCTATAAAAATGTATTGGATAAACAGATTCACAAAAAAAGCAGATTATGTTTATTTTTTTAAAAAAGAGAAATTTAGATCTTAAAAAATTCACTGGTTTTTTTTACGCTGTTACACATAAAAACTCACCCAATTTTTTCTTATGCTATCTTAATATCCATGCTACAATAGACCTGAGTCCAGTGCTCGGCGAACTTGCCCCCCCCCCCAAGAAAGTCATAAGTCTTAAGTCATAATATCCATGCACAGTTAAAGACATATGTTAAAAGAACACATATTTTTAAATATCAAAAATTTCGTTGAACTGTAGAAAAAGAAATGTGTTTTGCAAAAATAAATCTTATTTGGTTTAATTTCTTTTAATGCACTGTAAAATAGTGTTGCTTAACGCTACTCCATAAAACCGGTTTCAAGTTTTATGGAGTAACGTTACACCAAATTTAAGAAGAAACGTTACATAAGAAAAGAAATTTACACCTTTTCGGGGCGTAAACTTACTCCATAAATTTAGTGTAATGCTACTCAGTGAAACTAGAGTCAGCACTTGCTTTGACCAATTTCACTGAATGGTATATTTTAAACAATCGACTATTTGCGAATAAATGTAATATTTTGCGGTGTAAAGTTACTCCATAAATTTAGTGTAATGTTACTCAGTGAAACTAGAGGCAGCACTTGCTTCCACCCATTACACTGAATGGTCATATTTTAATCAATCGACTATTTCGAATGAATGTAATAGTTTAATGTTGAAAAGGTATAGTAAGTATATCCTTAAATAATACCAAATTGAACTATTTATTGGAATAAAATAATATGTATGATGGCCTATAATTAAAGAGCTTAGTGGAAGAACGTGCTAAGTGGCAAAAAGGAGGAAACGAGAAAATTAGAGTTAAAGTTTTTAGTTTGCACTCAGATCTGTTGAAAACGGTACTTGCAAAAACCGTAAAAAATATACAAATTTTTTAGATTTTTTCAACAATGTTACTTAGCACGATCTTCCACTAAGCTCTTCATATTATGAATTCAGTAGTTATATTGAACTATTAAACAACCTGTTTTTTTTTTACAATAAAAATTTAATATTTGTGAGAAAATTCCATGTGAAGGGAGGGGGGGGGGGGGGAGTAAAAACGATATATGACATTTACAAAAAAAGATAATTCATTTTGATGAGCTTTTGGTATCACATCGATCAAATGTACAGAAAAAAATGGATTTAAAATAATCCAACTCCTTTAGAAAATTTTTAAAAATTAAAATTTGATGCAAAGTGCAACGGATTTAATTCATTACCACAAACATCCAAAGGCGTACAATATTCAAATCACTACAAACACACGCTATCCGTACAAAAACAAATATTTAATTTAAATATTCGTACAAACTCTTATGTTAGATTTCGACGAAACATTTCAAGTTAATGTTTTATTCAAAATGTAAATACTAGAATCGGCCAATCGCGCCTTTTCAGCAGGTGCACAGGTACAAAGGATGGGCCAATTATGAACAAAGCGATCAGTCATAGTGTTAAACTGCATTAGGACTAATAAGGTTGATAAATATGCGGAGTGTCTCTCAATTTTAGTCACGCAATCTGTATGTAGAATATTTTAAAAAGGTTTAGTACCTCGCACAACTTTTGCTTTATTTTTGCACTTGCTGAATCCAAATTTTTTATACATAAGCAAATTCTATAAAAAATTGTTTTCTTTTATTTTTGCACTGCTGAATCAAATACATAAGAATCTCTAAAAATGTTTTCTTTATTTTGACTTGTGAACCAATACATAAGCAACATCTCTATAAAAAATGTTTCTTTTATTTTTGCACATGCTGAATCCAAATACATAAGCAACATCTCTATAAAAAATTGTTTTCTTTTATTTTTGCACATGCTGAATCCAAATACATAAGCAACATCTCTATAAAAAATTGTTTTCTTTTATTTTTGCACATGTTGAATCCAAATACATAAGCAACATCTCTAAAAAAATTTTCTTTTATTTTTGCACATGCTGAATCCAATACATAAAGCAACACTCTTCAAAAAATTGTTTTTTTTATTTTTGCATGCTGAATCCAATACATAGCAAATCTCTATAAAAATTGTTTCTTATTTTCAATTTTCAGCATCCTATTGTTTTCGTTTTTGCAATCTTCAATAGATAAGCAACATCTCTATAAAATTGTTTCTTTATTTTTGCACTTGCTGAATCCAAATACATAAGCAACATCTCTATAAAAATTGTTTTCTTTTATTTTTGCACATGCTGAATCCAATTTTTTTAATACATAAGCAACATCTCTAAAAAAATGTTTTCTTTTATTTTTGCACTTGTTGAAACCAAATACATAAGCAACATCTCTATAAAAAATTGTTTTCTTTTATTTTTGCACATGCTGAATCCAAATACATAGGCAACATCTCTATAAAAAATTGTTTTCTTTTATTTTTGCACTTGCTGAATCCAAATACATAAGCAACATCTCTATAAAAAATTGTTTTCTTTTATTTTTGCACATGCTGAATCCAATTTTTTTAATACATAAGCAACATCTCTAAAAAAATAATTCCTTTATTTTTGCACTTGCTGAATCTAAGCTATTTTTTACACATAAAACAAAAGTTATAAAAACACTTTCCAGACACTTTTTTAAAAATTATGTGCAATAATTGACAAACTTTAAATTTTTCATACAATTTAACAATTTTCACATTCCTACTGCTTTTCGGTTTTTCAATTTCGTGAAAATCAAAAACTAATTAGAGGTTATTTATCAATACCCTAATCGAAAAATGCATTCCAATTTTAGTTAACATACACTACTCTTTTGTAGAAAAAAATATTTTTAAAAAAATACCGAATTTTTTTTAAAACTTTTAACTTTATTTGAAAAAAATAATGCCAAAACGAGATGCATACTTTTATTAAAAATATTATTTTGTATTTAAAAAAAGAGGCAAAGAAAGAATGTTGAAGTACCATAGCTAAAAAGCCTTATCATTTTAAAATGGCTCAAAATATAAAAAAAAAACTCATCTAATGTTATTAGGTTCTAATGTATCATTTTAACATTAAGGGGAATACCGAGTTATTGAATCAAATTGCTTATTAACTATTCTTTGGTAATATGAGATTTGTTATCTGGTTTGCTGGGAATTGTAAACTAATGTCTGTATTATATTTCCTTATAATAAAACAATTTTTCCAGCAGGTATGAGAATTAGCCATATCATCAAAATAAAATTACATTTGTGAAAGAAAAATATCATGTAGTTGTTTAATTTGTTAATTTTGAAGTTTTAAAATGCCCCAAGATATTGTAAAGGTGGCGATACTGTTTTTAAACTTTAAGGGAAATAGGGCAAGATGGACAAGTTATAGTAAAAAGTTAGTTGAATTTCTTCTCAGTAATAAGACATGCCAGAAAATTAACAAGTACCCTTTTAAGACTCGGATAAAACTAATGACAAGGCTCATTGTAAATGACTTCGGCACTTGTTTTTATAATTGGCGTTAAGAGAGTGTTTTCTATCACTGCTTTTGAAATTTTTGTTCTTCCACGGTGTGGCAAACAGTGGAGTAAAAATTCCAAATCATTCCAAAAAGTTAAAAAATAATATTTGAATACACATTTGATATTTTTTCACGTGCAAACAATAATGGGGTTGTTTCACGTCGTTTTAGGCAACAGCTTCAACGGTTTGTTGTCATTTGTTGTCTGGAGTTACATTTGTTTTGGTATTCGAAAGTGAGTTTTCTAAGAATATTTTACTTATTAAACTTTTTAAATGCCAACTTCTTGCTGTGCTGTTGGTTGTTCAAAACATTTTTGAAAAAAAAAGCTTGCGTAGAAAGAAAAAAAATCTTTTCAACTATATCGCTCATTTTGAGAGTGAAACCGAAGCAACCAATGAAATCGCAGTACGTGAAACCAATGCAACCAATAAAATCCAGTACGGATAAAAATGAAAACAAGAGCGTTACATCATCTGAAACATTCCCATTCATGTAATTAAAATTTTTTAATATTTTCCAGGTAGAATATTATTTTCAAAATTCCAACGCATTAAAAGGCCTTTATTAGAATTGCCATTTTACGTTTGACGTAGAAGGGGCTACTCATTCTGGCCAATTGCTTAATAAAAAAATGTCTATAAATGTGTTGGTATTGTTTGGTGCTCATTAGAGACGTCTGCATGTGAATACAGTGGCCTTCTAAAAAGAGAAGTTTCAGAGACGTAAAAAGGAAATGTGTATACTACAAAGTTTTAGTCTTTCGGTAGTATGGATGAAAAAAAGTTTTAAAACAAATTGACACGTGCTCTTACTGTAAATATATATTTTTGCATAATTTGAAGGATAAATGGTTCATAATCTGTATAAACTCTATACTCGATGCCAACGAAAGTTGATAAAATAGAAATATGCAATGGAGACGATCCTTCCGCCGATGTAAAGAGTTCCATAAAATACTTGCGAATCCATGCAGAAAATATGTTTAGAACATTAATTTTGGTTGAGGTTTAAGTAATTTGAATATTATTAGTGAATATTAGGTTCTTATCAGAAAAAAAGTGTATTTAGTGGGCCAAACCATATGACAGATTGAAACTGTTTTTCTTGTTTCGTTTTCATTGGCACGGCAGCGGATGCTTTTTATCATTGTCCAATCAGGTTCATTGAGCGTTTTCTTTCCTTTTTAATTTTTTTATCATCTTTGGTTGGCAAGGATTATAGTTGATTATGCAACGTAGCATTCCTACAATAAGTTTCTAATCACAAGCAGAATCTATGGTGGAATAAAACAATCCTATAACATTCCTCCTTTATCGAATCGCAGACATTTTATTCTCGTTTCCCCTTCAGTCCGCCATCTTGAGATATTATTGACTGTCTTTTCGCAGAGCCGTGGAAAGGTGGTTGCCTTGACAACGGCCCCCCTAGAACAACAAGCGTGCAATGACATATCTGGCAACAGCGAAGCTTTCTTAAATATGGCGGATGCATTACAACGAGAATCGGAAGGGAATCTTTGTCGATCGATAAGAACGCTTTAAGAATGCGCATGAAAACATTTTTACAGCTACTTTTTCATCTAATATGGGTATTTCTGTTTCCTCGATTGTAGCACTAATTGAATAAATTCCCATTTTAAAACCCAAATTCAGCTAATACCTGCTTTACATAGTTGAAACAAATTTTTCCTTTGATTAAATAGTATCATTTCATTGATTTTTACTAAAACAATTGGTTTGACGTAATTTTCTTTTGTAAAATCTCAAATAAAATACAATCTAAATGAGGATAATGGTATCTTTAATTTTAGTTTGTTTCTTGTAGTCACCAGAACTTGATTGTGTCGTTTAAAAACAATTGTTTATGGCGTTAGTATTCCGAAATTATATCTTTAAATTTTGTTCATTATTACATTTATGGAAAAAAAAAATCTGAGAAAAAAATCAGCCGTTTCTCTTATTTTAATTAAAAATGTTCCTATACTGGGTGAAATCTAGTTTATCTGATTTATGTAAGATAATTATCGTATATTATTAATCAATTGAATCATAAAAAAAGTGCCTATACACGTCTGGGTCACTGGAAGAAAATTGCTAGAGTGAAGAGCGAACGCCATGAAAACATCAACTTGCTGTAAAACAAGCATTACGACAATGGGGCGTAAAGGGTAATGACAAAATGTGCTGTTATTTTACAGGATTGTTTTTTAGGTGTGGCTGTGAATTCTCGTCTAGTTTTCCTAAAATTAAGACCGAAGTATATCGGTGTCAAAATAGTTTTGGCATGCACCGTTTTTCGAACTAATTTCATTTTGGTGACAACTTTAAAGCAAAAAAAAAAAAAAACGTTCCTCCCTACACTGTAAAAAAAGTTATTTTTACATTTAAATACCACATTTTTTAAAGTTAAAAACTGTTTTTTAGAGAAACAGTTTATAACTGTTTTTATATTCGTTAACATGACGTCACACTCACAACCCATCAAATGCACCTGCCTCGGGGAAATTTTAAGACGTGCAAAGAATCACGTGATTGAGTTTATCGTTCAGCACAAATACTCAATACTAGCCCTCGCGACCGAGTAATTACTTTGTCGCAGACGGTTTAGTATTGGGCTCGCACGCAAGAGGTTCCTGGATCAAAACCGGGCCCGGTCCATACCTCTTCCACGAACCTCTGGCGTGCGAGCCCAATTTTGAACCGTATGCGACAAAGTAATTACTCGGGGGCGAGGGCTAGTATTGGGTATTTTATTTTAGCAGGGTGAAACTGTTAAATTAACGGGGGAAAATTATTAAATTAACAGTTTTTCCCTGCTAAATTAACAGTTTCTCCATGTTAAAATTACAGTTTCCCTGTAAAAAAATTACAGTTTTCCTGTAAAAAATTAAACAGTTTTACTGTAAAAAAATTACAGTTTAAACTGTAAAACTGGCGTCAAAGTTGACAGTTTTTAACTGTAAAAACAACGTTTTTTTTTAAACAGTGTATGCAATTGTAAGCGAAACTACTTAATGAAGCATCCAGAAATCACCTTGCAAAGTATTCCCCATTTCATCCGTAGCAGACCATATTTATGACATCGACTGCCCCGTCTTATGTTCTTGTATCTCTGGCAGCTGAGTTGGGCTAGCCCTGCCCATACATCAACCTTGTTTTGGTACGGTGTTATCATGACCGAAAGATAACACGGCTTGAGTTAAGGGGGCATCAAATTTGTTGGTAGTTTTTGAGGTGATAAGAACCTATCTTGTGCTTATGGACTGTCATCGTATTTTTGAAGAAGGAATTTTCTTAATTTGCTTGTTCTTCGTATATTTTTGTTGAAATGTATATAGTTATTCGGGAAAATGTATGTTGTGTGTTTATGTAATGAGAAACTCGCAACAAAATATATTTATTTAAACCTTGTTGTTTTTATTCAATCGTTTCTTTTGTGAATAATTCTAATGAGATTTAAAGTATTCCTTCTAATTTCTCTATGATTTGGAAATGAATTCCGTTTGATTATATTTT
This sequence comes from Oedothorax gibbosus, assembly GCA_019343175.1. Lineage (NCBI taxonomy): Eukaryota > Metazoa > Arthropoda > Arachnida > Araneae > Linyphiidae > Oedothorax > Oedothorax gibbosus. The sequence continues at coordinate 398,574 of JAFNEN010000184.1, read as the reverse complement.
TAGTGTGAAAATTTTTAAACGGTATTAGCTTACATAAAAGGTTGAATTAAAATTAAGTTACCTCCTAAGGCAACGTTTTCCTTACAACTAAGATTCCTTTACAACTAAGGAAACGTTTTTAGATACATTTCACAATATTAAAAAAATTATTGAAAACTTATAGTTTACAGTGTTGTTTACCATACTGTCACACTCAGAAAAACTTGTGTTCACTTTTAATATAAAAATTGTGTTTTTCTGAGTTAGGACAAGTTGTTGTTGAAACAATGCAAAAAATGTGTCGTGAACAAATAATAATGCATGGCTAGCACAAAATTTGTGTTGAAGGCTCACCACGTAGATATTCTTCTTAAATGTAGTTCAGCACCTGCTCATTAATGTTTCGGATAAATAGCTATAATAAAGCTTAAATACTATATATTATGGACACAGTACAATTTTTGTCTTGTTGCAAAACAACTTGTAATAACGAGGAAAAAACACAATTTTTTGCATCGAAAGTCAATTTTTTTTCTTCCGAGGGTATGTTGTGGTGTAACGTTAGTTTATAAATGAGAAGGCAGTAAGGCTGCCAACAGTTTTATGGAGTAACACAACAACACATTTTTACAGCGTATTTACTCCTTTCAAAAGTTTTGTGCTTGGTTTCACCATATTAATTTTCCCTAGTATCTGCATCAGCATTGCGGTGAAATGTTTCACCATATTTTCCTTAATCGGTTAATCCATTTTTCCGGATTTGGAAACAAAACATGAAAACAACATGAACTTCGTGGAGGGTCGATTCCTTTTGTGGGCTCCTTATATTTTAGTTCAACAACGTTTCACTGTCATTTAATTGTCCCAAGTTGCATCACCGATTTCCACATAAAGTCTTGTTAGTCGCGCTCGCACAAAACCCATCATTTAAGTCAACCCAAAATCAAGCTAACCCATCAACCCTTAAACAAACCTTCACCCATGTAAAACGCAAAACCCAACTCAGTCATTAGGCCAAACACAGTCGCTCGCTTGTTCACTCAAAAGAAAAAAAACTCAAACCTCAAAATAACTCAACGCGTCCCTCTTTTCCGTTTGCGCGAGGGAAATGAGTTGAAATAAACGAAAAAAATACAAGATATATCTCGCTTTTTTTTTCTGTATAGTAGGATCGCTTACTTTATCGGTTCCGTTCATCGGTGCACCGATCCGTAGCTTTCTGTTGCCGTACGGTCGCCGGGAGGGCGCGGGGTGAGGGCGCCGCCGGGGCTACCCGCACCCTTTTCCGGGGGAGAGAGGCGGCACTTTGCGGTGGGGCTTTTTACGTTAATGCTTATCATCTGGCTAATTAAATGCAATTGTAGTGTAAGTCACAATTTGAAAAAGCATTTTTAATTTGGAAAAATAAATAAAGTTGAATGAAGCACGTTACATTATTTACTTGCAATAAGTGCATATAAGCTATTCCGCTAATTTTTATTTCGTTTAATGTTAAAAGTTGTTGTAATAATCACTTTTTACCGAGTGACTTATACTACACTCTTAAAACAAACGAGCGGTTTTAACTCAGTCTGAGTTAATTTCCACTCCTTTCCGTGCCGAAAATGCACTTCCCCTATAGGAGTGGATTTCACTCTTTTGTTTCAAGAGTGTACAGAAAGGGAAATTTTGCACGGAACTAGCCCTCATCACTCTAGAGGTGGACTTTGTTAGAACTTACTTGACAATTTATTTTTACACTTTTTCTTAATGTACTAATTTTTCAATTACGAAGACAATTTCAAGCTTTTCAGAAATCCCGATATCGAAGCTGCTGAACCACCTTTTTTTGCGTATACCGGTATACAATTGTAAAACTAAGTTTAATAAATGTACGTTTAATTTCGGTTTGAATGTTAGAGTAAAAAGCTACTCAACGTTGAAAAATCACACAAAAAAAACTCTAACAACGACAGTATTACAACACCAACTTAACAAAGATTCTTGCGGGTGGCATATTACGTGGTACTTCATATACACCAAGCAGCCATTTGGCCCTTAAATCCCATTTCCAATATAAGATCTAGTGGAAAACATGCTCCATATGAAAACTTTCCCTAGTCTCCTCTAATGGGCAATGATATAACTTTTAAGTTGTGTGAGATTATTTATCACATTTCCCTGACATTAAAAATACTGCTGTTATTTTTGAATTAATATTGCTGTTATTTTGAATTAATATTGCTGTTATTTTTGAATTAATATTGCTGTTATTTTTGAATTAATATTGCTGTATATTTTTGAATTAATATTGCTGTATTTTGAATTATATTGCTGTTATTTTTGAATTAATATGCTGTTATTTTTGAATTAATATTGCTTTATTTTTGAATTAATATTGCTGTTATTTTTGAATTAATATTGCTGTTATTTTTGAATTAATATCTGTATTTTTGAATTAATATGCTGTTATTTTTGAATTAATATTGCTGTTATTTTTGAATTTATACCTACTGCTATTATTTTTTTTTAATTAATACTGCTATTTTTGAAATAATAGTCATATTATTTTTGAATTAATACTGCTATTATTTATAAATTAATACTGCTATTATTTTTTGAATTAATACTGCTATTATTTTTTGAATTAATACTGCTATTATTTTTGAATTATTCGGGAATTAATAAGTATTTGTATAACATTTAATTACATTTATATTTAGGTAGATAACTTTCTTTTTTAACTAGTTAGTTTGTTAATTATTTAAAAATTTGTTTTAATATAATACATCCTTTTACTTTTGTGGAGATATATGAATGAAAATATTCTCAGATTCCCCGCTCGACTTTCAGCATTATTTATAATGCGCGTATAATGTGATATTTTCTGGATAATTTATCAATTTGTCATATCCTTTTGGGTATTTTTTAAATTTCCCGGGCATTATGAATTCAGTCATTTGATAACATTGAATAACGCCTATTGTTTTGTAACATAATCGAATCTTCTGAAAAATATCGGTGGATTTTAGTGAATAAGAAATATTTTTGTGATAATTTTCTTTAGGTCTATACTTTTTTTGCAGGACTGTATACATAATCGCATCTTCTGAAAAATATCTGTGGATTTCAGTGAATAAGAAATATTTTTGTGATAATTTTCTTTAGGTCTATACTTTTTTTCGCAGGACTGTATAAAGGGTCAAATCAATATACCAATGAACTCTAGAATCTTATCATCTATTCTAAAAAGAGAGTGTAGATAATCAGGATAAAGGGATTCCAGAATAACAACTTTCATAAATATTAAAGTTTTTTTATATTCTTAAAGATGAAATATCTGGATTAAAAAGCGACGAAATGCATTAGATTAAATGGATTTTAATATTTGTACATGCTAAAATTAAATTGCATATAACCAATCGTTCATATCTTCAATGCAAATGAAAAACTTAGCTTTATCGTTAAAACAAACAGGATTAGTGCTTTAAATCCCGATCTATTTCCTCTATGAATATTCTGAAATAGGTTCGATACTCTATAATCTATTCAATGCAAAAGCATCAACACATTTTATTCCGTAAATCCCAATAAAACAAAGATGAATAATGCGTAACGAAGCCTGACAGCGATATCTATCTAAACAACACATAGCATTTTCAGATGTCATGTAAATCTGAATGGTTTGCTTTGCACTGAGAAATCTAGTAGCCTCGGTTTGAAAAAGCTGTACGTATTGCATCAGTTTGATTTCTAAACAAAAGTGTCCTATTTGTACTGTTGTTTAATATGTCTTATCAATGAGACTCTTTTAAATAGAAAAAAAATTGCTATAGTTAAACTCATAGTTTCCTTGCACAGAAGCCACGACCAATGGGGCTATAAAACGCGCGGAGCAATCAGATGAAGAGGAAATTTTAGTTGTTTTATTTTGTTTTCATCTGATTGCTCCGCGCGTTTTATAGCTCCGCCCGTGGTCGAGGCTTCTGTGCAAGGAAACTATGAGTTTAACTACAGCAATAGGGATAAAAGAAAAGGTAAACTCAATTTTTCTTTCAACTTCGACGGTCTGTACATTATTTTACCAATTCTAAACAACTTTTAATTCACGAAACTCTCTCTTGAATCTATGTTAACAAGTACTGTTAGTTTTTTTTTTTCAGAATTTTCATCATTGGTGAAGAGCCCACTCTAGATATTACCCCGGTCATTTTCGATGAAAGGAAAGTAATCCATTCTGCACTGATATACAGTTTTAAATTGTCAATTTAGTTCCCAGAAATCCTGTAAAAAATACAGAAACTTTCTGTATTAAATACGGCACATTGCAGTTAAAAGAAGCTTTTCTCATTTAAATATTAGTTCGTTTTAAAATAGAGAAAAGGTTTCGAGTCAGGCGTGACTTGAACCCACAAATATTAAGTTAGAAGTAAAGCATCACATCAGCCAAACCATCTAATCTTTTGAGTTTGACAGATAGTAGCTGAAAGAAGCAATGCTGAGGACGTTAACGTATCCCCATACTAACATCGTTAAACCTATTTTGGAGTAAGTAGTTTTCAGCTCTAAACGAATTCAAGAAAGCGGTTAAAAACCGTAATGAAATCGGAATGGTTTTAAACCGTCAAAAGCATGGGAATTTATAAAATACTATAGTAGAGGAGAATATAAAATACTATAGTATATAGAAATAAGAACTATAGTAGAATTAATAGTTGTTCCCTCTCTAGTTCACGATTTTTTAATATTCCAGCTTCACACTATTGTTATTTTTTAAAATATGATTCTTAATAATACTTTTCTAATGATGCAATGTGGTTGTTTCATGTCGTCAAAACCGTCAAAAGCATGGGAATTTATAAAATACTATAGTAGAGGAGAATATAAAATACTATAGTATATAGAAATAAGAACTATAGTAGAATTAATAGTTGTTCCCTCTCTAGTTCACGATTTTTTAATATTCCAGCTTCACACTATTGTTTTTTTAAAATATGATTCTTAATAATACTTTTTTAATGATGCAATGTGTTGTTTCATGTCGGGATGCAACGTCCAACGGTTTGTTGTCAAAACTGTTAATGGAATTACTTATGTTTAGTATTTGAAATAGTCTAAGAATATTTTACTTATTAACTTTTTTAAATGCCATATCTTCTGTATGTTATTGTTCAAAACAATTTAAAGAACTTGCATAGAAGAAAAATTCTTATTTATTCGGTCATTTTGATAGTGAAACCGAAGTAACTAATGAAATCGCAGTACTTATTGAAAGCGAAGCAACCAATGAAATCTAGTACGGATACAAATGAAAACAAGAGCGTTACATCATCTGAAACATTCCCATTACAAAATTCAGCGTTGGTTTAAAATGTTAGTTACAACACATTTAAATCAGTGCAGCCAACTCTGACTTGATACGAATCTATTTGAATTGGCAATTTCCTTCGGACCACCCAAGGCGACTCCGTTGGCGACTTTTCGCGTGCTCCTTAAAAGGGTGATGACTACATTCAAAGGGCATGGATAAACGAGATCAAATCTGTTTATATTTATTCATAATCGAAATATGATTACAGGGCTGATTAAACAAACAAGTTTCTCGATATCGTATAATCCATTCTAAGTGACGCAAAAACATAAACAGCTGATGATTTGGTGGTAGCTGATGACCACCAGATGAGAAACCTATTATGCTGTCAAATATGCGCCCGAATTAGCATGATTGTACTCATCCGAGATTTATTCATTAGAATATATATAACTTCTTTTGTGTGTGCATCCAGTTAGGGCTGCAGAACCATTGTAAAAAATAGATAAATAAAGAAAAGCATCGCCAAAAAGCCATTTTCTGCTCACAATTAGAGAAAGCTGTATTTATACCTTCCCCTGATTTCGTAAAAAAATGTTGCATTTTAAGTGTTGTTTCCAAAGAAACATTCAATTTTTTAAAATAGGGGCACCTGGGGAAGAACGGTATACCTAATTGAACCTATATTTAAAACTTGATTTACTTCATTGACATTGCATACTTTACTTATTTATTTATTGACATATAGCATTTGTGCTGTTACTTACTGTTGAAATTGTATGCATTTATTTATAGTTAAACTCATAGTTTCCTTGCACAGAAGCCACGACCATGGGCGGAGCTATAAAATGCGCGGAGCAATCAGATGAAGAGAAATTTCATCCGTTTTATTTTGTCTTTATCTGATTGCTCCCTGCGTTTTATAGCTCCGCCCATGGTCGTGGCTTCTGTGCAAGGAAACTATGAGTTTAACTATATCCCAAATTGTATACAAACGTATAATTTTTCTCATGTACCTACAGTAAATCATGCTGTAATTTTCAATTCTCTCACTACAAATATCTTCAATATTAAAATAAGTAATTATCTAGTTCAATAGCTGCAGGTTGTCAATTTTATTTATCACAGCCTTTATTATCTTTGATAACTTACCTAATTGTTAGAAGTATTACTTAATTAAATACTGTTGCTTAATTGTTGCATTTTCTAATTTGAGAGCATATGATACGTGAGCAAAAGATTTTAATTGTTCACTATATTCCTTTAATAATCATTTATTTTTAATTGTTCATTAGTTTTAGTATTTATGTTCAATTGTTTATTATCTTTTATCGAAACTGCTAATTCTATGACACAATTTTTCAATTGTTTATTTTTTATTGATTACTTATTTTGAATTAATAGTTGTATTAGTGAACTCTAATTTTCATTGTCTATTTGGTAAAAGTAAAATGTTGAATTGTTATAATTAATAACCGCGTGCATACTGTGTTAAATATTTTTCTAATTTTATTTCTTTATTCAGTTTTCCCAATGATAAATAACTATATAATTAAATAAATATTTTTTAAACATTTTTAACCCTATTCAGATTCCTAATAGTTTTTTCTATAACGAAAATCAAATTAAATGAAAATTTTAAAAAATAGGCTTAATTCCCTAGTCACTTAATTCAGTATTCGCAATGATGAAAAACCAATATAATTAAATAATTATTTGTGCATATTTTTTAATCCGATATTCAGATTCTTGATAGCTTTTTCTATCAAAAAAAAGCTTATCAGATAAAAATTAAACTTAAATCCTTTTTCTTGAACTACAATCACGAATATGCCCCCATTAAACTCTTATGCATGCAGCACTTTAGCCAAAGCTTCCATGTTATCGCCAAACCCGAGAATTCGTTCTGGCTAACATGCGTGGAGAATCTGTTGGTTTATGCATAACCCCGGGATTACGACATTTAAATTGGATGCGTTAAGATTGATTTCTCGGTAGGCGATCATCCGAAAGTGTTGTAAACAAGACGGACATCAGGGATGCGCTCAGCAAATGATGGATCGGTTGATCTCATGACGCGGGGTTTCGACCTCCATGGGACCGATTTTAAATTCGAATTTCGAATTGTTCCATTCCCCTAAGCCATTTTTTTTTTCGTAAGTGGATTTAGAATCAACGACCTGTAGAAAATTGATCGAGAATCCAATAGTAAAATAAAAGGTAAGGTAGATCCTACATTAATAGAATGGATATACTCGGAAAAAGAATCGCGTTCTTAAACAGCACAAGTAGTGTAAAAATGTCAAGTTTTCAATATGTGTTGTTTCAATACATTAATTTTGTTGATGTCATACGAACACAAATTTGTGTCATTCCAAACAGATTAGACGATAATTATATCCATGCGCGATTGACAAAAAACTGTAAACTATACATAATTTTTCATAATATGCATACAAATTTATGACATTCATTTTGCAGTACCGTAATGTATATTTTTTAAGCTTTAGTACAGCCGTATTTAAGCTTTAGTATAGCCATATAGAAGAATGTTTTGCATGTAATTAAAAAAAAATAATGTTTAATATTTGAGGAGGGGCACGTCGATTTAGTGGATTTTGAGATTTTGGTACGTTATTTTTTAATACAAATAAATAAATCAGCTGTAATTAAAACAAATAATAAAAACAGCGATTATAAAAATACGATTAATATAAAATATATAATGCCGATTAATAAATAAAAATCAGCAGATTAATAAGTAAAAATCAGCTGATTAATAAATAAACATCAGCTGATTAATAAATAGAAATAAACCGATTAATAATAAATTTATAAATCAGCTGCTTCGGTATTTAATATTTCAAAGCCTGAGTACTCTAGTTTACGATAGAAAAGTTAGCATTAATACAAATTGTAAACTGAAGTTTTGAAGTGAATTCTACAAAGATTCACGTATCTTGGCGCGAGGTGGAGTCTATAAATACACTCTCATCCTTCTTGATAAAGAGAACAATCCGATGAGTGTTATAGAGGAACCGCATGCCACCTGGTTATATCGTCGAGCAACTGTTCCTCCATCTCCAATTCGAATGTTCTATCAAGACCTTATCGCGCGATTTAACTCTACGCGATATACGCCTTGTTCTATATCCATCGTAAGCGAGTAGAAAAATGGCATGACAACTGTCACCATATGCTATCAATGCGTCGGTCATATTTTTTTAAGGGGGAATGGGCGCGCTAAATCGCGGGTCTCCAAACTCAAGGGCCTCAGTGTTAATCCAAAGGCGAAAAAACTATTTTCTCTGACATATTTAACCGGCTGTATTGAATATTTTTACAAACGTTTTTTTTTTTAAATAATAAATGTAGATAACTTACAGGTCTCTATCTTCCCACTTTTTGAAATTGCTTCGAATATTTTGTGTAAAATTATTTATTGAAAATTAAAAAAAATATTCGAACCCATTTCAAAAAGTGGGAAGGTCGGGACCTGTAAGTCAGCTACATTTATCACATAAAAAAAATCCGCTTGTAAAAATATTCAATACAGCCGGAGAAATGTGGCAGAGAAAATATTTTTTTTCTCCATAAGATTAACACTGATGCACTTTGCTTTGGAGACCCCCGGTCCAGCGCGCCCATTCCCCCTTAAAAACAACAGTATATGTATATTTAAATTGCTGATAGGGAGTTTTTTACTTGGCGAAATTCTATTTTGATATACAGTCGAACCCCGTTAACGGTAACTCGAAGGGAGCGCCGAAACATTTCGTGTGAACCGAATTTCATATTAACCATCAGGAATTTTTTTTTACGTTGAACCAGTAAATAGTTTTTAAAAAATATCATAGAAAAATTATTCTAATTTTATAATGTATTACACTAATAATACGTGTATACAATTGGTAAATCATTGAATAAATTTCCTTTAGAGTAGTACATACTATAGAAAAAGTGTGAAAATTTTTAAGGAACAACAATTAAGAACAATGCATAGCTGCAAAATGCAAATTAAACGAGTCAACTTCTGAATTTTTTGTTAAGCGAGATTTCGCCAAAATAAATACGCGTTAAAAAAAAATTCTCAAGGATTTATAGGCGAGATTAAACGAAATTTTGTGTTATGCAAGTTTTCGACTGTACTATATAGAAGCTTTTTACAAGTCGTGGGTTTATCCTTTACATTTGGATGTAAACCGTAATTGCTTATAACTTTATAAATATTAAATGGACTACGTTTTAAAAAATCTGGTTTTCAGATACAAGTGGATAGGATTAAAAATGCAAATAATGATTCAAATAACATATTTAATATTGGTATAAATGGGATTATTTCGAATCAATGAATCGAAAGAAAGCGCGTGAAAGCAAACTATGCTGGAGTATTTTATGAGACTTATGTCAAAAAATTTATACTCTATCTCTAGGAAAAATAATCGAAAATAGAAATCTGCCCGAGATGCACCATCTTTACCAAGATATAAGTATTAAAAATTATATTTTTCCAGGTGTCACAAAATGGTATTTAAAACACCAATTTTTTTTTAATTTTTTTAATGAATTTTTTTTAATGAAATGAATATAATAGGTTAAGGGTAATAGGTAATAATATTTTTCCAGGTGGCCCAAAATGGTATTTAAAACACCAATTTTTAAAAAAAATGAAATAGGTAATAGGTTAAGGGTAATAGGTAATAATATTTTTCCAGGTGGCACAAAATGGTATTTAAAACAACAATTTTTTATTTTATTTTTTAATAATATTATTTTTATTATATTTATTTTATTTTTATTTATTTTTTTTATTTATTATTATTTATTTTATTTTATATTTATTTTTATTAATAATATTATTTAATTATTTTTTATTAATATATTTTTAATAATATTTTTCCAGGTGGCCCAAAATGGTATTTAAAACACCAATTTTTTTAAAAAAAATGAAATAGGTAATAGGTTAAGGGTAATAGGTAATAATATTTTTCCAGGTGGCACAAAATGGTATTTAAAACAACAATTTTTTATTTCATTTTTTTAAAATGAAATAGGTTATAGGTTAAGGGTAACAGGTAATATGTTTAATGAAATAGGTAAAAATATCAAGGTATTTTGCGTAATTGATTGAAAAAAAACGTTGAATACTCCATCTACAAGTATGTTTTTGGGCACACGGTAGTACAATGCATTGGAATAGTTTATATAAAGGATAACTAAATAAGATCTGTCCTTATCTATAGAGACATGGCAGTGAGATGAATGAATAGAGAAACAGCATGAAAAATTGAGATGTTTCTACTTGTGCAGCTCGAAATGGGTGTGCCGATTCTATACATTAGAATGAAAAGGTGGCAACTCAATTCTTAACCGAATAATTCAAATTCAATCCAGGTTGGGCCGTAGTGAGCCTAGTGGTCAGCGTCTCGGTCTCGGGATCGGAAGGTCCTGCGATCGAGTCCCGGTACCACTGAAGACCTACCGAGTATATGCGGAGTACGTGCTCGTTAAATCTGTTGGGTCCGAAAGTCCTCTAAGTTCCCATACCAAATCAATACCTCTGGGGGTGACAAGCCAATTATGGGGATCCTCTAGTTGGCCTCTGTCTCTAAAAATTAGATGGATCCACTTATGTGTGTGTGTTGTCTGTTGTGTCTGTCTTACTTGACGAAGGTTTATAAGCGGGTCGCTGACCAAGCACACAAACCTGAATATATATGTCTACCAACCAACCAACCAATCCAGGTTGGGGCCCGGGTGGTCTAGTGGGTTTGATCGCAGCCCATTACGCTAACAGTCTGTGCACTCTACCGGGTGCGGGTTCGATTCTCGCCATCACGCTGGGCGTACTTTCTCTCTCTGTGTCAGTAAAGGTTCTGTCTATGTTCGTCTTACTTGGCCGAAGGTTTATAAGCGAGTCTCTGATCAAGCACAAAAACTGGAAAATACATGTACCAACCTGCCTACCTTCTCTCTATGTTAATCTAATGTAAAAAAATATTTTCCAAGCCAAATAACTCCGGCTGTACGGAAATTTTTTACAGATGGTTATTTTATATGATAAATCTATCTGACTTAAAAGTCTCTATATACCACTAATTAAAATTGTTTCTAATTTTTTTAATAAATAATTTTACAACATAATATTTGAACTAATTTCAAAAGTGGAATTACAGAGCCCTGAAGCCAGCTACATTTATTGCCATTTCCACTAAAACGTTACTCCCATTCCTCCTGTAGAAAAATTTGAAAATGGTACATATTGCAAAGCTATTGACATGAGTTAGCAAATTTTTAGTTTCAGGTATAAAAATATTTCTTTTAGAGGCAAAATTTTAATCAGATTATGATTGAAAAGTGACAAATATTGCAAATTTTCGTTTCTGTAATTAAACTTCTCTTGTTCTGAGGCACAGAGTTGGCTCAATTGGTCCAATAAACTTTTACTAAGTTGATATTTTTGTCCTTTTCCACTCTCATTCTAATTTTCAAATTTTTTGGTGTGTGCTTTGATGGTTTCGTATCAGATATTCATATTTTTTTTGTTTGGTAACTTTTTGTCCGTTCATCTTTTCCTTTACTCCTCTCATAACCCTCATTATATGTTCTGTTCTAAACGTTAGTTTTTTTTTTGTTTGATAGGTATGGTATCATAGACCATTCTTTAAAATTTTTGTCTGTCTGTCCCTCCTCCTTTTATCTCTCTCCTACTTCCAGAATTTCAAAATTCATTTTTTGTTTGAAGACAATTTCATCAGAGAACTACCTTTTATATAATTTGTGTCCGTCTGTCGTTTCATTTGAATATGTGTGCATTAAAGTAGTAATAAGAAAATATACAATTTTGGTGTTTAAGAACTTTCTTGTTTACATTCGTGTCACACCACTGAAGTGAATGGGAATTATTCCCGCGTTTTATCCGGGGCGCCTCCATTAATTCCGGGCGAGTGCTCCACACCAGAAGATCGATGTCCGGGGCATCACGGGAAGAGATAGCGACGTCACGATGACGGATGGCCGACCCCGCCCACGTGACGTCATCTGTCACGCCGTTGGTCAGAGACAAATGACGTCCCGCATAATAAATGAGCAGCCGCCATCTTGGCTTGATGGATTAAGGAGGACGTAATTTAGACGTCATTTATTCCGCGTTCTGGAAATTAGATAAGCTTTATTTCTCTTTTCTCTCCAAACAGGAGAAGACAAAAAAAAATGGCAGGATTGAAAAGGGTGTTCTAAATGTAATGGGCGGGAAAAACAAAAGGTCCCATTGTGTGGGCTCCGAGATTAAAGCGTCCGCCATTTAAAAAGGTTTTCAACTTAAAACACGCATTTAATTACGCGTTCTTTTCTTTTTCGGCTGGCGCGTTTTTCAACTTGTTGGCGTTATAATGAGTGGCGAGTTGATTAAAGGTCGGCCATATGTCGCGCTGAAAAGCGTTCCCGAATTTATCTTGATTAAGTATCTGCATTGTTCGCACGTGATGCTCCATACTGCGACGAATTGAAATTTATTGAGAGCGTTCCGTCGCTTGAATCATTTGTTTTCCCGAATGATTTGAAAAGTATCGCATCCATTAAGTGCTACTGCATGTTTTTAATTTAAATTGAACATGGATAGCTCATGATTACTTGTTCATGTTGAACATGTAAGCCTGAGTTTAATTCCTCGTAGAAAGAGACAACTGTTTGTTAGACTGAGTTTTAATTGATAAGACGCTTGTTACATTAATCAAAAACTATATAGTTAGTAGTTAATTATTTACTATTAATGTAGGTGGCGTTTAAATAGGTTTCGCGCGCCAAGGCTGTCTAATTCAGCAACATGTTACCTTGAGTTCGATTCCTCGTAGAAATAAACAATTGTTTGCCCGACTGAGTTTCCATTGATAAGAAGCATGTTAAATTAATCCATAACTAGATAGTCAGAAGTTAATGAATCAGTGCTAATATAGGAGGCACTTAAATACCTGACAAGACTGACTTTGTCATCTTTCACCATTTCGACCTATCTGACGCTGCTGTCTTCCACTTATTGCTTCCAACACTCTTCAATGAATTTTCAACATAGTCCAGTCATTCTTGTTAATGACTATCTCTCTTTCCTTTAGGATTTTAAAAAACTATTTTTTAATTGCGTTTTGTGCACTTCACTTAATTGGCTTGTTCCATGTGACGCAGTTCCTTACATCTTTCATTCCTCCAATTCCTTCTATCTCTGCAGCTATTGGTTCTCTGTTCCTACGTTATGTGGATTCACCAATCAAAGTTCGAGACAGAAGAGAATTTATATTCATTCAGCTTTTCTGTTGTTGTCTTTCAAAACCAAAAACATGTCATTTAAAAGTCTACACTACCGAAATGACTGATCTATAAAAGGCACGTCATTCTTTTTGGAGCAATTAGCAATCCTACTCTGAACTAATACTTAATAATGACTGTATCAGGGTATTTTGAAATGAATACGACTGCTACTCTAATTAGTTGAACACACGTCACAAACTCATTAATATTCATAAAGAACAACAGTCATTAACTCGAGGTCGTAGGAGTTGAGCTAATTAGTTTTGAAGTGCTTGGTCGGCGTTTATTGACGTAGTAGTGAAAAATAGTTTTTGAGTTTTTACCATTCTTGTTTTGTTAAATTAACGTCGCACGGGATCTAGACTCTGAACCCCCAGATTTAAAAGTTCATCAGTTCCATATACAATACTACTTGAAGAGTATATTTGCAAAACCCATATTCGCCAAAGTAAGATATAGGGCCGGTTTCGAGTTTTTAATATTGGTACACTCTTAAAACAAACGAACGGTTTTAACTCAGTCTGAGTTAATTTCCACTCCTTTCCGTGCCGAAAATGCACTTCCCCTATAGGAGTGGATTTCACTCTTTTGTTTTAAGAGTGTACGTTCAGTCAAACGAAGTCGCCAATGAACGTGCGGGACCCTATTTCTTAGTTATACTTTGGAGAATGTGAGTTTAGCCACTACATCCCTTCAATTATTTAAGCCATTTTATTTGTCCATTTACGATTCATTTATAACAAAGCTTAGCATCACAATTTTACTCTCCGCACTACTTAGATGATGGGTGCCCGCGTGGCCTAGTGGGTTAGATCACAGTCCATTACGCTAACTGTCTGCTCACTGTAACGGGTGTGAGTTCGATTCCCGCCTTCGCTCTGAGTGTAATTTCTCTTTGTGTTCAGTAAAAATTCTGTCTTTGTTCGTCTTACTTGACGAAAGTTTATAAGTGGGTCTCCAATCAATCACACAAACCGGATATTGGAGAATGGGGAGCCATGGCCATAAGGGAGACTTGGCCCACCTTTAAATTTTAGTATTTATTTTAGCATTTTCTCAATAGATGGTAGTCAAAGCTACTGTTGTCAGCAGATAGCCACCTTAGTTTAATTGAGCTACTTTTTTGCATTGAGGAGAAAATAAAAAAAAGAAAGTTTCTCACCCCAAATAGTAAACATTTTAGACATATTTTGTAAGATTTTTTCAGAAAAACAAATTCAATTAAGTTTAAGTATATGGTATTTTTAAAATACTGTTATATTAAGGTTTTATTTTAGCTATAAAGTTTGTGCAATGAAGTAGGCTTCAAAGCACCATGTGCCATTCCTTACGAAATGTCTAGGTGGGGAGGGTTGGCCACTCTATGTAAGGGAGGGTTGGCCACTGGACGAAGGCTCCCTAAGTGAACTAGTTATGAAAATCTATACATAATGTTTATCAAATACACGGT
Organism: Oedothorax gibbosus; assembly: GCA_019343175.1. Lineage (NCBI taxonomy): Eukaryota > Metazoa > Arthropoda > Arachnida > Araneae > Linyphiidae > Oedothorax > Oedothorax gibbosus. The sequence goes on along the minus strand of JAFNEN010000184.1, from coordinate 383,551 downwards.
TAATAATAACGTATGATTATAACTTTATGAAGGTAATAGATTGATTATTATTTGTACTTGTTTAGAATAAAACGAAAACCTCAACTAAATCAAACTTATAATTTATGACCAAATATCAAACTTTTTCTGCAAAAATTATATAAGTTATTAATTCAAGTATAATAATACTCCAGATTAATATTAAGATGTTATCAGATTTTTTCTTTATAGGGGGAGGGGGGACAAGTAGCTTTCAAAGTGCGCTTTGACTTTGACTTTTACATTATGCCGTTAAAATAAAAAAAATTCAAACTGAGGCTTATATCTTGTGCATTTTAATGTGTGTACAAACTGAATAAAATATATTTAACATAAATATAAAAAATTATTTGTTACGGACAATATTAGAATTTTTAATTCATACAATACTAGAAAAATGTATTACTCTAAATATTACGGTAAACATGATTTTTAAATAAGTTCCAGAGTGTTGAATTATAATATAATTTTTTTTTACATTTAATGTTTACAAATTTAATTTGAAATATTTATTATTTTTCCCTTTAAAATTAGGCATTTTTGCATGGGCCAAGTCTTCCTTAAAATGGGCCAAGTCTACCTTAATAAGGGAGACTTGGCCAAGTTTCTAGGTTTTAAAAAACAATATGTTTAAAAAAGAACAAGAAGTTCATAAAGAACTAAAATAGCCTACTTTCCTGTTACTTAAATACTTACTGAAGTTCTAATCGGGAAAAAAAACTAGGTTCCTAAAGTAAATATCATCAACAGCCGTTTCTACACTAGATTTATACACATTAGAAAAAAAAATCGAAACACAGCACCCAGCTATAATTTAAACTTCTAAAAGCCGAAATCAACTATTTTCCTTAATATTCTTTCGTAAATTAATTAAATATTATTTATCATCTGCTCGTGATTTATTTGTAGTTCGAAGAATAATTAAATATTTATTAATAACAAAAGTAATGAAAACTACTCCGAACTGCATTAAAAAATAAGAAATGTAAATTAAAACTAAGCATAATTGCATGCAAAAGTATCCTTGCCGCTTTCTTGGTAGATAATTAATGAATAATCAAAGAATCGAATTGTGCTACACTTTATGACGTCTTCCAAACCTGATTCATGAAAATATTATTTTGCTTCAAATATGTTTAAATAAATAAAGTTTCTCATGCCATTGTTGATTTGGCAACAGTGATTTAAATGACTCAAAATTGAATTTCAATGCTAATTCAATGGGAAATTCGCCGACAGATAGTAGATTTATGTCCTTCCGGACGTACAGACAGACGGACAAAAAGTATGAAAGTTTGGTATCTGAGGTCATAGCTTTCTAACAAAAAAAGAATTTTTAAGATCCGATGGATAGAACCGATTTTGGAAGGGGGGTACGGACAGACAGACAGACGGACAGACAGACAGACGGACATCGACCGCATGTCAATACCTACTTAATTCTTTCGAATTAAAAAAAGAAAAGTAGGCTAAAAATGCGGCTATAACTGAAATGTGAGTTTTCTGTCATCTAGTTTTCATTATTGAATAATTACTTTAGCTAAATCCAGTGTCTCACTTGACCGCTTTAGCAAAGGGACCAGTCAATGTACCAAAACCCAGGGACAAATTAAGAGAAGATAAATCCATATTATAAATATCAAAAGCTAATATTTTATGGAAGAAATTTGTTAAGATATAGTGTCAGTTAAATTTAAAATTCAAATGAATGTAATTTTTAGGTAAAAAGTGTGGTAGTTTGAGCACTAAACTAAAAATTTGACTTTCAGGACAGGGGACGGTAAGGAATTTTCGGCAATGTTTAGTGTCCTAAAATGTTTTTGGAGTTTCTTTGTTTTAAAATACCGTTGGATAATTATAAAACGACCAGTCTATTAGTATAATAAAAAAATTGAAAGCCAAGTATTAATTTTTTCATAAATTATGCCTAAGGGACTAAAACTAAAAAAAACCTAAAACTCCTCGGCGCAACAGCCCGTTACTAGGCCAAGGCCTGCCGTGCCCATTTCAGTTTCGTGATCTAGGGGGTGCTAGGCATATGTCCCGGTAAGGTGGTCAGCCTCACGTGGAACCCCCAGTGTTTAGTTCCCAAGCATGCTTGATACCCCCATGCTTGGTATGCCCAAGGGACATAAAATTAAAAATTATGGTAGAATTCCCCACGTACTCCAAGTCTAATAAAGGCCAGGAATTGTGATATATGTTTTAGAGAATTAGGGGACATTTGTCATAATGTCGATGGCTGGGTTAGGTTAAATTATCTGTGTACTAGAGCTACACAAGGGATATTGAAGATATATCTTGAACTAATCATGGGGGGGGGGGTGCTTATAACTATCATGATGGAGAGGGTAATCGATTGCCACAAAATAAAAATTCACATAATATACAAGTCACCGATATTAAGGGTACAACCGTGCAACTCCGTTATATAAAGCTAGCAATATTTAAAACATAAAGAAACAGCGGCTCAGTAGCTGAGAGGTATTACGTGTCCGCCTCATAAGCTCAGGTGTGTGGGTTTGAGCCCAGGCTGAGTCGTCAGATTTTCTGGATGGGAAAATCGAGAGCACGCATGTCAATATGATTATGTGGCATGTAAAAGATCCCTTGAGCACCCATTTGGTTTGGGTTCTCTTGGAAATATTAAATCTTGGCATACTTTAACATCCACAAAGAACTCAGATTCATTGTAAGTCGCTTACATGGTGCCACAAAAAAATGGCTCTCAGTTCTGTGGAATATGCCGAGTCTGCAAAGGCGTAGCCGCCAACAAAGAAGTTCCAGTGAGAAAAAAAAAACATAAATAAACATCATGAAGTAAATAATTAAATTAAATCTGTGTTTTTATCGTGAAATCAACTAAATATTTATCCAGATTTAAAAATAACGATGTAACTTAAACGTCATTGGCCATTCATGGTAAACATGTATGCAACAAATAAAGTCAAGGTTTTTAATTACAAATACTGCATCTAAATAGAAAAAAAATTACACTGAATCATAGAAAACCGAAACCAATTGAAATAATCGAGTTGCATATCTCAAAACGATTACATTTAATTGAAAGTACAAAGATTTTCCGATATTTTAAAATTTAAACTAAACGCAATAATCCTAACTCTAATATTCAATACCTAAGTTAAAACAAGAATTATTTGATCTATGAATATAATAATAATAAAATATGTGTCAAGGTCTACAATTAACCTGAATGTTTTGGCTATTTAACATTACTTAAGGTAATATAACGCTTAGTAATCCTTTTACTATTCATGTTAATCCTTTGATTAGTTAGTTAGAATTGTGAAAAGCATGGATGCATTCGATTTAACTGTAATTGTGTATAAAGCTTTTATAAGAATCAAACAACATTTGTTTTATACATACTATTATTTTGTTTGGAAATAAAAATGACAATTTCAAATAACCTTAACCAATTTTTAGTTCTAGTGAACTTAACCTAGTTAAAACTAGGGTAATAACAATAAAATAACAGACATAGGATACAAAAATTGATTAGATTTGTTTAATGTTTTCTTCAAATTTTTCTTATTAAAATAGCAAACACCTTTTTCAATGAGAATTTCTTTATTTATACTAAAATTATTAATTTTACTGAACCCATATTTTGCATTCATTTTGACGAGTAATAGCACTAATTTAAATATATAAAGACAAGGAAAATTTTGGATAAATATATGGTTGATAGGTTTAGTAAACTTTCTCAACTTATAGATATAGTTACACAGATTTAAATTTACAATAGATATTTCGTAACCCATTACATTAGTTAATAGATGGGTCAAATGTGGGTGTATTTTTTAAACTGCTTCGTAAAAATTAATAATCTTTGTTTTTTAGTTTACGTTACGTTCATCTCATTAAAAAAGCAGTTTGGTATGTAAGTACATTATATTTAAAGAAGTCTTATTGCGTTTTTTTCCGACTGTCTAATTTGCCATCAACACCAATTTTCTAATTCTTGGAAATACGTACAATCTGAGAACTTAAAAAAAATCGCTACCAAGGACATTTTTTTACTCATTTCTGTACATCGTTTGCGTCTCATCTACCAATTTAATTTCAGATTAGACTACGAGAACGGAATTGGGGAGCTTTTCGGAAAGGAACCAAGCAACAATAAAATAGAATTTGCAACTATCTATAATATACTGAATGGATTGCTCCTAGTGCTAACGGATCTCAAAAAGAGTGACCAATTCTGGCTCCAGCTCATAAAGCTTGCGCAGTAGCAAAAATTACATCATTCGGCGACAAATTTAGAACTTTATCGCTAAATTATGGTAGCTGAGCGTTAACAAATAAAAAAGGAGCAAAAAAACCAGTGCCAAATTCGGAGAAGAAGTCAAATAATTGTCTCCAGGTATCAGGATTCGGTCGCGTTTTCTCAATTTTGAACAATCCATCCAGTATATATTAGTGTATCAATACTCATTACAGCGATAAAGTTGTAAAGGAGAATTGATGAATCGTCAAAAGGAGCCAAAAATCTGCTCCAAAATTGGAGAAGTGTCTATAGAAATGGCAACGTTCATGTTTTCTACAATTTAGCAGTCCATCCAGTATACATAGATGGCTGGGTAAGAACTAGGATAGCAAATGGACAACTAAAACACGTCACGCCTACGGTGACGACACATCTACGTCAAACGTTGTCTTATAACCACAAAAAAACCCACCCGTCAGCTAATTCGTCCAATTTAGAACGGCTGAGCCTACGTTAAACATTGCTTCTAACCCGCAAACAAACCATGCTCGTACCATTTGCATTGTCCATTGATATATTTGCAGATTTTCTGCTGGACAACAAGGATGGTTTTAGAATGATTTAAGTTCTTCCTTTGTAACTTCAGGTATTCATTTATTAAGACCCTGTTGCTGTTTGATGTCCACAAAGGCCAGTAGTGCTAGCCAGGTCCATGATGTCGTACACCCTCGAAAATTCCAACACCATAAAAAGGTCGTCAGTTATATCTCTCTTGGACGGACCCATGCCAATACCACCTACAGTCCCTGGACAAATTATTAGACGCACTGCAAGATTTCATGTATCAATCAATGATGAACAAAATACCTTTAGAAGGACATTTGTGTTCCTAAACTTAAGCTATTGAATAGAAAATACTATCTGCTATACTGAATACATATATCGACATCTTTTTTAATGATATGGCATTCTTTGGTATGTTTTCATCATTACTTAAAAAATAGAGTGCGTCTAATAATTTGTCCAGGGACTGTATATTAGAAAACCGAAGAACTAAGCAATATAACGTCAAACTAGTAGACCTATTTTGAGTAGTTGACCAATAGGGTGACCCGGGGTAATTATTGGACAGGGCCCAAAAACCGTAATGCATCATAATTTATTACGTAGCTAGCAAACCAAAATGTGTTAATTGCATATCTAGCAATCCTCTGATTAATTATTGGGATGAGATTAGTACTTTTTCTCAAAAAAATATATTAATAACCCAAAGCATTTAAAAAAAAATTATTTAAACCTTTGTTCAAATCATTGGTCGAAACTACCGAATCGGTCCACGAAAAAAGACGTCAAGCATCTTATTTCGCTGGCCTTCAAATCTAGGTGGTATTGCCTAGACTTGCGAGATCAGACGAAGCCTGCTCAATAAAACAATGGGAATGTTTCAGATGATGTAACGCTCTTGTTTTCATTTTTATGTGTACTGGATTTTATTGGTTGCTTCGTTTCACTAACAAAATGACCGATATCGATGAAAAGAATTTTTTCTTTTCATGCAAGCTTTCTTTAACAAATGATTGGAACAACCAACAACGCAGCAAGAAGTTGGTATTGAAAAAATTTAATAAGTAAAATATTCTTAGAAAACTGATTTTCGATTACCAAAACATAATTCCAGGAAACACATAACAACAAAACATTGGAGCTGTTGCCATCCACGACGTGAAACAACACCATTCGTGCAAATTTTGAAGCTCTTGAAGTAATGAAACTACTCCGAACTGCATTAAAAAATAAGAAATGTAAATTAAAACTAAGCATAATTGCATGCAAAAGTATGCCTTGCCGCTTTCTTGGTAGATAATTAATGAATAATCAAAGAATCAAATTGTGCTACATTTTATGACGTCATTCCAAACTGATTCATGAAAATATTATTTTGCTTCAAATATGTTTAAATAAATAAAGTTTCTCATGCCATTGTGGATTTGGCAACAGTGATTTAAATGACTCAAAATTGAATTTCAATGCTAATTCAATGGGAAATTCGCCGAAAGATAATAGATTTATATCCGTCCGGACGTACAGACAGACTGACAAAAAGTATGAAAGTTGGGTATCTGAGGTCATAGCTTTCTAACAAAAAAAGAATTTTTAATATCCGATGGATAGAACCGATTTTGGAAGGGGGGTACAGACGGACATCGACCGCATGTCAATACCTACTTTTTAATTTTTTTAATTCTTTCGAATTAAAAAAAGAAAAGTAGGCTAAAAATGCATTATATATATTATCACTATTATATACTTGTTGCCAATAAAATTTCCTTTGATATGTGCTATCATATGAAATTTTTAGTGTAAAAATAAAATTTATAAAAATAAAATTCTGAAACTATGGCCAAGGCTCCCCAGTCTCCAATAATACATGTACCAACATACCTACATACCTACATAGATGATGTACTCTGCACAGTTCTGATTTCCTTCTTTAAACATAAATATACTCGTAATTACAAAAAAACACCAGTATTTTTATGACTGTTGAAATATTTTGTTAATTTAATGCCGCATTAAAATGCAATTACTTTGTCGAGGAATTTTATTATTTTTAATCCATTAACGACTATGTGAACACCATTAACTCCTTCATTTCCAAATAAAAACGTAAGCTTTAAGTTTTTTTATTCGTTTTTTGTTTAACTTAATTTTGCCTACATAAACTACAACGGACTGTGGCCTTCAATTGTCTTATATTTTGTTTATTTCGATAAACTTAATCTCATTCGAGAAAAAATGCGTCTAAAACAATCAGGCCCGTTCCGTACATTGTTGCCATCACAAAAAGCGTTAACATTGCAACTACTTTAGCAAATTTTTTGATAAAACCGTAAATACGATATTTTTCATGTCGTGTGTGAAAGCTCCAACTGATTTAGCATTGTGTTCATGCACCATCATGGCAAAAATTAACCGCAGTGTGTGAAGCGGGCATAAAAGTGGCTGCAACTTACAGCTTACAACTTAGTTTTTGGTGTCACGTCATCTCCCTTCCTATTGAATGCAACGATATCTCATCACCTTGGACTAGAGAGGTTTCAGAGAGAGGACATGGCATTTACAATGGGAAAGTTAAAAGAAGGGTTCTATGTGGATAATTTGATCACAAGCGTCGAAAACGAAGAAGAATTTAAAGTGCTACAGAGTCAGGCGAGAGAAATAATGGAGGCTGGCTGCTTTGACCTTCGATGTTGGACTACTACACCCACAGATGCTATGGGTGACCAGTCTGTACTGGGCTTGAGATGGAATAATGCTGATGAGTTGGCTTGCGCTTTGCCTAAAGTGGTGATTGATCCAAAAGCAACGAAGAGAAGTTTGCTGTCAATAGTGAACAGTGTTTATGATCCTATAGGATTCTCCTGTCCTGCCATGCTGTTCCCCAAATTAATTTTACAGGAAGCTTGGAGAAAGGATATAGGTTGGGACGACCCCCTTCCGAAAGAGCTTCAAGTGGAATTTAATAGGTGGGCAAAACATATGGATATGATAAAGCTGTGCACTATCCCAAGAAGAATGTTCCGTGGTGAAGTTGCCGAAGCTTCTTTGCATGTTTTTTCCGATGCTTCAGCCGTGGCGTATGCATGTTGTATATTTCTACGCTGTAAAGAACAGGATAGGGCTTTCATAAGTTTAGTTTCAGCGAAATCAAGAGTTGCGCCAATGAACCGACCTACTATTCCAAGAATGGAGTTACTTGGAGCTGCAATAGCTGCACGTTTACATAAATCTACGATGGAAGCGCTAAATTTGCCTTTGAAGACCTTCTTCTGGACTGACTCTATGGTGGTTCTGGCATGGATAAAGAATAAGGAGCCCTGGAACACCTTTGTTGGAAATAGAGTAAAAGAGATTAGAGTTCTGACCGATACCGACAGCTGGAGGCATGTTCCTGGCGACCTTAATCCTGCAGATCTACCATCGCGTTCGTGCACTTGGCATGATCTTTATGAGAAGAGATGGTGGGAGGGTCCTTCGTGGCTGCAAGAACCAGAAACGTCTTGGCCAGCATCACAGTTGGTTTGTCCTGGGGAAGCGCTGCTAGAACGCAGAAAGGTTATAGTAAGCGCGTCAAGTTTACAGAAAGAAATATTAAGTAGCAGATTTTTGTATTTCTCCAGTTACCCTATGATAGTACGCATGGTTGCATGGATATTCAGGTTTTGTCAAAATTCCAGGAAAGGTCAAGAAAAGATCAGAGCTACCTTGACAAGTGAGGAATTTGGAAGGGCTGAAACCGCTATAGTAAAGATGATTCAAAATGAGTGGTCAGTAGAAGGAAAAGAAAAATATGAAAGATCTATGAAATTCTTCGTGGTCGATGGCCTATGGAAGATACAAACGCGACTCATTTACGGAGAAGATGATGCTGAATTTCAATCTCCTACGGTCCTGCCTGATCATGAAATAACAAGGCGTCTAATAGAGTACACCCACAGGAGACAAAATCATGCTGGTGTACAGACGACCCTAAGCCAACTACGTGAAAGATTTTGGATTCCTAGAGGCCGAAGAATTATTCGCGAAGTGCTGTCCAGGTGCATACCTTGCAAACGTCATTCGACAAAGGCCGCGACAACTGAAACAGCTCCACTACCTGCTGACCGCATCCAAAGAGTTGCTGCTTTTCAGGTCACAGGAGCTGATCTGGCAGGTCCTATTTTTTTGCGGGGAGGTATGAAGGCTTGGATTGTCCTATTTACTTGTGGAGTCTATCGCGGGGTACATCTTGAGTTGATAACATCGCTGTCCACCGATGCGTTTATTCAAGCTCTGCGTAGATTTATTGCACGTAGAGGTAGAATTTCGGTAATCTACACGGATAATGGCACGAATTTTTCTGGTACCTCAAAGGCACTTCAGAGGCTAGACTGGGATACTATTCAAGCAGAGAGTGCAGTGAAGAAGATAAAATGGAACTTTAGTCCCCCAAGCGCGCCTTGGTACGGTGGATGGTGGGAACGGATGATACGTGTTCTCAAGGACCTTCTGAAAAGAAGTCTCGGAAGAGCTTGCCTTAGTTACGAGGAGATGCTCACTTTGTTAGTTGACTGCGAGAGTACGATAAATCAAAGACCGTTGACGTATTTGTCGGAGGATCCAGATGAGCCACAGCCGTTAACACCTGCTCATTTTCTGCGAGAAGTTGGCTCACCGGTAAACTCTGACACCGTAGACCTGGATATACTAGATGGAAATCATCTTCGGAAAAGACTGCGATATGTTCAGAGAGTTAGAGAGTGTTTCCGGAAGAGGTTCCAAAAGGAGTACCTTTCAGAGCTTGTTAAGAACCCAGAAGCTAAAAGATCTGATATTTTAGAGGGAGACATTGTGCTTGTGGGGTCTGAAAACTCAAAGAGGATTGATTGGCCGTTGGCTCGTGTAATGCAACTGTTCTCCGGTAAAGATGGCGGACAGCGGGTGTCTCGACTGAAATTGGCCAATTCTAGCATAGTTAGACCACTTCAGCGGTTGTACCCTTTAGAGATCCGGTCTGAACGACTGCCAGGAGCAACCGGAGGTTTTTCTGAGTTGTCGACAACCATTGAACCTCAGGCTCAGACCACAAGTGGACGGCCAGTGAAGGGGCCAACGAAAGGTTTTTCTGAGTCACCAACATCCCTAGAACCTCAGATTCAGACCACACGCAGTGGACGGCAAGTGAAGAGGCCAATGAGACTTTGTAATGATTAAGACTTTTTGCTGTTCAAGTTTTTTGTTCCTTAGCTACGTAAATTGTTAATATAGTTTAAAATTTACCGAGACTTTATATAATAATTAAGGAATTTCTAATCTTAAAAGATTGGTGCTATTTTTGGAAATTTAGTTTAGTTGTGAATATTAAATACTTTTGTATATCTTTTAAGTAGGTTTTGTCTGGTTCATCAGACAAAAGGTGGGAGTATGTTGTGAATCGATTGTGATTTATGTTTATATCGATATGTATTTTTATGCTATAGTTACTGACGTGCATCTGGCAACAGTTTGTAAAGTTTATAAATACAGCTTCCGCATGATAATAAACAGAATTTAACTAAGAGTCATGTCTGCAAATCATTTTTACCCACTTCTAGGTGCACAAAGTTAACAACCTCTATCAGAGAAACCCGGCAAACCTGTTTCAGTGCAAGGATACTCTTCAGACAGGGAAACCGATTTACGGGATGGCATGGGGAAAAAGTGTTGGAAAGAATGGGCAATTATAGACATTTTTCATAAATAGTTTTATTCGATAAATCACACTTAGAATCCTCTAAGACGCAACTATCTCTGGTTTTTAAGTAGTATTTATCTTTAAGGGGGAATGGGCGCGCTGGATCGCGGGTCCCCAAACTCAAGTGCCTCAGTGTTAATCCAATGGCGAAAAAACTATTTTCTCTGCCACATTTCTCCGGCTGTATTGAATATTTTTACAAACTGTTTTTTTTAAATGATAAATGTAGGTAACTTACAGGTCTCTATCTGCCCACTTTTTGAAATTGCTTCGAATATTTTGTGTAAAATTATTTATTGAAAATTTAAAAAAATATTCAAACCAATTTCAAAAAGTGGGAAGGTCGGTACCTTTAAGTCAGCTATATTTATCACATCAAAAAATCCGCTTATAAAAATATTCAATACAGCCGGAGAAATGTGGCAGAGAAAATATTTTTTTTGCCATTGGATTAACACTGATGCACTTTGCTTTGGAGACCCCCGGTTCAGCGCGCCCATTCCCCCTAAAATTAATTTTAAGGTTAGTGATAAGTCAGTTTCGGTAAAATACTCTCATGAAAAATTTTTTCAACCAAGGCCGTTTGTGTTTTGAAGGGGACGTCGGGTTAGTAGCTAGTTGTTGGATAAGAGATCATGGACTGTATTTTGAAATTCACTCCCAAAGTGACACTTTCTATTGGACAGTTTGTACTGATTTTCAAAGGTTCGATTTCTATGTTAGATACCAAATCTGCAAAAATATTCGAATTACCAAAGTGTTTATAGTTGACACGTTCAATTTTTCGTAGCCTTGCACTCTGATGCCTAAAGAGGCTGGATTTGAATGCCAGCTAAAATGTCTACACCATTACTCAATTGAGGTTCAACATTTAAAGGAGTTTATAGACTGAGTTATAGCTATACGCATCCGAAAGCGTCATAAATTTTAAATTATCATTTTAATTGTTGACTCCACTTAACAGTCACTGAGCAAAATTATTATAAAATGCTTTTTAAAATCTATTAATTTATGAATGCATTTTTGGTAAAATTGTTTTAGATATCTGGTTCTTGATCGGTACATGAAAATATGGACGACTAAATTTTTTTGGAAAGACCAAATAAGATATTCATATCTACCCAGATAAAACAACGCACACGCAAATTTTCGATCTGTTTTACGAGCAAACATTCACCTCTTATCCAGAAAGAAATCTACTGGGAAGGCTCTACACCTGGGACGACGTACACTATCTTGTATACTGTAGGGTCGAGTTACTATTTTTGGCATGAAATTGCTATTTTTCTGTTCTAAGTGCATTGTGTTAACATTGTTAGATATTTACTTTGTTACTAATGATGTATAAGTCCAATGTATGAATGCTACATGCAGTACTATTAATATTTTATGCTATCTAACAAATAATCTTATATGCTATGTATTAATAACGATTGCTATAGCGAAACTTTATTTCTATATCAATGTTATATGCTTTCTGAATGTGTATGTGTTTATTAAATAAACGTAAATAATGTCCAACATTAAAGAATTTTTTTTCAAAAAATTGGATGCAAAAACTAATTTAGTATATAAATGTGTAGCAAACGACTATTTATAGCTAGGGATTTTTTTTAAATCGTATTTTTACTACCCATTTATAACAAAAAATCTATATTATATTGATATTCTTTCTATTTGCATGTAAAAGATTCCTTGGGTACCCATTTGGCTTGGGTTCTCTCGGCAAAATTAAAATCCCGGCATACTTTAACATCCACAGAGAGCTCAGATTCGTCAAAATTGGTAGCGAGAGTCACCTAGGTGGTGCCACGAAAAAAAAGTTATGGGAAATATGCCGGGAACACAGACGATATTGACACAGGAAAATGAGATTAATGCAGCCCTTATACATTCATAAACATAAAAAATCCTGACCGCAAATTACAGTTCTGTGAGATAATACACAATCAACTGACTGAACAACCACACCTGGTTCAGAATAACTGTTGCTGTATAAATAACTGCATACTTAACTAACTGTTAGCCTACTTTTGGGCCACCCTGTATATTTCGGTTTGTGTGCTTGATCAGAGACCCGCTTATAAACCTTCGTCAAGTGAGGCAGAAACAGACAGAATTTTTACTGACACAGAGGAAGAAAGTACACCCATGGAGGAGGCAGGAATCGAGCCCGCACCCGGTACAGTGCGCAGACTGTTAGCGTAATGGGCTGCGATCAAACCCACTAGGACCCCGAGCCCCCTGACCGTTGTTCAAACTTTTTTTCAAAATTTTCCGGTGCCAATGTACCTTATGTTTCTAAAGTTTAGTTTGAATCATTGTCGCACGAGAGCTACACGAGGGCTATTGGCGACGTGCGTCGTAATTTAGAAACGCAGTCAGGTGGCGAGCGGACACCTGAGTAGACACCCAACGCAACCGGGTCGTTTATAGGTAGGAAGTTATTTTGGCGATGTCCGGACCCGAACCTGGGACCCTCCGTATGCAAGGCGAACGCCTTAACCGACTGGGCTCCCCAGATCGCTATGTTTCTAAAGTGCTACGTTTATTATTCCAACACCAATACTCTCCAGCCCTAGTACACCCACAACCCCCCACCCATTTCCGAGCCGAAAAGACAGATCGTTTGGTGATCTTATCGTCCGGCAGCGAGCCATCCGTGCGGTTCCGGACCCCACCCTTCCTCCCCTATCACTCAACCGGACTGCCGGACATGTCACGTGATGGGGTGGGCGGGGCCTCTGGATTCCGGCCACATTAATTAATTTCATGCATAATAGAAAGAGATGGTAAGATGGGGCTGAAGAGTATGTTTGATGTCTGATCTTTTGCGTTTTGATGGATAGAATGGTCTTGTAAATCATCATATTCGGTGATAATGTGTGCGTCTGTTGAATTTTTAAGTAGTGTAGACCGTATATAATATCGAATGGAGTGGGCACTTTAACAGTATTTCTGATATTTAAAATAGGTACTGTTTTAACGGGGTTTTTAAGAGGCAATATTAACATCTTAACACCTTAATCCTTAACACCGTAATTTCATTGACGATATTATAGGACTAATATGAACAGCGATTACTAAATTAAGGTTTAAAAATGTCTTGCACAGCAGTTACCTTTCTTTTCATACATAAAAAAACATACATTTAAAATAAGTCGACAGGGAAACTTCGAAGTAATTAAAGATCTTTGATTTAAGAGCTATTCATCAGGAGAAGGTTGATTTGTTGACTGCAGTCGACGAGAGAGTGTGACGGAATGCCCACAAAAATGGCGAAAAATCTCGAACCCTGCTCCACTGACCAATCAGAGTCATGAGAAAGTTTGAAAAGCTCAACTTTAAAATGTGATGACAAAACAGTTTCTGTGGGAACGATTGATCTAGGTGACTGTTTGTCGCCGGCAGGGTGTGGTTGGAATGTTAAAGTACTAAGTGATATTAAAGGTATATGAAAAGATAATTTATTTTATTAAGTTTAAGTGGGGTTAAAAATATAAGATTTATTTTAAGGGGGTTACGTTATAATATGTCATACATATATATGATAATTTAAAATAGTTATATTGGAATATATTCAAGAATATTTTAATTTTTGTTGTATATAAGTAACATGCACCAATTTAATTGTTATTAAAATATTCTTCTCGAGGTGCACCTCTTATCCTGCTAGGTAAATTAATTTTATGCATAATAGAAAGGAACGAGATGGTAAGATGGGGGTTGAGGAGTATGTTTGATGGCTGATCTTTTGAGTTTTGATGAATAGTATGGAGACGTCTAGTAAATCATCAGAATGTGTGCGTTTGTTGAATTTTTAAATAATTTACAGCCTATAATATCGTATGAAGTGGACACTTTAACGGTATTTCTGATATATTTGTAATATGTACTTTTTAAAAGGGTTTTGGAGGGGTAAAAAGCTTGCCTTAAGGGGGACCAGACCCCTCAAAATTTTCAAAAAGGACATTTCAATGTTTTTAGTGTTTCTTAAACCATGCAATCTTAGCTATATTATTATTTTTAATATATATATTTTTAAAATGTTGTTTAGGTAAAATCCCTTTATGTTTCATAGGTAAGAAACCATTATTGTTTACTTTAAACGCGTATATATCAAAACTTACTTTTTCAATGTGCGTGTACTATCTTTTTCTCAGAATCTACTATAAGTATCAACCAGAAATTTTTCATACGTATTTAAGGAGTTGGCTTCTAAAATTTTCTGGACGGATTTGAGTATAACTATCTTACATTTTTTTCCTTTTAATATAATTGATGTTTTTTTAGGTCAAAAATATGTAGTTTCACTTAAAAATGTATGCATTGAATAATTCATTAATATCGTATGCATTGAAAATTTTACGGTATTTCTGATATATTTATATATTTAAAATGCTATAATATGTGCGTTTGTTGAATTTTTAGCTAATTTAGACTTTTTTATATCGTATGGAGTGGACACTTTAACAGTATATTTCTGATATTTAAAATACGTACTGTTTTGAAGGGTTTTTGAAGAGGTTATAGGATTTCTTAAACACTGTAATTTCATTGACAATATTATAAAATGAATATGAACAGCGATTACTAAACTAAGGTTTAAAAATGTCTTGCACAGCAGCTCTTTCTTTTTATATGACAAAAAATTCACACATACAAAGATAAAAATACATTCTGTATTTTTATCGATCACGTTTCTAAAACATTTATGATGATATTTTGATCAGATTTAATTTTATATGTATATCTCTATAAATTAATATGAGTACAACGTTAAAATGATTCTAAATTTTAAATTACATCATCTTTAAAAAGTATATTTAAATTGAAAATTTAAAACATGAATTATTTATATTGCCTTATTTTTACACATCAGTTCAAAGAAAATATGTATTGCAATAGCAATTTGTTTGCTAAAACTCAATATTTTTTAATAAAAAAAAACGAAAATGAAATATAAATATTTTATAACAATCGATTTTCAAAACGAATACACCCTTTTATAATCAGCGAGAATAGTTGTTGTTTTGATAACCAAATGAAAAAATAATACATTCAAAGTTTTTTTAAAGAATGACAATAAAACCAACAACGAACGTTCAAATGCCTTTTTACCCCTTAAAAAAAATCGCAACCCCAATTAAACTTTATCACACCCCTATTTCTCACGACTGCCGATCTTACAAAAACCGACATTAACACCCTCTCCACCAACTTACAAAAAAGGCGAATTTAAAATGCTAACTGCTGAAATAACACTTTCGCCCATGAATAACCCCCTTGTTGACATTGGATCGAATACGGGTCGGATTCGAAAAGGGGTCGCGCGTGTCTGATTTAATCCGCACCCAAAGGGTGTGAACTCGAGTGGAGTTTTTAGTTTTTAACCCTCCGACGGTCGGTGGTAGGGCTAATCTCGGTACTGCAGTACCACTCAAGGCACGTGTAAAGGTGTAATCTAAATTCAAGGATCCTTGAGGATCATTACTGGATTTTTTAAAAAACTTTTGTGTCATTCTAAGCGAATATTGTGGATTGGGTTTTGAGATTGTAATTTCGAGTTACGGTCTGTACCTATGATTTAAAGGGAAATGGGCACGCTGGACCGGGGGTCTCCAAACTCAAGTGCCTCAGTGTTAATCCAATGGGAAAAAAACTATTTTCTCTGCCACATTTCTCCGGCTTATTGAATATTTTTACAAACGTTTTTTTTTAAATAATAAATGTAGATAACTTACAGGTCTCTACCTTCCCACTTTTAGAAATTGCTTCGAATATTTTGTATAAAATTGTTTATTGAGAATTAAAAAAATATATTCGGACCAATTTCAAAAAGTGGGAAGGTCGGGACCTGTTAGTCAGCTACATTTATCACACAAAAAATCCGCTTGCAAAAATATTCAATACAGCCGGAGAAATGTGGCAGAGAAAATATTGTTTTCTCCATAGGATTAACACTGATGCACTTTGCTTTGGAGACCCCCGGTCCAGCGCGCCCATTCCCGATTAATAACATAGTGATAATTAAGACATTTATTTGTTTTAGTGCTTAGATGAAGTTTTTCTGTACAAAAAAAAAGTATTTCTGAAACCTTAAAAAATATTTTCTGAATCTAAAAATTCAAGAAATTTATAGATAATATTTTATTTGTTATCAAGGCATCAAAATTTTAATATTGGCAGAAATTCATTCGTTAAAATGTATCTTTTGAAAAGAAATTATGTTTTTGCCAATCCACTTCATCTACACAACATAAAAACCACCACAATAAACAATCTCATAAAATAAACGTGTCTTTGTCCCTACTTAAATATTAAAAAAAACACGATAAAAGCCATAAACAGCCTAAAACTTTATATGTGGAACAAGTAGACATACGTCTTATCATCCGCTATTCATTGAAACTTATCAGAAGTTGCAATTCAATAAATGTATCATTGTTTCAAGGCTTAAGAAATCTTATTTATATAACGATTTTTTTACTGCATGCATGTACTTTATTTGTATAACTATAATATTTTAAGAGATTATCTAAAGTTAAGATGTTTTATTGAGTATAAAGTATGTCCTAGAAGATGTATTAACTTCATAGCATCAAATGGTTTTGTGGTGCATACAAATTAAGATCCAGTTTTCCTAGATACTCTTTGTTTAATGTATCCAAACAATTGTGCTAAACTTCGGCGTAATTAAAATCATCTAAAATGAGAAATGCAACTGTTACATTTGTTTAAGCAGTGATACTTCAAATAATCAAATCCAATTACAGGAACAGTTTATCGCAACTCCAAAAACCATTGCACAAGGTCCTAGATAATCTCATCTACGTAATACAAAAACACTCCCCCCCTCCCTCCAAAATAAACCTGTCCTTGTTCCTAGTTAGATAAATAAAAACCGATGAACACCCCAACAAATTAAAGGTGGAACAAATAAACAAACAAGTGTCTTATCATCCTCCATTCATTGGAACTTATCAGAAGTTGAAATTCGATAAATATACCAAACTCAACTTCTGTCAATGCAACTTATATAATTAACTGATTTTTAACCTTTTTACTTCTAAAGCGGCCCAGACGGTCGCACAACTAATGATTCGATAATGATATTCCTATCCCATATTACGAAGAAACAAAAATATTGAGTAGCGAAAGTGGTAATGACTGCGTAAATATACTATATTTGTGTAACTGAAATTTTTTAAAGAGATCTTCTTCAGTCAGGATGTTCCATCGAATATTAATTACTACCAAGAAGATGTATACATTTCTTACCACCAAATGGTTTGGCGAAGGATTAAAATTAAGAGCTAGCTTTCCTAGATTCTTTCTGTAGAATATCTCCCAAACCATTGTGCCACATTTCGGAATAGTTTTAACCATCTCAAATGTGAAATGCAACAGTTAAATGCGTTTAAGCAGTGATCCTTCAAATCATCGAAACAAATTACGGGAACAATTTCTCTTCAAAAAAATCCTCACTAAAAACCATTACACAAGATCCTAGATAATCTCATCTACGGAGCACAAAAAAAAAACCATCCTCACAAAATAAACCTGTCCTTGTTCCTAGTTAGATAGAGAAAAACCGATAAACACCCCAACAAATTAAAGGTGGAACAAATAAACAAACGAGTGTCTTATCATCCGCCATTCATTGGAACTTATCAGCGGAGAAGAAAAGGAAGATAATCCAGGCGGCCATTTTTCCTCATCTTCCTCCTCTGCATCCCTTCTTGGTGACGTCACTCGGCAGTGATTGGTGGATTCCGGAGGAGGATGCCCCACCCTCTTCCGAAAAGCCTTGGTGTGCAAATACCGATGAAATATTTTCAATTGTTCTTTTAAACAAAGTCTGATGGTTCTATATCGCCCATGTTAATTTTCCTAACTTTAGGAACATTTTTCTCGGGATCTATATGAGATATCTTTGCAAACTTTTTATATTTTATTATTTACATATAGTTTTTCTATTTAAACTCAGCAATTTTAAATATCACTGCTCGGGCTGGGGAGCCCAGTCGGTTAGGCTTTCGCCTAGCATGCGAAAGGTCCCTGGTTCGGGTCCGGGCATCGCCAAAATAACTACCGACCTATAAACGGTTTGTGCAGCCAAAAATGTCTGACGAATAATACCCCGTATAGAGGGAGTGCGCGTTAAATACCCTCCAAATGTCCTGACGCTGCGGACGATGTCGCCCATAACAGTTGCATTGGGTGCCTATTCAGGTGTCGGCTCGTCACTTGACTGGTTCTAAAATACGACGCCCGTCGCCAATAGCCCTCGTGTAGCTCTAGTGCTACGATAATTCAAACTGAACCTAAATATCTCTGCTCAAAGAAAATTATATAACTTTAAATCTGATTTTTTGTGTTTTTTTAATACATATATTTACGAAAATTCACTGTAAAAGTATTTTTTTTATACTTTGAAATATTCTCAATTAAATCATATGTAAGGAACAAAATATAAAAAAGTTCACAATGATTTCTCATGTGGTTCACGAAAAAAATGTTCCTCAAGTTAGGAAATTTAACATAGGCGAGATAGTACCATCTGATCCCCCCTTAAAGGGATCTCATACTGTTTGTACTATCTAAATATTCAGGCATGTTTTGGAAAAATAATCTATGTTTTAACTTCCACACTACGTTTATAACTTAAAAAGTGGAAAGTATTATAATCGTTCAGTCCGTCCGTCTGTCTGTCTGTCACACACTTTCATAGCCCAAACTACAAATGCTACGGACAAGTGCGATACGTCAAAAAATTCATTCAGCGCATCGAAATTAGAAGACATTGAAAATTTCAGAAAAGAATTCGAATTCGAAGTACTTCAATTATTTAAAAAACTGCAAAATTTAATGCTCATTTAAAAAGCCTAGGAAGCCATTTTTATTAGAATTAAATTACCTTTGCCATTCGCAACAATCGCTCGAGAAACTTTAATTCTTTTAGACAATAAACTAAAGTAAATTTAGTTTTGCGACATCTATCAGTTTGAAATGACATCAAATATATTTCACTACGAGATTCTTTGTACGATGATATGAAATGTTTTAATTCTATTTAAAAGGGAGGAATGTTATATATTTATTCTTTAAAATATAAATTAATTTTTGCAAACGATTAATAATTATTGAATTTTCGAAATAAAAATAATAGAAACTATCCAAATTTAGCATAATTTAATATAGAATTAATGCTGTGTTTGGCGCCTTTTTCCTGTTAAACATACTCTAAACCATAAACGTTACATGTTACTGGATCTTTAAGTTCAAGTGTCGGCCTCGTCACTTGACGGCGGTTCGATATTATAAAGCTCGTCGCCAATACCCATCCTGTAGCTCTTGTGCAACACGTAATACAACCAATACAAAAAAACATAACATCACTTGTAAATGGTTGAAATGACACAAAACAACACGAGTAACAACACCTGTTCTTCTCAAATCACCGCAAACCCCCCTTAGTCTGAGCGGGAAGGGGGACAGCAATACTGCGGAACAGCCCTTAGAAGATGTGCATCTCGCTGATACGACGCCCCAATCAATATACGAAGGGGCGCCATTAAAATATCGCCGATAAACAGATTCTATTCCTGAAAAGAACATTCGAATGCCGCATTCAAAGCCAGGTTTATCTCTCTGTCCCCCTTGAAATACAGAGCTTTTTTTGTGGCACAGATTTACTGCTGAGCTCGGAGATAAGCTAGGTAAGATTATGGACTTGGATTTATTTTTTTTACTCCGAATTCCTCCACCTTGTAGATTCCTCTAGATACCTGTCCGCATATTTGCGCATGCGTGGTGTGAGATAAGAGCTTTTTATGCATGCGTTAATATTTTTTTTGTGTTGGTTTTTTGATTGGGAGTAATTAATTGTGAGTGGCGGCTGGTATTTATTTGAGTGATAATGCCGTTGAAGGGATTTAGTTTTTTTTTCTTGTGGTTAATTATCTTTGAAGGGAAGTGACTGTTAACCTTGAATGTCAAAGTATTTAACCTTTTTGTGTCATTTTTTGAATATGTATTTAAATGTATGAATAAAAATGAGTTATTTCATATGTTTTTCTATATTGTTTAAGTGTTATCATGTGTATGAGTCCAATATTATATTCTATAAGTCACGCATTTAAAAATAACTTCAGTTGAAACAAAACTAGGGGTGTGAAACCCCACATGACTTTCAATTAACACTCAATAGTAGATATTAAAATTATAAAAATGTGTATTTTCTCTAAATGTCCCATAGTTTTATAAAAATAATGGTTGATAGTTTAGTTAGAATAATGTCGAAAATTTCAATCAGTATGACAAAATATTAAGTCTTGTAAAAGCATATAACTAATGGTTTTTTAACGTTGAAGACAAATTTTAAATGTGTCACGTATTTTTCATTTTTTGAAGAAGCTCTTTAAATCGGAGTTGTTATTTTACTTGTTTCAATGACAAAAAAATTATAAAGTATTTTACAGAAGATTATTTTGCTTTTTCTTCTTAAAAAACACTCACTAGATTTATCGAATTTAAAATGTGATAGTAAAATTAAGAGTATTAATAAAAAAAAATCGTCCTGTTTCGGCTTCATCGTAATTACAGTACCTGGACAAATTATTAGACGCACTGGTTTTTTTTAGTAATTTTATGTTTCTTAATAGTTTTTTATGCAATAATGGTATATTTAAACTACAATATTATTGATTTTTATTTAAAAGAATTGTTGTAGACTACATATTTGTATTTATTTTTAACATATGACAACACTGTGTGGACAAAGTGATACATGTATCCAGATCCTAGAAAAGATTATTCATGTGTGGAACTGTGGAATCATCATCCTCAAATGCAGGAGACAGTACAGTCTTGCATTGATAGCATGCCGCGCAGAATTAAAGCTTTGATAGCGGCTAAAGGTGGCTCAACTAAATATTGACTTTTACTAACATTCATTTCACTTTTCTTTAAAACTTAATAAACGTATGCCTTTCTAAATTAATGCTGTGTTATTTATGTCAAATAAATCGGTAATTGATTGGATAATATAAAAATAAAAAACAAAAAAAAAATAATAAAAAATAATAAAACGGTACAATATCACCCGGTAATTAATATTTACATAAAATCTTGCAGTGCGCCTAATAATTTGTCGAGGGACTGTAGGTCTACTGACTTCATCTTAAGTTGTTCCCTTCTTTGTTATATATTTAAAAAAACTATAAATTATATGTAAAATCATTCGCAATTTTTTTAAGTCTGTTACGGACATATTTCATTTATTTTCTATCTATACGAATATGGTTCAAAATATAATATGGCCAACATAGCCACGTACATGGTTTAACTATAGTCTGGCTAATATAATGGCAAAAATAAATGTGGTGAAATGTCGCAACGGTTACGGAAAAGTTCTCCGTATCGCGGTGACCCGATGATCTCAGTGGCACTGTTAAGTCCATTGGATCTTTCACATTCAATCAAAGCGAAATCCGTACTTTCGGTTTTATCTGCGGTTTCCAATTAAGTACGCACACGGTTAAACGCTGTTACAACTTCAATTACGGCAGCTAACTTTTCTCCACTTTAATTTCACTTAACATTGTCCCTTCTTGACCAAAAACAACAAGTGAAACCGTATGTACGGTTTTTGCTTCCGTCACATGTGCAATTTACAATTGACTTTGCATTGACACGGCGATAATCCGATACCGTAAGACGAACATTACCGAAACTGTTGCGATTGGTACACTTTTTCCCCGAGTGACCCTGTACATCGGTTTCCCTGTCTGAAGTGTGTCCTTACACTGAAACCAGTTTGCCGGGTTTCTTTGATTTGAAATGGATTGTACTGTATTAAGGGGGAATGGGCGCGCTGGACCGGGGGTCTCCAAAGCAAAGTGATACAGTGTTAATTCTATGGCGAAAGAAAATATTTTCTCTGCCACATTTCTCCGACTGTATTGAATATTTTTAAAGGAGGATTTTTTTACGTGATAAATGTAGCTGACTTACAGGTCCCGACCTTCCCCCTTTTTGAAATGGGTTCGAATATTTTTTTTAATTTTCAATAAATAATTTTACACAAAACATTCGAAGCAATTTCAAAAAGTGGGAAAGATAGAGACCTGTAAGTTATCTACATTTATTATTTAAAAAAAAACCGTTTGTAAAAATATTCAATACAGCTGGAGAAATGTGGCAGAGAAAATAGTTTTTCGCCATTGGATTAACACTGAGGCACTTGAGTTTGGAGACCCGCGGTCCAGCGCGACCACTCCCCCTTAAATGGGGCTTTTATAGTTTTAATTTATCTAATATAAAATTTTAGTTAATGAAACTATTGCGATGGAATCGAAAATCCGAAATGGAGAATCTCTTTTTTTCTATTTGTTTTGGAGGGTGCTCGTTCTAAAGTATATGGTTTTTGAACATTCGTCCTTCTACCCGTCTGTTTGAAACATAGATATCATAGTTAAAGTATTAGATTGGCAGATCACGTAACCTCCAATGCTAACGACGGGGCGCACATGTAGACCAGAATAAGAGGGTAATGAGGCCAGTGTTGCCACCAGTTTTAGGAGAAAAACACTACGAAAAAATATCATTTAATTCTAAAATTACAAAGCAATATCATAAAAATTTTAGCTGCATTTTGGAATCTTTTTAGTGACTTTAAAAAAAACGTGAAACGGCTTTCATAGTATTTTTAAGGTATTTCTTTTTGTAATTTTAAAATTAAATGGTAGTTTTTCGTAGTATTTTTCTCCTTAATGTGGTAGCAACACTGGCCCAATTGCCTTCTTATTCTGGTCTCCATGCACGTCCCGTCGTTAGCATTAGAGTTCACGTGATCTGCCAATCTAATACTTTAACTATGATATCTATGGTTTGAAACCACTCTATACATCTCAAACTAATCTAGCTAGGGACTTCAAATTCGGTACACGAGTTCCCATTTATTGAGTGGGAATTGAAAGTCGTGTAGTGTTAAACCCCTTAGTTTTTATGTACGTAACTTAAAATGCACGCCTAAAAATGAAGTTGAATATTAAGAAATGTTTGATCACAAATTGTGAATTTAAAAATATTTGTTTTGAAGAATACTATTCGCACAATAAAGCAAGAAAATCCTAGTATTCAGTTTTGAAATTTTCATTTTTAACAGTGCAAAAGTTTTAGATTTCAAGGTGTTCCATCCCCCTTCGAGTTAATCTTTACAAAATGACCACATTCCTATTCAACAAATCGTTCCTATAATTAAAAACGCTTTTCAACGCGGTTCTCCATCTCTGGACACCAAAGATGGAGCCATCCGATACAGGAGGATGCAGAGGAGGGATCGTTATCTGCTCTTCCGCCTCTGGAGGAGGGATGGAGGCGGCATACCTCCGGAGTGGAGAGTGACAAATACCCTCCGCTGGAGCGGTGCCAAATGGGGACATTTCCGTCGGCCTGGATTAGCATCGCACTGGCTTAAAAAAGTTTATTTTACTTTAAATTGGTATGTTTAAGCTGATGTAACGCTCTTATTTTCATTTTTCTTCGTACTGCGATTTCATTGGTTGTTTCGATTTTATTCTCAAAATGAACGTACTTCTCTTCTGCTTCTGAGTTCTTTGCAACATGCAAGTTTTTTTTTATCTAGGACCAGAATGCGGAAATATACGAAGAAAAAAAAAACGTTTTTTTCTATGCAAGCTTTCTTTAATACATGATTTGAACGACCAACAGCACAACAAGAAGTTGGCATTAAAAAAATTAATAAGTAAAATATTCTTAAAAAACTTCGTATTCTCGCTATACTTTCATTACCATATATTTTGTATTAGGTCATTCAAAGTAAAAAGTTTGACAAGACCTCTCTAAAGATGGTCAGGGGCCATTGAAAATAATTAGATTATAATTATAATGTATGTTTTCTTGCAAAGAGTTAAGATATAATTTATCCGTATAAAATATTATTTATCCGAATACGTTTCGCAAAGGATAGCATATCAATAAAAACACTATATTAAATAGAAAACTGAGTTTTTAAAATTAAAGTTCAATGTATGGAATTAATTGTTTTTATGATTCATTTGAATCATATCAAATATAAATAAACTTCATTCAACGATACATTCAATGAAGCTGAAATCTAACTTCATGAAATCCCATAGAACACAAATATACAAAGTCATTTTATAATCACATGACTGCCATCAAACTCACGATACATCCAAACCAGATCTATAAATAGCCCATAACCCACCCCAGCTTCCTTTATAGGCTCCCCGATATCAGTTCGTCATTTCCATAATATCTCCCCCTCCCAACCACGTTGAAAAAAATCCTAGGCAAACCTCCCCATTGTTTAAAAGTGACGATTTAGGGGGCGTTGAGGCGAAGTGAAGTCAATAGCACCTAAGTCACGTGACGGTGGTGCTGAAAACCCCCCCCACTGGGGGTGGATTTAGGGGGCTGAGTGGCCCCCGGAGATTTGTAGCAGTTTGCAGAAGGGGGTTTTAGGGATTTTTTGGGGTCAAGTACATTAATGTGTGTTAGGAGATATGGGATTAGATGGTGAATGCGTAAACGTAGAACTTATTTTAAGGATATACTAACTTCCTTTTTTATTTATTTTTAGGATACAGTTTTAACTTTCGAATGGGTTCGGTGGCAATTTTTGCTCTAAATACTATTCTTTTTATAAATGTAGAAAACCGTTGATGTTTCTGTAAATAAAAATAAGTTCAAATGCGTCTAAAGTATTAACAGCTCCGAAACATCATTTTGTTTCCCAATTAGTAACCTGCACGTCTTTCAGTGCTTTGGCTTATGTACTAAATATTTTGTTGTAATGCAGTGTAAATCAAAGCAATTTAGCGTGGATGTTATTTGAAGTTGCGTATGCGGTGAACCGCTATACTCGCCATGTAAAATAATTGTTAAGCATCAAGTTTGTTTTTTACCTTTTTGTTCCAGTTTTATATATTTTCCGACAAGCAATATATGTTATTTTATTATGTGTGTGCTTAAAGTGTCATAAAGTGTAAAGTGTGTTCTGTGTGTGTTTAAAGTGTAAAGTGTGTTCTATGTGTGTTTAAAGTGTAAAGTGTGTTATAGTATTTGAATATTTAATTTTTTTCTAAGGTAATTATTAAGGAGAGATAAAAAATTTAAATACCTTTTTTGCATTTGTGTCCTCCGACAACTGGATATACTATATATTTACAGATTAAAAATTTCAAGTTATTTTAATGGGTCCTCAATAATTGGTCAGAAATTAGAACTGTCGGATATTCTGGTTACACATTCTATACCACATTGATTCTGTATCAGATTGAAAAGCGTAACACATTTTTTTTAAACATTAAATAAAGTTAAGATTGAGATAATGTCACATTCATTAAGAGTTTGGAATAGGAATTATATCTTCAAATGGAGCTTAGTTATGGCAATGAATACAAAATGTTTTACGTAATGATTTAAAACAATAAGTGCAGTAAATATTTTTTTTTAATTCCTAAAAAATAAGGTAAAAATAATAAATATTTTTTTATTAATTAAAAATTAATAAAATTTTAACAAAAATAAAA
This sequence comes from Oedothorax gibbosus, assembly GCA_019343175.1. Lineage (NCBI taxonomy): Eukaryota > Metazoa > Arthropoda > Arachnida > Araneae > Linyphiidae > Oedothorax > Oedothorax gibbosus. The sequence continues at coordinate 357,444 of JAFNEN010000184.1, read as the reverse complement.
ATAATAAATATATATTTTTAAAAATATTTTTAAAATAAATTTAAATAAAAAATAAATAATAAAACAATAAATATAAAATATTAAACAATATTTGTATTTATAAAATTAAATATTATTAATGATTATCCAAAAAATTAATTATTAATTTTTTTAATTAAATATTAAAATTAATAAATATTAAATAAAAAAATAATTGATATAAAAAACGAAATATTTAATTTAAAAAAATTTATTACTTAAATATTTTTTATATGATTATCCAAAATGACATTTATTAAGCTGGGTCATTATAAAGATTTACTATCCACAATCTGGACTAACCCTAAAATTTCACGCAAAACCTGTTAGTCAATTTATTTCCAACTTTATATAAATGAGCGACACAAGTGCTTTGACAAAACCCTTCTATATAAACTCCACTCAGAGCCATACACAACCACCCGATCTAACAACTGATTTATACCCACATTATACTATCATATAAAAGGAAACAAACCCATAAAACACTGGGGTAAATAGACAAGTCCTTTATATGAAGTCCCATCTCATTGTTTCGTTGGATCCTTCAATATCATCAATAGAATGAAAAAGGACTCAAAATTTCACGCGCAATCTGCCCGGTTGAATGTTGGGAAATGTAATTTTTATGCTTGGTTTTTGAAAGTTGTTACTATCTGTTACGGCTTTTTACTAAGGGGACCCACTACCCAAAATTTAGGGCTGCCCAGAAAATAATTAAACACGCTCGAATGCTGTGAGCTAAGGATATTGCAAAGAAAGAAGGAATCCTTTATAATGGTAGAGGTTTATTGAAAATGAAATAGTGGTTTGGTAAAATGGTTTTTGAAATTTTATGTTGATTTTTTGAATTTTTAATGGCTTGTGAATGGTTAAAACCCTAAGGCTTTTAGGTAAATTAATGTAGAGCTCCAGAATTTTTTTCCTGTATTGAGGCATATACCATTAACAAAAGTTGGTATGGGATAAAGTCTAGTGTGAATAGTTATTTTTTTAAAAAATGAAGAAGTTGAAAATTCACAAAAAATCTTATTTTTGGGCAATTTTTATACATAAAGCTACATAACTGTTCTTGTTTAACTGTTAGCTCAATATCCATACCAACTTTTATTAAGAGATGTTGTGCATTTTGCAAGAAAAATCCATTAAAAAATTCTTTAAATTGTAGGAGGAGTAGCATTTTGAAAAAACGTTGAAATTTTTAAATTAAAAAAAACTATGTTTCAATATTTATTATTTTTACGAATATGTTTCTTGAATGTTAGTTCGTTGTAAAAATAGTTTAATTTGGATGCTAGCTATAAAAATACTGGATTTAATATTTTGGGTACCGCGTCCCCTAAAAGAACTGTATGTTTCTAAAATATCAGGGTTGGTGTCAGAGCGATGGCAAACAGGAAACTAGCCCTCAAGCTTTTTTTTTGTTTGTAAAAATAGATATTGAGTCTATTTCTATAATTTGAGTCTAAATTTTCGACAAACACTAATTATTAATTTATCGTAAGAAAGTATTGTAAATATTGGTGTGAGTTATACTTTGGGCGATAACATTGCAAGTGTTTCCCCACATAAAAGATTTGGGTTTTGTTTTTAGTAAAGCTTGGATTGGGTCCTGGTTGTTTTTTAACTTCTTTAAGTATTTTAATTTTGATCTTAAAAAGTATTTGAACTACACTGTTAAAAATTTGGTGCTAGGTTTCACCATGATATTGGTTGGTTTCACCATGATATTGGTTCCTAGTAGCTGCAACGGCTGAATGGTGAAATGTTTCACCTTTTTTTCGGTGTTTGGTTGAACCATTTTTCTGGATTTGGAAACAAAAACCTGAGAAATGGTTCAACCGAATACCAAAATATGGTGGAACGTTTCACCATTCAGCCGTTGCAGCTACTAGGAAGCCAATATCATGGTGAAACCAAGCACAAAATTTTTAACAGTGTACAGATTTTTTGAAAAACTAGTTAACCTTCAAAAATACTGTGGGTAAAAATGCACTTGTGATACAATAGTACAAAATTCTCTATGTCTTAAGATGACAAATTAATTTTTTTTTAATTAATGATATTTTGTTCTGTTAGTAACCGTCTGATAATTACGTTTACGGCACTAAACAGATTAAAGTCATATATTAAAAACCAGTAAAGTGCAGTTCCAAGTACTCAATCAATTAATTCATACTATTTTTCTGCTGTGGTTCTAAATTAGATTCCTGTATTTGAAAAAACAAAACTGTAATCAGATTTCAAAAAACGGACTTTGCATTTCCAAAACTAATTTTGAAATAAAAAAAATTATCAAGGGAATAAAATCTTATGAGGATACACTACCACTTACTTTAATCAATAAACAAGTTCCAAGAAACAATTGTTATTAGTTTAACATCGATATCATGCCATCCCAACTTTAACATACAAGTTCTCCGGATGCTACCAAACGCGTCGAAAACCCTACCATTGTTTGGTCCGATACTTACCACCTGAAATATTGCCCGATTGCGTCAGATGACAAGGACCTACGACTAGGGGGTCCCCCTTGTTACAGATGGGGACTGGGGGAGGGGGGGGGATCCATCGTCTGAGATTTATTGCCAAAGATGCAAGTTTTGAAATGATCCGATAACGTTTTGAAGTGTGTCAGGGGTGATTTTTTTAGTGCTGATTTTATAATGAGGGTTGTTTTTTGGAAGGAGATTCAATGCGGGATATAAAAACATAAATTGCATGATAGTTGGGAGTCAGTAAAGTTATGATAAGAGATAAGTAGACTGACCAGATTTGCTTCGGTGATTAACTTTTCGATAATGAAATCAACATTAACTTTTAATAAACCATATTTTATTTACGTTGTTTTAAGCATTGAGATGAGACTATTTGCACATTTTTTACAGATAAATAGTCGAATAGCAAACTAAACTGTATTACGAAATGCAGTACATCTGGTCACCCAAGATACAGGTTTACCAGAAACTAACACACTCCAATAAAAACCTGTTTCTGACTAATAATACTTTAAAATATATAAATATTTCATTTTATCTAAGACCCATAAATTGTTAATGAATACGTCCACTATTTTTACAAGGTACAAAGTCTTGACTGTGGTTCTAAATTTTGACGCCCGTCGCCAATAGCCAGTGTGACGATAATTCATACTAAACTAAAACAAAGTAAAGTCAAAAGCTAATTTTTCAAACTACTGTTAGAGACACAGATGTTAACAGTAAAACGTTTTACTGGATATATAGACATTTGATTGTTACTAAGGAAGATTTTGACAGGAGATATGAATTTAAAACCCTTGAGTTGGACCAGACCCCTCAAAATTTTCAAAAATGGCATTTCAATGTTTTTAGTGTTTCTTAAACTATGCAATCTTAGCTTTACAACGATATCTTAAACTAAAAGTTTTAATTACTAGAAGTATTTCTAATATAATTAAAAAAAATTTGTTTAGGTAAAATCTCCTTATGTTTCATAAGTAATAAACCACTATTATTCACTTTAAACGCTTATATCTCAAAACTTACTTTTTCAATGTGCGTGCACTTTTTTCTCAGAATCTACTATAAGTATCAACCAGAAATTTTTCATACGTATTTAAGGAGTTAATTTCTAAAATTTTCTGGACGGATTTGAGTATAACTATCTTACATTTTTTTCCTTTTAATATAATTGATGTTTTTTTAGGTCAAACATATGTAGTTTCACTTAAAAACTTATAATTTAAAAACTAAACAAATTTTGAAAAATGCTTCCAGTAAAGTATAGTTCAACATACATTTAATAACTAGTAAAAATTTCATTAAAATATATCAAATAGATTCTGAGAAAAAGGTACATAAAAAAGGTCATTTTAACATGGGCTTCAATGGAGGGCTTCGGCCCCCCTTAAGAAATTTCGTTTTGTCTTTGTACACTTTAAATTTCTAAATATCGTGTTTCCAAAGTGACAAGTTTCCCTCAATCATTTCCCTCATACATATGAAAAGAACACGCTAAGGTCTTCCTGTTAACTGAATAGGTAGTCTGCGGACTTTTAAAGTGTCAAACTTGTCAATGTTATCAATGAAATTAGTCTTTGTTCTGTGGCTCTGAAGAGAATTGCTCAACAATGGGCATTTCATCTTTTTACTTAGGCAATTAAAATTGCTCTATTTTTGGCGAGATTCAGCGCCGGAAACCTTTGGCGGATTGTGATTTTTTTTGGACTGGGTTGTCATCAGCCTGTAATCAAGTTGTCAGTGTCCGATGTCGCTTCTTTCAGTCGGGGTAAGTGAGACATCAATTGGGATCTCGCTCGCTGTATTTTTGAACTATTGTGAGCACGAACTTCCTTTGGCAAAAAAAGACGTTGATGAGTTTAAAATCGTCGGTAAAAAAGGTTGGCGAACTTTGGATGGAGTGGTTGAAATAAAATTTTATTATTTAACTTTCAAATTGATAGTTTAAATTGTAGCGAATTTAATTTAGAAACTTAGTTCAGTTAGGTTCGGTAAGTTTAAAATTATCGTCGCACTAGAGCTACAAGAGGGCTATCGGACGGATCGGAGAACCCCAGTCAAGTGACGAGCCGACACCTGAGTAAGCTTAGTTCAGTAGAAGCAATAAAACCATCGTAGCAAAGTTAATAAATAAGGAACAGAGTAAAACTATTTTCTGCAGATAGCAAAGAATTTTTATACGATTACAGTACTTATAATTTGAATATCACGTAGTCTTGCTTGAGCTGGTTCTTGGTAAATAAATAGGTTAAGTTGCTACCAAAAACAGAACAACAAAAAAGTCTGAAACATAATGTGATCAAACATAGATATAATTTATTACTCAACATCAATGGTAGTAACATCGTTGGACTAGTACGCAAAAATGCCAAGTGTATAAAACTTGTTTTAATAGGAAACGAAAGAGGGCGATTGCTTTCAAATGTAGAACGCTGACATTGTAAACCTTGTATTTCTGTAATAGGTCTACCTTGGAAAACATACACATACCTTCCAAACTCTCGAGATTTAACCTGACAATACCTCCTTTTTAAAGGGCAGTGGGGAACCTAGTGGTCAACGTCTCGTACTCGAGATCGGAAGGTCCCGCGATCGAGTCCCGGTACCACTGAAGACCCACCATGTATATGCGGAGTACGTGCTCGTTAAATCTGTTGGGTCCGAAAGTCCTGTGGTCGGTCATTGCGCAGTTTACCACGGGTACAGGTCCCTGGAGACTATTTCCCTCCCCTTCAGGGATATGTCTAAATTGTGGAGGTGGCGATAGATGGCAGCATCTGTCTTGTATGTGTGTGTATGTCGTGTCCGTCCATCTTGACGTAGGTTTATAAGCGGATCTCTGTGACTAAGCACACAAGCCTGAAAATATATATCTACCAACCAACTTTCTTTTTAACTACTTTCTAAATATCCATGCCAAATGTGTACCAACTGCCGAATTTTCGAAAAGTGAAACATTCAACTTTCTCTCAGTGCCCGGAACCTGGAAAATGATTATTACAGTAGAACTTCAATTATCTTAACTCCAATTATCCGAAATGTTGCTGATTATCCGAATTTCAGAAAAAAAAATCCACACAACCGACCTGTTACGGTTGTCTTTGTTGGAAGTCATGCTTTGGACCAAATACTAGGCATGACATCCAACAGTGACAATCAGTAACAAATAGGCTGGGTATAAAAGTTTTTATGTCTTGCATAAACTTTTGCACTAACTGTTACTGCCTTTTATGTATACTCATATGTTATTTATGTTAATTATCTTTTAAATATAATGCAGCAAACTTTTCAATATGTATCATTCACCATGGCTTCTAAAGCAAACAAACTGTCCAGCATAAGTTTAATAATAAAGAAAAAACTATTTGAAAAAGCTAGAACTCAAACTGCCAAAACAGCAAGTTACACTTCGGTTTCGTTTTAGTTGATGACGACAGACCGAGTAATCTTAAATTTACAAACTAAAAATGTTTGAAGTTACGGTAATCGTGTTGAACACTCTCAACCATTAAGCATACTAAATCAAAAAAATTCTCTATATTTCTATAATATAAGTATCATATTCATAATTTTAGTAGGATTTACCGGTTTTATACATTAGAATAGCAAATATTGAATATTCGCCAAAAACTTGAGGCATATTTCTAAGGCGTTTGGATATTCACAATTACACGCATTTTCTTTGTTTAATTACAAATAGTTTATTTTCTTTGTTTTTCAGAGTTCGAGGATACATCCGCGAAAAAAATACAATGAAAATTTCAACATTCAATAATTTTATTTAATCGGTAAGTCAGTATATAATATTTATGCATGTATTATTTTTGGTAATATCGAAACATTGTTAAATAGTATTTTTATAGTGTTTCATGTGATGTTATTTTGCCATGTCTACTGCGCAGTCTATTGAGATAGTAAGCAAAAATTATTGTTTTGTCAATATTGTTCTATACACGGAAATAAGTAAATCTGTATTTTATAACTTTGGTATGAGTTCACATGTTGCATAGAAAACTGTATCACTTTAAAAATGAATAGTTAATGCACCTTATTTTACAAAGTTATTATTAACATACGAATAATTTATTTTAACATTTTGGCTTCGTTAATGAACCATTTAATCCTAAACATTAAATAAATGAAATACTTGAGTGCACACATAAATACTTTATGAAATTTATTTTTAAGAAGAAATTCAAACACATTTGGAACAACGCAATGCACAGAGGCAATTAAAATTTAATTAAACGTTTACAATAAATTATCCTCAACAAAATGATGCAAAAAAAAAACAGTCCGCCCCATTTTAATAGAATGCCGAATTTCTTTTCGTCTTAGTTTTGCAACCATTGCCTCCATTATGGAAAAAATATATATATAAAGAACCAAAACATAGAAGGAAAAAAAATTATTCGAAGGAGATAATTTTCACACTGCATTAGCCTCTCCCCCCTCCCCCTCCTTAATTTTCTACGTCAATGCTATGCGGATTTCGATAGCTTAAGTAAAAAAAATTAAAAAATAAAACGATAAAAAATATCCAAAGGCGAAGTGAAATGAAGTAAAAAATAAATGAAAAATTCCGTGAGTTAAAAAAAATTCCATAAATCAAAGTTTTCTCCAATAATTACCTCAAAGCTCGCTGCGTTTCTTTCCTGCATTCTTTTTTAATTCTTTTTTTTTATATTTTTACTTAAAAATCGTCTGCTTTTTTTTATGAATCTTTTTAGATGCACCCCATCTTTAACTCGGGAGGTGTGTTTTTTTATTATTATTTTTTAAGGAAATGGATGCAGGTAATATCGATACATATTTTTCAAGAAATGAAGCAAATTTAATGGGGCCATAAAAAATTTAAAACGCGGAAGAAATATAACTTTTATTTTCTTCCATCAAGAGTTTTAAAGAAAAAAAAATTAAACCTTATATTTGCTCAGAGTTTTAAACATATTTATTTTTATTGCACAAGCATACTGTACATTACATTCAATAGAAATATATTAATAATTTAGATTTCTATCATTAGATTATATTTGGGAAATTTTAAATAAACAACAATTATTGTTTAATAAGATAATAAATTGATTAATTCTTATTATACAACAGTACTCTACATTACGTCATTTAGAAACATATTAAAAATTAATATTTCTAGTTTTAGATTTCATTTGGTCAATTTTAAAAAAACAACATTTATTGTTTAAAAACATAATAAAATGATTGATTCTTATTACATTACGTATTTTATACATTACTTCCAGTAGAAACGATTGAAAATTTATATTTCTAGTATTAGATTATGTTTGGGCAATTTAATATAAATAAGTATTTTTTGTAAAGTTTCTGTTTGGGCAATTTAATATAAATAAGTATTTTTAGTAAAGTAGATTAATTTCGTGATTGATTTGCTTAAACACTTAAACATATCTTGTTTTCTTTTCAAGTTTCAAGGAGTCAAATTAAAAATTTATAGTTTTATAAACATTCAAAAAAATTCATTGGCATTCGCATTATTACATTGCATCTAATTTAATATTTACTTGATTGTTTCGCTGTAGCATTTTAATCTAACAATATATTTCTATTACTTTACAATATTGATTTACAGTGTTTTTTTTTAATACTTGCTTCGTAATGAAAGTTTAAAAAAGGTTACATAATAATAAAGGAACCATAATTTCCTTTAAAATGCTCTAGCGAAAAATGAAAGAAAAGCAACAGAAAAAGAACAATTTACAAAAATGTACAGTTAAGCTAGGGGCTATGAAACACCATACGTTTTTAAACTAACACTCAATAAAAAATATATTATGTGTTAGTGCCTTCTACACGGGGTAAATTGTTTGAAAGCTTTATTGTGTCGTCTAATATTTTTCGTGTTCTAAGTAAGTCAGTGTTAACTAACTGCAATAGTAGACGAAAATATGATTACATAATAGGTTAAATCTTTCACACTTTTTGGAGTCAGGGTATTTCCCAATATATAGATGGATAGCATGAGAATATACCCATCACCCAAATGTAAGGATACTGACCCAAACCCTACATATTTTGGAAAATGACTAAAAATTATCAAAATACTCTAACATTATAACAAAAATAACATCGTATAAAGTTTATATATATTTTTTATTTTTGGCAGACAAAATTATTACTTTTATTTTAACCCATTAATTATTTTTCTTTTAACCCATTAATTATTCAATTTTAAACGTAAAGTCTTGTTTAAATACATAACTGGATGTTGCAGATGAAAACAAATGTGTTTTAATAATCGCTTCTATTTTATCGATCCACTTGGGATATATTATCCATTTCAGGCCATTTAAAACATTTTCCATTGATTCATTTTTCAAACTGAATTGCAAGCTCGTCAGAATTTTTGGTCTTGTACCTTCCCAACAAATCTTCTTATGTTCCATTTTCCCAAAATATTTGGTAAGAACCCAGTTATTTACTTTTGGGACTCCCGTGCTTTTTTGAAAAATTTACTTGGTCTTCTGCTGTCTACTTTTTGTGCTATTTACTTGGGTCACATATCCCTAATTGGCAAGGGTCAAGTATCCCTAGTCGCACATTTTTTGCTTAACCCCAAAACAAAGTATTTTGCAAATAAATACATTAAAACTATTATACACGTAATCATAGCTAAAAGCATGAACAAAACAAGTAACAAATCGAAAACAATTTTCTATTAAACCAAAAAATGTAGACCCAAAAATCTTATGGCATCAAAAATTTACTTTCAGTGCATGAAAACATTTTTCTTCGTATAGCTAAACACGTACGCAATAATTCAGCTGGGCTTTATCACCATGTGGTCAGCTGACTGAAAGGAAAAAAGTGATGCCACGTTCAACTTACAAAACTTTCCCAATGCTGAGAAAAGGGCATTGGGTCATGTATCCCTATAAGTTAAATGTCCCTAGTTCCCCCTACTAGAAACTCGTGTACCGAATTTAAAGTCTAAATCTCTTTTAGTTCGAGCTATAGAGGGGTTTTAGACAGACAGACAATCGATGTTCGAATAACACATTTTTAGAATCAACACCCTTCAAAACGTGTAGAAAATGCAGTCTCCATTTTGGATTTTCGATTCTATCGCAACCTTTCATTACCTTATATTTCATGTTAGGTAATTGAAAATAAAAATCTTATTAATTTTGTGGATTTTTAATTAAAAACAACTTCGAGGTTTCAACACACCTAAAAAAAAGCAAAGCTTTAAAAAAAACCTCTAGAACAATAGACCAATTAAGCATAATGAATCGGCCACCCTTCAACGTTGGCGACCTTTCCTCAAGAAAGGCGTCAAGCTGGCGATATTAATTAACACCTGTGAAAAATGAAGAGACCGCCCATTCTCAATTAACACACATTCTTTAATTGAAAAAGTTCCAAGGCCCACCTGCCGTGGTAAAGAATATTTTGATTTGCTTGTAGCATGGGTGATTTTTCTTAAATGGACCTGTTAATATTATTGGGTAATAAATTAAATGCCGGATCATCTGTGTACTGTATAAATGTGTTGTGTAGCGTTACTTCAAAAAACTGGAGGCAGCACTTTTGTCGCTGCAAAAAAGAAGACCGTATCTGCAGTTTTGGCGTTTTTGAGAATAGTTTATTACATATCAATGCACAATTCATAGTTAAGAAATAATTATCATATACTGTATTATAACCCTAACATTATTTCATATTTAATTCATTATAGTTTAAAATCCGCAATAATCTTATAAATAAAACAAAGTTTCTTCGTATCCCACTCGAAAGTAGGGATGGTTTAATGTACTAGATACCTGCACCTCACAATTGGCCACCTACAGCCAACTGATACCCACAAAATACACTACAATTTGAGATTTGTGTAACTAGAATTTCTAGTCGCATATTTCAGCCGCCGGCTTCGCACACAGCATTTGTGTTCCAACAGGAAAAAAACGCATCCGCTAATGATTAATCTAAATACTATTAAAAAGAATTTTAGAAAATGAAGTTGTGCTTAGTTTCCTAATTTATTTTATTTCGAAAAAGTTGCATATTATTATTTTTTACATCGGTTTGCTCAAATTCTTTTATGCTTCAAAGAATAAATATGTAATATTCCTCGCTTTTAAATAAAACAAAAAACATTTCATATCAACATACAAACAAAGAATCTCTTAGTTAAATATATTTGCCGTCATTTCAAACTGATTGATGTAGCAAAAATAAATTTCTTTTAATTTATTTTTTAAAAGAAATAAAGTTTCTCGAGCGATTGTTGCAAGTGGCAATGGTGAGTTAATGGTGAGTTCTAATAAAAATGGCTTCTTATGCTTTTTAAATGATCATTAAATTTTACAGTTTTTTTAATAATTGAAGTACTTCGAATTCGATTTTTTTTCAAAGTCTTCTAATTTCAATGCGCTGAATCTTTTGACGTATCACACTTGCCTGTAGCATTTGTAGTTTGGGCTATGAAAGTTTGTGACAGACGGGCAGACAGACAAAACGATTATAATACCTTCCACTTTTTACGTTATAAACGTAGTGTTGAAGCTAAAACTAAATTTTTATTTATTTACAAAGTTTATCAAATTCCTAACACCTTTTTGCATTGCATTGGATTCTATCTCAGTTGTTAAACCTCATCACCACACGGATGTTACAAATTACGAAGCGCATCTCGACTGAGTTAAAACCCAAGTTATAAGATACTAAAAATACCGGAAGCACAACCTAATATTACACCAGATAATTATCGGTTTTATGAATCGCTTAAACTCGATTACATAGGGGTTTCCCTACCTTTTAACCTTTTTGTCAAGTTGTAAATGTATTTTGTTGTGCGTAGAATAATAAGTGTGAAGAGAGATAGATTCTCAAAGGAAGTGACGTAACAGGAAGGGGATATTGAACTAAGGTAGTGATTGTAATTGTATTGATGTTCAAGTCGATTATTTATGATTTTTATAGTGTTCTGGATATTAAGAAAAGTTTTCGAATAACTTTTATTTTCTTGATTGATAATTGTTTTTGATTAATAAATTGATTTATAGAACGCACTTGTAAAAAGTTATAAACTAACTTTTGATTGGAAACTAATATTTTATGGCATTCTTTAGTCTTTTAAATAAATTTGTAACGAAGTAAAGTTAAGATATATTATGTATGAAATAGAAAAAAAAGTCAAAGCCTTTTGGATTTCTTTAAAATGGGCTGTAGGTATCAAAAACTATTAAAGATATATTTGTTAACCTGGCGTTGTACGGGTATAATAATTCATAAGTTTAAACATCTAATTTATGCACACAAACAGTTTTCTATCTTTATTTTTTGTAAACTTAAAGATTTAATTGAAATACATATATAAAAATATATTAACTATCAAAAAACAAATTTACTGTTTATTTTTTTCATTGAAACCGAAATAAACGAAAAGATAGAATCTAAAAATATTTTATGATCATTTCATTTAATTATAATAACTATATACCAGTTAAAACTTGGGAACCTATCAAAATCCAAGAATGCGTATAAAATTTGAATGGATGTTGCCAAAAAATGTTTTTAGAGTTAAAGAACTTTGATAAGAATGGGAGTTTGTTTTACAAAACTTTAAAGAATATTATGGACTAATAATTTTTAAAAACTGTTGAAGGTATGCAAACAGTATCACAAAATGGGCACACAACGCACAAATTAAAATCGCACTTACAAAAAAAAAAAAAAAAAATTAAGTCAGTCAAAACTAAAACAAAGTTTCAAAAGCTGATAAGTATGTCTCCCACTGATAAGTTTCCAATAATCTCTAATAGATGGCGCCACGCTGTCTTTTCTTCCTCTGTGCCTCAATTCTCCCAAAAAAAGATATTTGATGTAACAACATTAAAACAACTCGATAAATTTAACAAGCTTTTTTTTTTCTTCCGAACCAACTACGCTTATTTGTAATGAATAGCTTCGCCAGCTTAAGCAACATAACCTCTTATCACTACGTTTACATTACATTTTTATTGTTATTATTTCTGCATGCCATTATTTTTTATTCCAACTTATTTAACGTCTTTTTTTTTTTATTCTCTCATCGGCTAAATGGAACGCGCGGTAGGCTGTTCTAAACACGATTTTCGCTCGCAAGGGGCCAAATGTTTTTCGCCCAACAATGCCAGGTCAACACTAAAGGTGGCAAGCTCGGAGTTGTTTATAGAGCCAGCTAAAGGGGGTGAGATAATGTTGTTCTACCCCCCATTTAAATAGTAGTCATTCCACATTTTCATCATTATTTATGCTTGTGGTATTAATGCTGTTCAGTTTTTAATTAGTGTGGTAAGACGGGGAGATGCAAAGGAGGCCCTAAATAGTGTACTTGACCGTATCGCTAAAATACCTTCCAATATTAAATGAATTATAGTTTGAACCCAAAAATAACAAACGTGTGTATATTTTTTTACAAAATAAATCTTTAAATGATTCATAAAAATCATTTTAAAATGGCTTATTTTTCCTCGGTACGTCACGTGATCACAAACGCGTCGATTTGGCTGACGTCACTAGTATATATAAACAAACCGGTGCGGTGTGATGTTTTTTTGCTTGCAATTAAACTGGATTTAATCTAATTTACTATTAAAATAAGAATTTTTAGATAATGGAAGGAGGTTTTACAGAGGCAGATAGTTCAAATTTTCAAAAGGTAGATTCCAAAATGGTGTTTCAAAGTTTGTTTATAGTTACTAGTGACGTCATAGATACCACGTGACAGCCACTTAGCGTTTTCGGGCGTAATTTTTCGTCCTAATTTAAAAATTCATTTTTCTTCCTTTTTATGGGGTATTTGAAAAAAAGAAAAAATACGGGTCTAATATTTTTGGCGTAAGAATATTTTAAGCCAATAAAATTTATTTAGTCAAATACCCTATTCGGAAAAATTTGTGATCAAACAGCACAAGTGGAATAGAAGTAGAGAGTAAAAAAGGCGACATTACAATATTGCGTTGATATAATACAAGAATTGTGTTGATGACACGTGAACATAAATTTGAGTTCTTCCAACACAACTGACGATCGCGAGAAAAGACCAATTATTATATCCATCTACAAAAAAATATACTATAGTTAAACTCATAGTTTCCTTTCACAGAAGCTACGACCACGGGCGGAGCTATAAAACGCGCGAAGCAATCAGATGAAGAGGAAATTTCAGCCGTTTTATTTTGTTTCATCTGATTGCTCCGCGCGTTTTATCTCCGTCCGTGTCGTGGCTTCTGTAAAGGAAACTATGAGTTTATACTATAATGTTCTATAATGTTTTCTAAAAAATATGAATTAACTAACACTATAATCTCTTTCTAAAAAGGAATGAATTAACTACATTGTTTTCTAAAAAATGAATAAACTACATTGTTTTTTAAAAGCTATATTTTCTTCATTTTCTTGATTCAATTTCCTACTTGTTTCTTACATTTACCATCGGAAAATAAAAACGAAGTAATTCTTTTTACCTTTATGTTTCTTTAAAACTTCATCTGCAGAAATTATCTTGAAACTAATTAGAAAAAAAATACAGAATTTTTAGCTCATCTTAGACAGAACATGGACGTGCGAAAGGTTCAACTGTACCTTACCTAAGTATTTGTCAGAATAAATATTTCAAGTAAAAAGTTCTGCAATTGCAAAAAGTTCAAAGTATTTTACATAAATATTAACGTTCTTATTTATGAAAAATGTGGTTCTAAAATATGACGCCCGACGCCCGTGTTGCTCTAGTGCGACGATAATTCAAACTAAACTAAACTATTTATGAAAAACCTTTCGGCCCCAGCCTTTGGAGGCCATTATCTCTCCTATCCGGATAAATATAAGTCTGATATATCCGATATCGGTCGGTTATCCCCCTCGATTAACCGCGGCCCTGCCCGGCCACTCAAGAAATCGAATAACGTGATCTGACTCCATCACGCAGAAACAATTCTCCGATTTCAATCGGAGCATCAAATACACATGCCAAAAGTAATAGGGTACTTGACTGCATCGCCGAAATACCTTCCAATATTATTTAAATTATAGTTGAAAGTCAAAAATAACAAATGCATATATTTTTTTGCGAAATAAATCTTTAAATCATTAAAAATATCAGTTTAAAAAGGCGTTTTTTTCACGTGATCATCACGTGATCACAAACACAACGGTTTGGCTGACGTCACTAATAACTATAAACAAACCGGCGTGATGTTTTTTGTTTTCTGATTAAACTTGATTTAATCTAATTTACTCTTGAAATAATAAATATTGAGATAATGTAAGGCTTTTTACAGAAGCGGATATTTTAAATTTGCCTAAAATCGATTCCAATGTGGTGTTTCAAAGTTTGTTTATAGTCACTAGTGACATCACAGATACCACGTGACAGCCAGGAAGCGTTTTCGGGAGTGATTTTTCGTCCTAATTTTAAAATTCATTTTTCTGCCTTTTTATGGGGTATTTGAAAAAACGAAAAAATACGGGTCTAATATTTTTGGCATACGAATATTTTAAGCCAATAAAAAAATTTTAGTCAAGTACCCTATTCTGCAGCTCTCGATGGGATAGCACGAAAGGAACTAATAAAACAAAAAAGTAATTCTGGAAATCATCCATGATACAGTTAAACTCATAGTTTCCTTGCACAAAAGCCACAACCAAGGGCGGAGTTACAAAACGCGCGGAGCAATCAGATAAAGACAAAATAAAACGAATGAAATTTTCTCTTTATCTGATTGCTCCGCGCGTTTTATAGCTCCGTCCATGGTCGTGGCTTCTGTGCAAGGAAACTATGAGTTTAACTAAAGCGTCGCCCAGAAAGTATGTTAGTTTCGACTCTCGCTTGTCAAGCTAGTGTAGGCCCGGGTTCGGATCCGGGGTAAGGCATGGATATTTGTGTTGTCTTTAGTACATGCGGAGAACGTGCTCGTTATAAATCTGTGGGTCCGAAAGTCCTGTGGGCGGTTATAGCGTAGTCATTGAGCTAGAAGGAAACCTGGAGTGAGGTGTGTGATTCACTGAACAGGGCAGCAAACGAGCAGGTCCAATAACGAAACGCGGAGGAATACATAAAACTGCAGCAGAAACGAACCGGGCAGAAAACCTAGAAACTTGCCTATTTCGCTATTGGGTTCGTCTTCGCTGGTTTTTAGTAAGTAATCCACATGGTTATTTCTTAAAAAAGTTGGAATTTAAAGTTAAAGAAAGTTAATTCTTTCGAAATAAAAATGTTAAAATACATTTAGGAGCCCAAGTCAATATGATAGAGGGGTCTCATACAAGCATTGCATACAAGTGTAGGGAACATAGTCCTTTTCTGCCTGGTTCGCTCAAAAGGGTGTAAGTGGGTTTTCGGCTCGCTGACACTTCACTCCAGTTTCCCTTCTAGCTCAATGAGCGTAATTGTAGATTTATAATTTTACTATATTTTAAAATTTGAAGTATGGTAAAAAAGTTTTTAAATAATTTTTTTAGATAAATATTTAAATTTTAAATAGTTTTTTGCTTGATTGGAGTTTCCCAGATTCATTCGTGCCGATAGAGAGGTAGTCCACGATACACATTTGCAATACTTCATAAACTTCAACATTTATACGCAAATTTCATCGCATCAGAAAGTGGACAAAGGTCATATCCACAAAAATTCCTCAGTTGGCTTAACTACCTCTTCATAAGTGACTAATGCCCCCACTAAATGAACAAAGAGAAAAACACTAAATGAGCTCTATTCACATACTGAAGACAGTAGAATTACCCACAAAGATGAAGGAATCTGGAAGGATAGAATTAGATTTAGAGGCTTCCTGCAGAAAAACAATGCGAAAAGTGGTTTGCCAAGTGAAGCCGTTATTGCTTTATTTATGTAACCAAACAAAAAATTTGGCGAATGATTTGGCGCCATTTTAAGGAGGAATAGCGAGAGTATTCCATGAGAAATTTTACTTATTAGTAATAAAGATTAAAAAACTTTTGAAAATCTGCCTACCGCAATGCAAACAGTTCATTATTTGTAACTAAACAATTTCCTTGTTTCGGGTGATGTATTTATTCCCTTTGTTTTCATTCCCGCATTTCTTTCGACTGGTTCTCTGTTCTCATGTGTCATAGATTCACCAATCGAGGTTCGAGAAATATATATTTTTCTTTTTGTCAACAATTCTGTTGCAACTCAAACCTGAACCGTGCTAATGATAATTAAAAATAACTTTAAACTTAAGTTAACTTAAACTTAGTTTATAAATAAAATTAGTTTTAAACTTAAATTTTCTTTGTTTCAATGTCGCAGAGCACCCTACGCCGTGGATTATGTCATAAAATACGCTTGCGCTTAGGTCAGTTGGGTGCATAACATCAACTTGGCTACTTTCAGAAGTTTTGTTTTCTCGCCAAGGATCTCCTACTCATTTAACCTCCATGGAAGGAACCATTAATTTCAGTAAAGTTATTTTTTCTTCATTTCCAGTTTTTTTTTTAGAACTCATCTCTTGCCGATCGATCGGACCTTTTGGTTGCCGAGCCACCATTTTTCATTTCTAATGAGAAAACTGAAGTGAAAGGAGGAGGGGTGGCATTCTTTGTTGCCAACTTTGCGGTAGAAACTGCACTGAAGAGGTGTTTTGGAACAGTTTTTTGGGGGCAAAAGGTAAATCGTTTATTGGATGGGATTTGTGACCTGGTCGAAAAAATTAATTTTTTTTTTCAAGAGGAGTGTTGGCAAAATATTTGAAAGTACAAATGACGTGTGATGGGTGTCTTAGCATATATTTCTTGATGAGATATTTATAGAACAATGATTTAGTTGAGTAAAAAAAACCAGAGCAACAATTCCTTTAAAAACACATTCGCACCATCGTCTTATGGGAAAAACTTGACTTCCGATCGGTCGCGTTATTTCATGAACAACTATTGAAATAATAAATCTCTTTATCATTGGTTTCATTAAAATATACTTTAAATCTATCCCCCCCGTAGTTCAATGGCTAGACAGCCTTCATTATCGAGGGAAGATCATGTGATGTTCCCAGTGAAAAAAAAATTGCAAGGGCAAACAAGGCTGTGACAAAGCTCTCAAATCGAAGGCAAAACTAGGC
This sequence comes from Oedothorax gibbosus, assembly GCA_019343175.1. Classification (NCBI taxonomy): domain Eukaryota; kingdom Metazoa; phylum Arthropoda; class Arachnida; order Araneae; family Linyphiidae; genus Oedothorax; species Oedothorax gibbosus. The sequence goes on along the minus strand of JAFNEN010000184.1, from coordinate 339,830 downwards.
AGCCGGAAGCTTTTCCAATCTCACCCCACTCACGGGAGGTGCCGTCTCCAACAACACACCAAACACCAATTCCAGCTAATCAGCGAAAACCAACACAATTCATTACAATTTGGCGATGCCGTTTTAGAAGAAGCAGATCATCATCTAATTTTTTTTTTTCGCCAAACATCGAAGGCCTCTTCTGCGGTCCTATCACCTTCTCCAAACTAAATGAAGTGCAGCGGCGATAAGTGCAGACGATAAGACGTGATTGAACCGCAATCCTCTCACCTGGAGCCCCCCCCCCCCCCCCCTCAGATGATTGACTGACCCCCCCCCCCTTTTCATCATTCATCATCTGCAGACTAATCACCGATTCTTCGTGAGGACGCGATAATTGTCTGTCTTTCCCCTCCTCCCCCTGTGAGTTTAACCCTTGGTCGTGGGGGGAGGCAGGTAGCAGCCAAATGTTGGTTTTGGGGATGTGTGTGTTTTTTTGAGGGGGGTTGGGGTTTATCTTCCACCGTAGTTTTGTTTTATTTAGTTTGAGTTGCAGCCGTAGGTGTTCTGGTCATCGAGATATGAAAATAATAATATTACTTGATTTTCCTATAGTAAATGTGCAATAAATCTAAATTGGCTTGTTTCAGATAATGTAATTTCTTGCAGCCTTCATTCCCGCTTTTCCTACGATCAGTGCTTCAATTGGTCCTCTGTTCCCACAAGATATTGATTCCCCAATCGATGGGCCATAAATATTGTATTTTTATTCAGCTATACATTCATTTCATATTTTAGTTAAGAAGATTTCTTTTTTAAACATAGATGTTGACAATTATTTCTCTTGGGGAAATGAAGGAGTAACACGTGTAAACGTATTTTCCCTGCATGATATTAAAATAATAAAAAATTTTAAACACAAGAAAGGGTGCCGTGCTCAGAGCGGACACATAGATTTGGCGGACACTCATTTTGGTGCATTTTGGTGCTCTGAGCGGACACTATTTTGAAATAGCTGTGTCGGAAGGAGACTTAGCACTTCTAACGCATAACAATGGGAATGCTGTGGAACTCATACGTAAATGTCAGACCAAATGCGGCCATTGCTTCAAAAGTTGTCAAATAAAGAAATTTGGAACAAAAACTATTTACATATATTTGCAGGATGGACCAACATTCTTTATGCATTCAGTAATTCAAATGACTTGTGACCAAACATGGCCACCCGAAACTATCAGAATGGGGGAGAAAAGGCATGGCTGTAAACAATTCAGAGTGAAAACCCTTTGGTGACAAATTACTTTTCTACGACTGTCCGCTCAGAGCACGTCCGCTCTAAGCACTGTCCGCTCTGAGCACGGAACCCAAGAAAGATATTGAAGAAGTGTTAAAAAGTAAAAAAAATACAAATAGATAAATGTGTGATTTGTAAAATTTTAACATTCTGCTTTCGTCAGGAGGCATTTTCCTGTATGGACAAATTGAAATTGAATCCAAAATTTATTTTAATGAAGTAACCCTCCGTCAGTAAATATATTTTTTCATTCTTGAAATTTTGCGCATTAAAATTAGTCTGACCTTTTTCAAAATGGGGGGAGGGGGGCTTGTTACATGCCTAACGTAAAGCTGATCCTCTGTAAAATGATGGAATCAAAAGGACGCACCCTGTTAGAATTTTTTATAGAGTTGTCTTTCAATGTTTTATTGCTCTCAATAAAATATTAATTGTGTTATTTCTAGAAAATTATAAGTACATGCTTCATATAATTTATATAAAAGTAATTCTACCTAACCCTATTTCACCAAATTCTACCAAAAACCTATTTCAAGAAGTCACACATATCATAACTTTTCGAACTTAAGCATTTTGTTCTTCTTCGAGCCGCTGGAACAGATTACACATTTAAATATCAAATTACTCACAAAAAATTAAATTAAACTTTTCAAATTCTGCATCTCATTACTTGACTTTACCAACTGCACACTCATAAAACTCTGCGCATCCCACAGCGAGCCGTTGAAACAAAAGCCCCGTGCAGTAGCGCCTCCAAGCGGCGAAAGAGTTTTCCCAAAAACCCAAAATCGTCTGCTAGAAATGTCAGTTTTGTTCTAAGGGAGTGGAATCGAGTTTTAATACCCGCGGCCTTGTTCTATTCGCCGAAAATACGCACGTGGAGCTAGATCAAATTGTTCCATTTTAAAAGACCTCCTCTTTGGTAAATGGACCGGAACGGCTGACCATTGTATAATAATTCGGACTTCTGATTGGCGGTAAGTTTTTGATCAAAATAATATTTGAATTCGAAGAAAAGTTTTGATAAAAAATACTAGTTTTGAAATTCATGGTGCGATTTTATAAAAATCTCTCTTGGGGTTATAAAAAACTATTTCAAAGCAAAAGTTTATAGAAATTATTATCCATTTTTTAAACTTTAACTTGGAATATTCATTGACAAATTAATAAATTAAATATCTTCAACAAAAAAAATTGGAGATTTTATATTATATTTGAAATGAATATTAAAAATAATAAACATAAATAAGTATCAAAAACTTCAAATTGGCTTCAAAAATAATTTTTCAATAGAAAATTATATTCATTTTATAAACAAATTATGCGTTATCATCATTATTAAAAGTCTATGCATCGCAATTACAGAGAAATTATAAAACATACAACAATAACCTTCATAAACTTTCCTTTAATTTCTCTTATTGATAACAAGATTTTTCTCCTTTAGTTTATAAAATTTTAGTGTAAGTAAACATAAGTAGATCTTATTATCATTAAAAGGATCTAGTTTGGAGATGTCTGCTTAAAAAGTTAATTGGATGAATTTTATAGAACTTTATTTTCATAATTAATAATTTTTTAACAATAATTTTCCGGTTTAAATACTTTTAGAATTCGTATTTCGCTATCAATACTCACTGTAAACGTTCGAACTCTTAATAAAATGCTAATAGTTTAAAGTTGTAAAAATAAAATAAAAATAATTAAATTTGTTAAGCAATAAATAATTTTAAAAAACCGCTAGAGAACAGAGAATTTTTTTTACTTAACGGATGCTTTTTCTGACAAATTGTTTCTTTAACATAATGATGGATAAAATATGAGTAACTTGCAGTTGAATAATTTTTTTTATTTATTTTTGTATTCAATTAAAATATTATCCATTTAAACTAATATATAGTAAAAATGAAGGTGAATGTGAAATTTTCAATTATCGTATCACTAGATTTACACGACGGCTATTGGCGTCTTAATTTAAATACAGTAAAGAGGGCTGGGGAGCCCAGTCGGTTAGGCATTCGCCTGGCATGCGGAAGGTCCCAGGTTCGGGTCAGGGCATCGCCAAAATAACTGCCGACCTATAGACGGCCCGTGCAGCCAAAATGTCCGACGAATAATACCCCGTGTAGAGGGAGTGCACGTTAAATATCCCTCAAAGTCCTAACGCTGCGTACGATGCAATAGGTAGCGGACTGTGAAGAACGTACTTATATTTTTTACCTAATCACTGATAAATCTCATCTCCTTTTGCAAAAAAAAAAACTTTATTTTAGCCCTTTTTAATAATTATTTATAAATTAATTTTATTTTTGATTATATTTCAAAATTTTATGTAACACACTGAAAATATACTGCACTAAGTACGTCTTTATTTTTTTTAAATGACTTTAATAAAGGCAAATAATTATAAGTTGTAAAAATAAATTAAAATATTACTTCTTGAGCTAAATGATTTTAATTAAAAAACCGTAGGAACAATGGTTTTTTACTTACGATGCTTTCTACATATGTTTCTTTAAACATAATGGTATGGTATAAGTTGAGTACTTTCCAGTTGAATATTCTTTGTATTTTATTTGATCAATAAAATATACCATATTAAACTTGATATGGTTTAAAAAAAAATAATGTGAAATTTTAATTATCAGTATCACTAGATTATACACGGTAAAATTCTCTTCATTCAAATATAAGTACGCGGGGCTGGGGAGCCCAGTCGGTTTAGGCATTCGCCTAGCATGCGGAGGTCCCGGTTCGGGTCCAGGCATCGCCAAAATAACTGCCGGACCTATAGACGGCCCGTGCACCAAAAATGTCCGACGAATAATACCCCGTAGAGGGAGTGCACGTTAAATATCCTCTTAGTCCTAACGCTGCGTACGATGTCGCCCTTAACGATTGCGTTGGATGCCTACTCAGGTGTCGGCTCGTCACTTGACTGTGGTTCTAAAATAGGACGCCCGTCGCCAATAGCCCTCGTGTAGCTCTAGTGCTACGATAATTCAAACTAAATCAAACCAAAATACAGTAAAAATCAAATTATGACTAAGCACCAAAATTTTAATTTGTAATTATATCTTTGATCTGTAGTAAGCCACTATAGCGGGCTAGAATATGCACACTGTACATATTATGAATATAGTCGCATCATTAAATCTGTTTTTTTTTATTTCACCCATTAATGACCCAATTATGAATACCATTGTCACTTACCTTATAAGTTAAGTAACTTCCTTACCGTTGAGATTTTTAAATTCCTTTTCGTGTAAATTAAATTGTCCTACATAAATTTCTCAAGCACTATATTCTTTATTTTTCATAGATGTTGTTTATTTAGATAAACTTATTTTTACATGGCAAATTTTCTTGCTAATTTTCGTTTATGAGACACACTGTTGCCAATGGCTCATTCTGTGTGTTTTTAACAACTTAATCTCTTTTATCTTCCGTTTTAGTTATTTATTGTACAGCTGGGGAAAAAAAAAACGATCCACCCTTCATATTTCGGCTGCTATTGGTCAAGGAATTTTGTGCAAGGTGTCATTTTTCAGGAAATAGCGTAAGGAATTAAGAACTGGCAACCAAAATTGTATAAGGGGTCGTCTACATATTAAAATGAGTACCAACTTTGAAAATTCCAATGGCAACACCCATTTTTTTTTACATAAAAATATTCAGCAACTTCAAAATACCCCAGGTATAAAAAAGAATTATTCATTTTGCATTATTTGCTGAGATATTAAAGCATTAATTTTCAGTTCGTTTGGGGGGAAATCTCCAAATTGATAAAGGTAATATTTAGGGTGTTTTTTCGAAACGACAATCTAGCAAAAGGGTTACCATAATCTCGCCAAAAGACGCTAGAATTAAACCTTCTTCCCTAATATTGTGATTTTTTTATGTTTTTTTAAAATTTTGGATTTTAAAATTCAGAAATAAAATAAAGGGTAGACGAGAAAAAGTTATAATTTTAAATTAAGTCACATATACGATTATTTATAACGAACATATTTTCAAATGCGATTAGTTACAATCAGATAGACAAACATAATTATTACATTTATGTTTTACATTTTATGCAAATTTTTGTTTCATTCATATTGCTACAAAAGGTTGGTTTAAAATTCGGCACACTGGGTCTGGGACATATCCCGACAGCCGAAATCCCGACAAACCAAAATTCCGACAAGCCGAAATCCCAAATGAGTCAAAATCCCGAATGGGTCTAAATCCCGAAAACAGATTTTTGTCCATTTCTATGTTAGAGATTATTTATTTATTTAGTTATTTAGTCAGTTATTTAGTCAGTTATTTAATCAGTTAGTTAGTCAGTCAGTTAGTTAGTTAGCCAGTCAGTTAGTCAGTCAGTCAGTCAGTTAGTCAGTCAGTCAGTAAGTTAGTCAGTCAGTAAGTTAGTCAGTCAGTTATCAGTCAGTTAATTAGTCAGTTAGTTAATCAGTCAGTTAGTTAGTCAGTCAGTCAGTCCGTTAGTTAGTCCGTTAGTCAGTCAGTTAGTTAGTCAGTTAGTCAGTCCGTTAGTTAGTAAGTCAGTCAGTCAATTAATCACTCCGTTAGTTAGTCACTCCTTTAGTTAGTCCAGACTGACTAACTTAGTCTAACTGACTTTCAATTAGTTAGTCAGTGAACTGACTGACTCACTGACTAACTAATTGACTGACTGGCTAACTAACGGACTAACTGACTAACTGACTGACTAACTGACTGACTGACTAACTGACTGACTAACTGACTGACTGACTAACTGACTGACTAACTTACTGACTGACTGACTAACTTGCTGACTGACTAACTTACTGACTGACTAACTTACGACTGACTAACTTACGGACTGACTAACTAACGGACTGACTAATTAACTGACCGACTAACTAACCGACTGACTAACTAACTAACCGACTGACTGACTAACTAACGGACTGACTAACTGACTAAATAACTAAATAAATAAGTAATCTCTAATAATTAAAAAAAAATCGAGGAAATAACATATTATTGGAAATTTTATAATAAAATAATTATAAATAATATTGGAAATAACATACATTCAAAAACATAGTAATCGATATAATTTAATGTTAATTATACAAACAAAATACATTGTATGCACTTGAAACAAGAAAAGATTTTAGACATTTGACAGTCATCAATAATTTGAATAAACATTTACCAAAACCGCTTTTCAACCACCAAACGATAATGGAAATTAGGATCCAATTTGCTAAGTAATTTTTTACACGGTCCCTAAAATTCGTTTTTTTCAGTATTTTTACAATAACTCGGCAAATAATTGTTGTTGAATTAAAAAATTCGGGATTTTGGTTCTACTTGATCTACTTTATCGATTTATGTAACAAAAATTTAGGGTTGCTATTCATAATTTATTTTTTCTTATTTAAATTTAAATAAAAAAATAATAATAATTAAAAATTTATGAAAAAACTTGTGTGATTTGTTTTTGGAAGATTATGAAGTATATAATGAAAAAAAATTGTTGGTTTAATTCATTTTATTTGTGGAGGTATAAATAAAAGTTTGTGAAACTTTTTTAACATTATGGGCCTTCAACTTCGATGCTTATATCTCAACAAATAATGCAAATTAATAAAAAAAAATTTGGATCTGGGATATTTTGAAGATGATAAACATTTTTATATAAAAAAAATTGGGTGTTGCCATTGGAATTTTCAAAGTTGGTACTCATTTTAATATGTAGACGACCCCTTATACAATTTTGGTTGCCAGTTCTGAATTCTTTACGCTATTTCCTGAAAAATGACACCTTTCACAAAATTTCCTGATCAATAGCAGCCGAAAAACGAAGGGTGGATCGTTTTTTTTTCCCCAGCTGTACCTTTATTAAAATCCAAAACATGTCATACTCATTTTTTTTTAAATATTATTCTGTGAATGTGCGTACTGGGTAAACTGACGGTACTCGGGGATTTATGTAAAGCAAAAAAATGTGAAGAATTATTATTCGTTTGGTTGAGAAGTTAATTGCTGAAAAGAAAGGGAGAATCCAATAATTTAAAAAATTCCTTTAAAGAAATTTAAGTGAAACCAAATATTTTATAATTTTTTTTGCTGTGTTTCCCAACTTTAAATTACCATAAAAATATTTATCAACATTTTTTTTATTTTAATTCCAGCAATATTATTGGTTTTCAATAACTACCAGGAAAAAGGAATAAAAAATTTAAACTTTGCTATTAAATATATATTTTTTTAAAGTTTTAATTTCGTTTTTGTCTACCATTAATTGAAATGTAACACCCCACATATTTGGAAACGCCAGCTGGAAATTTTTCTGAACTAAATTTCCAATTTTTAATTAGTTGATGTTTGACGTTTTATTAGTTAACATTTTGAAGAGAAAAAAAAAAGAATGATATTTTATGAAATTTTAAATCTTTGAAAAATCACATCAATCTTTGACGTTTCTTTAGTTCTTAGGTAAGAATCAGTGTCGCAACTTTCAGTATTAGGTTTAAAAACTGTTAATTTCACATAACGAGATTTAACCGTCAAATATAAAGAATTTTTTTTTAGTGAAAGTAACTGCGTTTTGCTTTAAATGTGTTGGATACATATAGAAATAAAAATGAAATTGTTATAGACAATTAAAATTGTCAAGTACCATGTGATCACATCATGATTTTTCCCCATGTCTCATCCAATTGATTTCCAATTTTGTTTAAAATATAGATAACTGATTATAAGTAAGGAATTTTTGCGTGGAAGTAACGTGGCTTTTTTAAATTATGCATGTAGAAATAAAAAATGAAAGGTTCGTAAATTTTAAAATTGTCATTGACCACGTGACCCCACACTAATATATTCCCATGCCTTCTATGTCTGCTGTTCCATTTTTTTTAAAAAATATTTATAAATCACAATTATTCTAATGTATACACTCTTAAAACAAACGAGCGGTTTTAACTTAGTCTGAGTTAATTTCCACTCCTTTCCGTGCCGAAAATGCACTTCCCTTATGGGAGTGGATTTCACTCTTTTTGCGGAGTGGGTAAAAGAAATAAAAGAAAACAATCTACGTCCTACACTCTTAAAACGAGCGGTTTTAACTCAGTCTGAGTTAATTTCCACTCCTTTCCGTGCGAAATGCACTTCCCTTATGGGAGTGGATTTCACTCTTTTGCGAGTGGTAAAAGAAATAAAGAAAGCAATCTACGTCTACACACTTAAAACGAGCGGTTTTAACTCGGTCTGAGTTAATTTCCACTCCTTTCCGTGCCGAAATGCACTTTCCTTATTGGAGTGGATTTCACTCTTTTGCGGAGTGGGTAAAAGAAATTAAGAAAACAATCTACTTCCTACACTCTTAAAACGAGTGGTTTTAACTCAGTCTGAGTTAATTTCCACTCCTTTCCGGTACCGAAAATGCACTTCCCTTATAGGAGTGGATTTCACTCTTTTATTTTAAGAGTATAGATCACTTATTCGTTATTTCAATTTTTTTATTTAATAATATTCAACAAATCCGCCTCATTTACTCAACTTAAGCCATTGTCAACCCTCATATCTCTCACCTACCATAAAAAACAACATCTTCAAACCTCCTACGACTCAAAAAATACTACAAATCCTCTCCAAACCCTTAATCTAAAAAATAAAAAACAAGCGAAGTCCAAAAAAACTCTTTATCGCCCGATCGTCCGAGAGCAAATGAAAATAAACCCTGGGTAATGCCATCAAAACGACGATCCATCGGAAGAGTATCGGGAGAGCATCGGGAGTATCATGGATCAGATAATGGGGACTTATCCCGATCCTCTTCCCCTATCGCGCAACACACACGACCACACAGCCAGATCCGCCATTATCATCCGAACCGATGATCTTCCGGTTGGGTTTGAAGAACAGTTACCGGTGTTTCTGTCAAGTAAAGTAGGAGTGTGTAACACCGCACAAATTTCAATTACCGCTCAGTAAATCGAAAAATATTCAATTACCACTCAATTTAAAATACACATTTTTAAAGATACGTTGTAAGGTAATTTCAATAATTTTAAAACAAAAAAGGTCTATGGTAGCTACTCCTTGCGCTTGTGCAATTTTCTCGAAAACCTTTTTCATTAGCTCGAGATGGAGATGGAATTCTGACAGACAGACAAATCAAAAACCACTTTTTTGGAATCCACACCCTCCAAAACGTGTGTAATGTGAACTATTAGAGCCTTTTCTAATTTTTCAAATTAACATTAACGAGGTATTACTGCCAATCCCTGCTTATTTGATCGAATCAACAACGCACTCGCATGCAATGATTATGTACAATGCAATGATTATGTACGCATTATAATTACTACAATAGATCATGTTAAATTGAACGTGCCTTTAAGAACCTAAACTAAATAATAAAGAAAATTTATTTCATTTCATTCTTCATTTCTTTCAAACTATAAAGTGAACTACTGAAAAAGAACATGATGTTATTTCTTCCACTTCCCTAATCCAAAAGAACATCCAGAAAAAAATGTCGGAACGTTCTAAAAGAGACGATTTTCGTTCCACAAGGGATCGGGATCTACGGAAGCCATCGGCGCCATTTTTATGCTTTAAACTCTTGTTTGATTTCATTGTTTCCTGTTGAACAGAGTACAGACAAGAATCTCCTTGCCGATTGTATTATTATTAGTCTCAGATTTCCATCGGCGAAAACACCTTTAAACTTAATGGACGTCGAAAGGAAATCGGCTCTAATCCATTCGAATTTGTGAGATCGGTCGGATATATGTCGGTAATCGGTCAGATTGCGACGACTTTTACCATTTTAGATAGCGTTTTTTGTTTTTAACAATGTGTGGAAATGATGTTGATAAATCAATGAAATGGTGTGTAAAAGTTTAATGACGTGATTATTATTAAAAGGTTACCACCAGATTTCCATGTCATCCTTTTTCTAAATATTTGATGACCTTGTGTGATATAATTTCTGTACACGCTCAAAATGTCTTCCTTCAATTAACGTAAATTTTACTGCCAACTTTACTGCCGAAATATTTCCGAGAATCGACTTAAGAATTTGTTTTTTACTGTTGTATAAAACTTTAGTCGAATAAATTAAACAGCACTTTTGAACATTCAATTATCATTTAAATAATACACAGAAATATGCATTAACTATTCATTTATAACGAATGAAATATAATTTTAATAATATTATAAAACGATTACTTTATACGAAGAAAAACAGCTACTACTGAAGCCTAGAAAATACGTTGTGGAACTAGAATTTATGGTTCTATGTTTAAGGTCTCTATGTCTATAGTCCCTATATTAAGTTCTAGACCTAAAATATAGGTAGGTTAAGTTATTTATCAGAATGCGGTACACATATAATTTCTTAACCTTAGAATTGAAAAATATATGTCAACATAAACTTCAGTTGCAAGCTCCCTAGTATTGAAAGTAAAGCTTGGAACTATAATTTATATACTTTGACCGGAATAATTAGTTGTCAGAATGAACTCATTGAGTTATGGAATAATTTCTAGATATCTCATAGTTTTTGGTTTTAGGAACCATAAACTACAATTACTTGGTCATCCTTTGATCAACTGTAGAATCCTATACCATTTTTAAGCACATATCCGATTATAGGAAGTCTAGTAGTAGATGGGATTCAAATATCTGCCCTTCAGAAAAAGTTCAATCTGAGTCTGCTACGGAAATCATTCGGCCACGGGACGGACATGTGCTTGATGTTATCAGTGATAAAACAGAACAAAACACATATATAGAACATGATGCTGATGAACTTCGTCAGGTATAGTTTCCCCACTTAAATAATTTCTAAATCTCCACTCTAGAGGATAATTTGACCAACTTTAATTCTAGTGCCTGAATGTACTCCAAAAATAAAGAAATCATTTCTGGTTCATAAACTAATAAAACTAGTGATATTAACTACAAGAAAACAAACTAGAAATTCTGGTTGATTTTACAGTCATGGTCATCGGTTATGTCTATTATTTACAGGCATAATTCTAAGATTTCTTTTTAAAAAATAGTTTTTGTACTCATGAAATCAACATCTATGCGTTCCATAGATAAGAACGATAGCTTTATTTTTCTCCTTGAAGAATTGATATTCTTTAAGATTGTTTACAAGTTCATTAAAATCGTTCTAAAGATACTATTTTTATGGTTTAAAACTTTTGTCTGATTTCATTGATTCTTGTTTAACAGAGTATAGAAACAAATCTCCTGATATGGATTATACCATTATTATTTATCTCAGGTACCCATCGGCGAGAACTTCTAAAAAAGTTAATATAAGTTGAATAAAAATGGCTCTAATCCAGTCAAATTGCCTAGATCAGTTGGATATACGTCGGTTTATCAAGTTTTCGACATCTTTTTGCAATTTATGATAATGTTTTTGTTTTGACAATGTTTGATAAGTAAATGAAATGGGGTGCAAAAGTTCAATGAGGTTAAATACAGATTTCCGCATCATAATTTAATTTTAAAGATTTGATAGCATTGTCTCATTGAATTAAGGGGGAATGGGCTCGCTGGCCCGCGGGTCTCCGAAATCAAGTGCCTCAGTGTTAATTCAATGGCGAAAAAACTATTTTCTCTGCCACATTTCTCCGGCTGTATTGAATATTTTTACAAACGTTTTTTTTTTAAATAATAAATGTAGATAACTTACAGGTCTCTATCTTCCCACTTTTTGAAATTGCTTCGAATATTTTGTGTAAAATCATTTATTGAAAATTTAAAAAATATTCGAACCAATTTCAAAAAGTGTGAAGGTCGGGACCTGTAAGTCAGCTACATTTATCCTATAAAAAAAATCCGCTTGTAAAAATATTCAATACAGCTGGAGAAATGAGGCAAAGAAAATATTTTTCCGCCATAGGATTAACACTGATGCACTTTGCTTTGGAGACCCCCGGTCCAGCGCGCCCATTCCCCCTTAAGTCTTCCGCATCAAAATTATTTTTAAATGAGAATTTGTTCGCGATGCTTTAAAAGATTTTTACACTTAAATTGTGTTTCTAAACCACGGCGTTTGGTAAATGTAATAAATTTATTAGCTATACGTTGGCAGTATTTTTACAGGAATATTTAACAGTTAAATCCCCAGTAAAAAAGCTAGCTATTTTAATGTATGATTTTTTATCTATTAAAAAATAAGATATAAATAAACATATTTTTTTTTCAAATAATCGATGAAAACCTGAAATCAAAGACTGAAAAGAGATTCTAGATCTTCTTCTATGCAACCATTGCAGTTTTTTAAGTTGAAAATAAATTTTGTCGATGTGCATTTGATTTATACCCAAATATATATATTTTTATACCCAATTTCACTTAAATTTTCACTTTAACTTGATTTTCACTTTCAAAAATCACAAAAAATGAAATTTCATACATGATAAAAACACAAAATATTATGAGCATTTCGTAACGAACCATAGCAATACTGAAATTAGCTTTTAATATTTTTTCAGATAATATCGTAATCAAGTAACAAGAACTGATAACAACTTCTCGCCAAATAGACCATTAACATCTTCATTATCTCTAAAATTTGGGTGTTTGGTTCATGCGGGAACAATAAAAAATCAGCTAGGTTAAATTAACCATTTCCTAACTATTCATTCACCAATAATAATTATACCCTTAACAAACAAAATATGTACTCTAAACTATATCAGCCGCGGATAATTATCCTAACTATTCATTCACCAGCAATAATTATACTCCAACACATAAAATGTATGCTAAAAACTACATCAGCCGCGGCTAACTATATCCTAACAATTCATTCACCAGTAATAATTATACTCCAACAAACAAAATATAGACTAAAAACGACATCTTTATCAAGCAATAAAAGATGTTCATCTATCCGTGAAACAAATTGCCGAACTTCCCTTTTTCGCCATAGAATCCCTTGCTCTAGGGGCGTTTTTACGACCCAATCTAAACAATTAACAGGTGTTTAAGACGATGAAACGACCAGGCGTTTTTTAACACTCGCCGACATTTTTAACACCCACTACGTGACGTACTTGTTGAATAAGGGTACAATAGGTAGCGGACTGTGAAGAACGTACTTATATTTTTTACCTAATCACTGATAAATCTCATCTCCCTTTTGCAAAAAAAAACTTTATTTTAGCCCTTTTTTATGAATTATTTATAAATTAATTTTATTTTTGATTATAATATTTCAAAATTGTATGTAACACACTGAAAATATACTGCACAAAGTACGTCTTTATTTTTTTTAAATGACGTATTTAGGCGAAATAAATTATATACGTCATCAAGACATTAAAATGATAGCCATCTCAAAGCTATGATTTTGATATCTTCAATTATCAAATGTGGTTGAAATTGGCTTTTAGTGGAAGATGCTGGTCTAATCAGCTATCGAATTTAATTGAAAGCACTGGCATGGCTAGTGGTTTAAGGTGCCGTGCTGCGTACCTTTCCAGGCTCTGTACTCGCCTTAGCCATCCTATCATTTGATCAAAACACCATAACCTATAACTTGATATGGTTAAAACAAAATAAACTTGCCAATTGTTTTCAGTCGTTCATATGAGATTGATACATGGTAAATCTCTTGCATTCCAAAGTCATAATGTCGCGGGGCTGGGGAGCCCAGTCGTTTAGGCATTCGCCTAGCATGCGGATGGTCCCCGGTTCGGGTCCAGGCATCGCCAAAATAACTACCGGCCTATAAACGGCCCGTTCAACCAAAAATGTCCGACGAATAATACCCCGTGTAGAGGGAGTGCACGTTAAATATCCTTCAAAGTCCCAACGCTGCGTACGATGTCGGCCCTAACAGTTGCGTTGGGTGCCTACTCAGGTGTCGGCTCGTCACTTGACTGTGGTTCTAAAATACGACGCCCGTCGCCAATAGCCCTCGTGTAGCTCTAGTGCGACGATAATTCAAACTAAACTAAATTAAACATAATGTCGCCATTAGGTTGCATTGGGTGGAAGCCCTTGTGTAGCTGTAGTACAACGTTAATTCAGTAATTTTTCGTAATTTTTTTAAAAGCATTGGAAGTAACTGCTTCTGATAAAGAACCTTGTATCCTATGTTCCTGTGTGAACCACTCCTGAGCCTGCTATTACCGCGTTCCCATGTCTGCCTAATCCGGCTTAGTGGCCGGTACTGTCCAGCAGCTTTGTAATTATGGCCGGGGTGGTTTCGAAAGTGGGTAATTTGACAATATTTTGTGATAATCTTTCTTGGTGATCTGTGATACCCGTCGAAAATTGTTTTGTCACCGCCTCAATCCCATCCTCTCTCGTTTCAGAATTTGCTAGAGCATGTTAATGCCGTACTTCGAAGTTTGCTTGGGTACAAGATTGAAACTTTGTTATAAGTATAAGCATATATATATATATATTTTTTAGTTTTTTGGTAAGAAATTTTTTGATATTAAATTTTAAAATTTCAAACTTTTAATTAATATTCAGTCATGTTAAGCGTCTAATTACTAAATCCCTTCAGTATTCAAGACATCAAAACGTATCTAGAAAATCCTGCGACGTCAATTAAGAGCCGATTCGTGACTGAAAGATTAAGACCCTATTAAAGTTATAAACATTATTTATAAAAGAAAATAGTTAATGATAATTTTAATGGAACACATTAAATAATGAATTATCCGTATTTTTAAAGCTACTTTACATATTCTAAATCATTGAACAGTATGTCTATGCAGAGCTTGTCTATGTAAAGCTATTACTACTTAGGGCCAAAAGGGTAGATAATGAGAGTCACCATGTCATGGGCCTGGAGACTATAGAGTACGTCTTGTGGTGGTGCGCCAAGCCCAAAAAGAGAGGCAGCAATTGCTTGGCAGTCATACAAATGGTCTACACTCTTAAAACAAACGAGCGGTTTTAACTCAGTCTGAGTTAATTTCCACTCCTTTCCGTGCCGAAAATGCACTTCTCCTATAGGAGTGAATTTCACTCTTTTTCGGAGTGGGTAAAAGAAATAAAAGAACACAATCTGCGTCCTACACTCTTAAAACGAGCGGTTTTAACTCAGTCTGAGTTAATTTCCACTCCTTTCCGGTGCCGAAAATGCACTTCTCCTATAGGAGTGAATTTCACTCTTTTGTTTTAAGAGTGTAGCGTTAGTTGGGTTTCTCTACTTTTTAATCTGAAATTCATACATTTTATATTGATGTGTAATTCGGATAATTAGTGACATATATTCAAAAAACCGTTATATCGCAACTTTGGCATCCCTTCAAACAGCAACAATGGCAAACGCCATTCACGAGTATAAATCCAACCGTTACTCATCCCCGAAATACATAAGGAAGCATACATCTGGCGATCATGATTGAGCACCTCTACAAAACAGTGTGACACTTTCAAAACTGTCACAAACACACAAATGAACGGACACGGGGCTAATCAATTAGAGAAAAAAACGTCACCGGCCCTAATCTTACAAGGATAAAATTCCATGGCTTAATTTCAGGTACATTCCATTGTTGTGTGATGATGGTTCCATTAATCATTGTCTCGTTATCATTGTCCTTTCCTGATGGGTTTCGAACAAAAAAAAGTTATTCTGGTTCTTGTCGAATTTTCTGTTCCGCTTGTCATTTTCCGAAACCGTTGTTTTGCTCTTGAAGGGGGAAAGTGTCGGACTTTATATGATGATTCAATGCATTGGTTGGACAAAGCAGCAAAGGTTATTTTTGTCATATTAAAAAACCCCACTTACTAATAAGCCGCACTTAACCATTTTCGGGATTACGGGCCCCAAGTTGAGAAAGGTTGAATTTTCGTCGCACTAGATCTACACAATGGCTATCGGCGACGGGTGTCATAATTTAGAACCCAAGTCCAAAACCCGAGCCTACACCTGAGTAAGTTCCTTACTCATCTTTTAAGAGCAACATCATACTCAGCTTCGCGTCAAGACTTTTGGCTGCACAGACCGTTTATAGGTAGGCAGTTATACTGGCAATGTGTGTGTGTGTGTGTGCTGGGCCCGAACATGGGATCTTTCGCATGTAAACGCCTTATCGATAAGGCTCCGCAGTGCTATGAGAAAGTTCCCCTCCAAAAATCCGGTATCAAGTTATGCATTCAAAGAAACATTTAAGTTTTAGTGCAATCAGAAGTATGATTGCAGATAGATTTGCTGGTATAGAAGATAGAAGGGGTGTAAATAGTAGTAATAGTATAGCAGATATTATGTTATCGGAAATCGATACCTATGACACAGAAAGTCAGAAAGTAGTTAAAAATCCGAGATTGTCGGGTAAATTCGGAGAGTTGGCAAATCTGAATAAGTATTTAAGAAGAAATTAAATGGGAAGGATGATATCGTATCGACCCAATGCTGCACTTTTGGAATCATCTTTGTCAAAGTATAACTTTAAAATAGTGTATTTTTCCACACAAGGTAAGAAAATAAATAAAAACACCAAAACAAATGCATTTGAATGGGAAAATATGAACTGGTCATTTTTTCACTACGTTAGACGTCACACGTTTAAATGTAATTTCAATTTTAAGTACGGTGATAAAAAGTAACCTTACACAAGAGTAAATAAATAAAGATGATCAAAAATTCAAGAAAACAGTAAAATATATTTAAGACAAAGCATTCGTGTTTTTTTTCACTAATAAGAACGGAATTGAAAGAGGTACGGAACAAAACTTGAAAATTAATTCTTCATTATTTGTTTTTAGTTATCTATTTAAAAATCTTTATCCATAAGGGTGTGGGTGGCATTTCTGATGCAAAATAATGTTTTTCTTTCAATTTTAGCTTCCACACTACGTTTATAACGTAAAAAGTGGAAGGTATTATAATCGTTCAGTCCGTCTGTCTGTCCGTCACCCACTTTCATAAATCCGAACTACAAATGCTAAGGACAAGTGTGATTCGTCAAAAAATTCAGCGCAATGAAATTATAATACATTGCAAATTTCAGAAAATAATTCGAATTCGAAGTACTTCAACTATTTAAAAAACTGCAAAATTTAATGCTCATTTAAAAAGCATAGGAAGCCATTTTTATTAGAATTTAGTTAACGTTGCCATTCGCAACAATCGCTCGAGAAACTTTAATTCCTTTCGACAATAAATTAAAATAAATTTATTTTTGCGGCATCGATCAGTTTGAAATAACGTCAAATATATTTCACTAAGGTGTTCTTTTTTTGGTATGTTGATATGAAATGTTTTAATTCTCTTTAAAAGCGAGGAATATGACATATTTATTCTTTGAAATATAAATTAATTTTTGCAAACGATAACCAATAATTATTGAATTTTCGAAATAAAATAAATGAAACTAGCCAAATTTAGCAATTTTAAGAATTTAGAATTAATGCTGTGTTTGTCTCCATTTTACCTGTTAAACACAACTGTTGTGAGGAAGCGGGTTAAGTGACAGATTCTGTTACAAACCTACTTGTTTTTCTTTATTTCTTTCAATTTCATTTATGCTGAATTCTCTTTAAAAATATAAGTATATTTTCAAAACTTGTTATAAAGTATGACATACCGATATAAAAATACATAGCATTAAAAAAAAGCATTAAAAACATGCTTGATAAGTATCCATAAAAGAATAAAATTGTCAATAGCGGCACATGATGTCATACGACCTTCTAAAAACCAAAACTAAATATTTAAATCGGAATTATAACGGAAAAAATAAAAACGTCAGCGGATCATTTTTCGATATAAGATGTACTTCAAATATCATTTTCAAAATAAATTACAAATACAACTCTGCCAATTTACTACAACGATGTTTCGCCAATTAAAGGAACGTTTTCATGCTTTCCATTTTTCTGTTTCTGACTTCTTCTAGACAAAAAGCATTATTTTTTTGTGGTGCGCTCCAATGCTCTGGAACAATTACCAGAGTTATCAATGACATATGCGATTGTGTTCTTGTTCATGGCTTTCAGTTTTACGGTGACATGTCAGTTAATGTGCGAACAGAGTTTCAATATCAAATTATTATTAAAAGAGTTTTATGTTATATTCATGCAAATGATTTTAAACTAATATAATACTATAAGTCGGTGTACAATGGCAATGTCCAATTTGTCTTTAAAATTTCTTCCCGTGCCAATTTAAAGATTGGTAAAGGTGTCGCGATTAATAAATGAAAAAGATACAAATTACCTAATAATTATTATTAGAGCCTCTAAAAAATTCTATACTACAAATTGCTTCTGCCATACACTCTTAAAACAAAAGAGTGAAATCCACTCCTATACGGGAAGGGCATTTTCGGCACCGGAAAGGAGTGGAAATTAACTCAGACTGAGTTAAAACCGCTCGTTTTAAGAGTGTAGGGCGTAGATTGTTTTATTTTATTTCTTTTACCCACTCCGCAAAAAGAGTGAAATCCACTCCTCTAGGGGAAGTGCATTTTCGGCACGGAAAGCAGTGGAAATTAACTCAGACTGAGCTAAAACCGCTCGTTTGTTTTAAGAGTGTAAGTGACGGTCCTTTTATAATATAAACAAGTAAGTTTGTGACAAAAACTGTGTTTCAAAAAATTTCGCGAAGTAGTGTTATGACCCAGTTGCGAGTTTTTTTTATTGGAAAACAATAAGTCTAATTATAAATTGCTCAGGATATAATTTATATAAATGAAAGCAATCTGCAAACAAACTTTATTCAATCAGATTTCAACTTAAAAAGAAGGTTAAAAATGGCAAAGTTAGGAATTATATTCCGAAATTTAAAATTTCCTAGGAATTCCCTTTATTTCTAACCAACAATCAGCAAGAAAACACAAAAGATTTTGACTTTCGCCATCCATTCATAGCTAAGGATATCAAACAATCGCGTCAATTTTTTTTTCGCAGAAGTGGTCCTAATCCTTTAATAGCCACGACGGACTCATCTGGAATTCCAATGTTGTTTATGAATGAATGGGAATCTCGGTCCACTCATTCATTGATCTCTTCGTATCGATAGTAAAACCTCCGGCTACTACGGTGTGTAAATGCGGATGTGATTCGCAGAGGCGGCAATGAACGAATCGGCACACATTTACTATCGAAGGAAATTTCTCGGAAGGGCTGTCAGTATACAGAAAATCGCCAATATATGAATAGCTATCTAAAACTAATGAGTAAAAAAATAATGCATATGTCAGAATTTTATTTTCTTATTAATCCGACGACTTATCTGACTTATCAACGATCTGAATAAGGCTTTAACTTTTAAGTTTTTTAAATTCATTTTTCCTGTAAAACTCTCTCTTAATTTGTCTTACATAAATTGTTAAGGGGGAATGGGCGCGCGGGACCGGGAGTCTCCAAAGCAAAGTGCATCAGTGTTATTCCTACGGAGAAAAAAATATATTTTCTCGACACATTTCTCCGGCTGTATTGAATATTTTTACAAGCGGATTTTTTTTATGTGATAAATGTAGCTGACTTGCAGGTCCCGACTTTCCCACTTTTTGAAATTGGTTCGAATATTTTTTCTTAATTTTCAATAAATAATTTTACACAAAATATTCTAAGCATTTCAAAAAGTGGGAAGATAGAGACCTGTAAGTTATTTACATTTATTATTTAAAAAAAAAACGTTTGTAAAAATATTCAATACAGCCGGAGAAAAGTGGCAGAGAAAATAGTTTTTCCGCCATTGGATTACACTGAGGCACTTGAGTTTGGAGACCCGCGGTCCAGCGCGCTTATTCCCCCTTAAGTACAACTTTCTTCATTTATCTTACATTTTGTTTATTTCGATAAACTAAGCCAGAAACATAATTTTCGCATGGCAAATTTTCTTACCCATCGTCGTTAATGAGTTGATTTGGAGAGTGATAAAATTATTAAAATAAATGTCACGTCAAAGTGACAAGAATTAAAATTTGTGCTACCTCACTTTGTTATTTCAGGATTTTCCAAAACTACTTTGAAACATGTACAAGTAACAGAAAATTAACTTATAAAAGCGATGTCAGTGAAACGATTAACCGAATTGAGTTATAGTTAATTGAGTAATTTTAAATAGTGCATTAAAATTCAAAATGCAATGGAATTGTTTTTGTCGTAACATTTTTAAAATAATGTCACGTCAAAGTGACAAGAGTTAAAATTTGTGCTACCTCACTTTGTTATTTCAGGTTTTTTTTTTTTTAAAAACTACCTTGATTCATGTACAAGTAAAGAAAATTAACTTATCATAAAAGCGATTTCAGTGAAACGATTAACCGAATTGAGTTATAGTTAATTGAGTAATTTTAAATAGTGCATTAAAAATTCAAAATGCAATGGAATTGTTTTTGTCGTAACAATTTTTAAAATAAATGTCACGTCAAAGTGACAAGAGTTAAAATTTGTGCTACCTCACTTTGTTATTTCAGGTTTTTTTTTTCTATTATTCAGTAAATAAAGAAAATACTTCATAAAAGCGATTTCAGTGAAACGATTAACCGAATAGTAAGTTAATTGATAATTTAAATAGTTTAAAAAAATGCTGTTTTTCGTAAAATTTTAAAATAAATGTCACGTCAAAGTGACAGAGTTAAAATTTTTCCCACTTGATTTCAGGTTTTTTTTAAACTACCTGTCGTCAAGACGAAATTAACTTAAGTAAAGCATTTCATGAACGTTACATTGAGTTATATTTGATATTAATAGTGCATTAAAAATTCAAAATGCAATGGAATTGTTTTTGTCGTAACAATTTTTAAAATAAATGTCACGTCAAAGTGACAAGAGTTAAAATTTGTGCTACCTCACTTTGTTATTTCAGGTTTTTTTTTTTTTTTTAAACTACTTTGATTCATGTACCAAGTAAAAGAAAATTAACTTATCATAAAAGCGATGTCAGGGAAACGATTAACCGAATTGAGTTATAGTTAATTGAGTAATTTTAAATAGTGCATTAAAAATTCAAAATGCAATGGAATTGTTTTTGTCGTAACAATTTTTAAATAATGTCACGTCAAAGTGACAGAGGTTAAAATTTGTGCTACCTCGCTTTGTTAATTCAGTTTTTTTTTAAACTACTTTGATTCGTACAATAAGAAAATAACTTATCATAAAAGCGAGTCACGGAAACGATTAACCGAATTGAGTTATAGTTAATTGAGTAATTTTAAATAGTGCATTAAAAATTCTAAATGCAATGGAATTGTTTTGACGTAATAGTGCATTAAAAATTCAAAATGCAGTGGAATTGTTTTTGTCGTAACAATTTTTTTATATCCACTGCCGTATTGTCAATCTAATTTGTTACAGCAATAGGTGATACTACTTAAAAAAATGATTTGGGGGCTGTTTCAAAGTTTAAAGAGGAAGCCCGGGCTTCTACGGACTATGACCGGGCCTTGAGTCCGTGATAGTCTATGGTAGCCTATCATGAGCCTTCCAGTAGTTGGCTTATTATTTCCTTGTAACGACGTATTTTTCGTTTATGCCGATATGTGCCTACCTTTGACTCGAAGTACCAACACACAATACCAATCATTCAATTGAAACATAAACACTTTACATCTAAATCATCGCCAAATACAGTGATAATCCTGCCAATCCCAATCGACACCATCCACAATCGAATAAGTAGTGCATGATATTAATAGACAACCTCAACTATACTGCCGTGGGCAGGTAAACTGCAGTAACCGCAACAATGAATTGGATCAATTTCGCTCTGAAACAATCAGTCTCAACAATCTACTTTCTTATAGATTCGAGTTATTAATTGCTTGGAACAATGGTCCGAGTCCCTAGGCTAGATACTGCTGTTTACCTGCCCACGGCAGTATAGGGAAAAAAAAAGTAAAGGGGGAACACAGTGGCATCGGGAGAAGAATCCCTGACCCCAAACAGCGCGAAGGCGTCATAAAAAAGGCGTCCAATTTGGCGTCCAGTCACGTCCGCGTCTTCCTGTGTCTCCATTGTTGGCCGACGCATTAGCATAGAATACGCCGCGGCCCGTTTTCTTGCCAAGGTAATTGGCGACATTAATAAGACCCTTTTTTGCCGCGACAGGTGGGCCGTAATGACAATGAAGGGGGACAAGACAGTAGCCGCGGCCTCCGTGCGGTTTCCTCGATGGGTGAATTTCGCCGCGAGGTGGCGCTACTGGTTGTTTTTGATGAATGTTTTATTTATCCCGAAATTGAGAAGTAGATTAGAACCAGGTCTGGGCCGTTACTTGTTTAAATGTAACTCGTTACAATTACAATTAATTTTCGTAAAAAGTAACTAATTACCTGTAAAATTACTAATTTCCAAAAGTAACAAATTACAATTACAATTACTTTTAAGATTACTTTTTACGACAAAATTTCATATTTACAAATGTTTTGAAAAATAAAGTATAAATGAATAAATGATTTTTTTTCTAAAATCGACTTTATTAAACAGTTAGCAGAAAATCTACTTATTGGGGTACAACAAAAGCTGCATCTCAAAAAATTTTGTCGCTTACACAGCTTCTTCTGAATCTATAGGTTCTTCTGAAGAATCTATCCAATTTCCGATACTACAAAACATTGGTTTCGATACCAAGCCCAAATCGAAGTGTTGATCACTGATACTAAATTAGTTAACTTACGACATTGTACACTTACATATAATAAGTCCTGAAATCTTTATTTAAAAAAAAGAAAATTCATACTGTAACACAACCTCTAAATGTTTTCCATTCTTTTAAAAAACACTAAAATTATATGTTCGAATAATCTCTTTCTTTTTAAAAAAAAAATCCTAGATGGATTTATTGACATTGTATTGATGTATTGATTGACAAATTGATTTATTGATTAACACATTGATTTATTTACAGATTTGCATATTTATTGACACTACAATAAACAAACATTCAGTCAAATATTAAAAACTTCGAGATAAAAAGAAATAAGCCATCGAGGAGTAAATAAAGTTAAAAAAAAATATCTGGTCAAATGTACAGATTTTGACAAACAAATTTACTACTTGAATTTTTTTATGCCTGATCCAAGTCCGTGATCTGGCCATGGAATTAGATTAAAAAAAGCAACGTTTACAAACAATTGTGAATTCATTTCATTTTGTGAAAATAAATACAACAAATAATAGCCGAAGTATCAAGAAATCTAAGAAGCGTTCAAATTCATTTAAGAAAAAAGGTCACTGAGTCCTTTAATAGTGTAAGAGGAAACTGTTAAACAATAATCACCGAAAAACAATTATACTTCCATCTACTGGCAAGCTCTTTAGAAGAAGAAGGGAAAAAATGTCAACTTCCAGCTGATAATCAACCGATAGGATCGGAGCATCGCTCTTTCAAAACTGTCAAAGATAAAAACTTCGATTTTTTTTCATTACACGGAAACACATAGAAGAGGAAAAAGGTAGATAAAACTTAAAAAAGTGTTTTCATGGTTGAATTTCTTCTTCAAGAGCAGCTGCATCTTTCCTGGTTAGATAATGGTAAAAACATAGAGTTACGCAGATGGAGATGCTTGGCGAGAAGCAAGGTGAAGTCGTCAGAGAAGTCGCCAAGCAACCCCAAAACGCCCCAACAAACAGCTCACTGAATGCTAAACAAGTAGGTTTGTAACAGAATCTGTCACTTAACCCGCTTCCACACAACAGTTGTATTTAACAGGTAAAAAAAAAAGGCCAAACACAGCATTAATTCTATATTAAACATTTACATGCTAAATTTGGCTAGTTTCATTTATTTTATTTCGAAAATTCAATAATTATTACTTATCGTTTACAAAAATTAATTTATATTTCAAAGAATAAATATGTAATATTCTTCGCTTTTAAATAGAATGAAAATATTTCATATCAACATACAAAGAATATCGTAGTGAAATATATTTGACGTCATTTCAAACTGATCGATGTCGCAAAAATAAATTTATTTTAATTTATTGTCTAAAAGAATTAAAGTTTCTCGAGCGATTGTTGCGAATGGCAATGGTGATTTAATTCTAATAAAAATGGCTTCCTATGCTTTTTAAATTAGCATTAAATTTTGCAGTTTTTTAAATAATTGAAGTACTTCGAATTCGAATTATTTTCTGAAATTTTCAATGTATTCTAATTTCGATGCGCTGAATTTTTTGACGTATCGCACTTGTCCATAGCATTTGTAGTTTGGGCTATGAAAGTGGGTGACAGACAGACAGACGGACTGAACGATTGTAATACCTTCCACTTTTTACGTTATAAACGTAGTGTGGAAGCTAAAAGCACCATTTAATTCCTTAAAAAGCGTTGATTAAAAATCAAAAAATGACTATTTGTGCTCTGTAGGCTGTACTACGAGAACTGTCATTAGTACACAAGTTGGTAGGAATGGAGTTGTTTCACGTCGTGGATGGCAACAGCCCCAACGGTTTGTTTTCATTTGGTTGTGTGGAATTACTTTTGTTTTGTTATTCGAAAATGTGTTGTCTAAGAATATTAAACTTATTTAATTTTTTTTTTAATGACACACTTATTGCTGTGGTGTTGGCTGTTTAAAACACTTTGTTAAAGAAAATTTGCATAGAGAGAAAAGTTTTTTTCATCTATATCGGTCATTTTGAGAGTGAAACCGAAGCAACCAATGAAATCGCAGTACGAATTAAAAATGAAAACAAGAGCGCAATATATCATGGTAAACATTCCCATTCTCGTAATTATAATTTTTATTAGCGACTCACAAATCACCAAGTCAGTGTAGTAAGCCTATACAAACTCCTTCGCAGAATAGTGCCAAATAGTTCGCCGAGATCGTTTATTTGGGCTTACTACAAAGCGATCGATGGCTTCACTTTGCAAATCGGTTTTTGCCCTGCTGCATCTCCATCTTTTTCTTAACTCTATGGGTAAAAGTCTAAACAAAAAACGGGATTGGCACTAACAAAGGATCTTACATCCGATTAAACGTCTTTGATGAAGAGTAATTGGGCTGATAACTGATGGCAGGGATCGTGCGAGTACTGGAAACTTCACACTTTAAGGTGATTTCATGTATGGATACGCCAATAACAACACGTCAATGCAATCGTAAAAATATCGATTAATTTGGCATGTAAAAATAAGCCAAACGATAATAATGTTAATTCTAATAATAATCACAAATACTAATATCACGGGTGTACAAAGCATTATTTTTTATTATTTTGGTAAATAGATATTTAAAACTTAATTTAGTTGTATTTAGGACGATGATTCTAATGCGAAATAAGTTTTCTGTACCAACTCTACTATTCTGGATATTCACGTTTTTTATGCCAAATTCAGGTGATCGAAACCAACAATAACTAAAATAAGTTAAAACGTTTTTTTAAAACGCGTTTACAAAGTTTTTGCAGTTGAATACTAATCCGGTTTTTGCTTTTCTCTACGTCTAATGGCTTTGTCGCAATATTACTTTTTTTATCTGAAAAATATAATCTTTCCACTTTTTCTAAAAATGACGATATTAGTAATATTTTCCCCAAAAAAACTATTCTTATACTTGTCTATTTCTTCAAATTGTTTAGATATAACAACAAAAAGTTTGAAATTGTTTATCATTTTATTTATCTCATCTTCCCTTATTATTATCCTTTTATACTTATCTTACGTCTCATTTACATCAAATTCATAACTATAATATAACAAATCCACTGCCTTAGGCCTGGATTTACAGTATGGGACGTACAATAAAATAAGAAAAAAAAATCCATATTTTTTGTTGGGCTTAACATGCTACCTCAACAATGCAAAATTAGATTTGGCTTTTACCACGCATTTTGCCATGCTTCAAAATAATCTGATTTGCTGATTTTATTAGTTAATCTCATTTCATGTAGAGCTCGATAAAAACTCATCCACATCCCGTATCATCGGATAACCATCGGAAACCCATCGATACCCATCAGCAATTATCGGTAAGGATCGCGACCGCAAATATCGAGGACGATAAATCCCGATTAAGATCCTGTTGCCAAAACGCGCGAGAGAAAAGTAGACAAAAAAATCTCGAACCGGGGTGTGCGCACGTCTCCAAGATGGGGGCTTCCGATAAGCAACAATGGGGCCCTCTCAACGGCCCTGGGCCCTTTTTCATTCGATGGGCGGGCCCCTGTGTACCAGCTGCCGTCCACGTATTCGTCATTTGGGTGTCTTATCTCGATTTTGATTGGATGGGAGGGTGTGGGACGACAATCAGTTGGAGTAAATATTTCTCCGAAAAATTAAACCATCTGTTCCGGTTTTGGGTTTGGATTTGGTATCTGCCCATTAGCTTCTTAGTTAAGGAAAGTTTGTGGATCCGACGCCCACTCATGAATTGATATTGTTTTAGATGTTCGGAATTGGTCAGCAGGTCCCGGTCTAATTAGCCTTAGTGACTTAAAATAAATTGGTCTTGGAAGAGAAACAGTTTTATACCACATAATTGCTTTTTGACTGTTTTGCCAATTCCACATCTACAGCAATCCACATAACGTTCGCACTTTGATTTTTTTAGGTTGTTAAAAACTAAAATACTGTATAAAAATACACTGATCCAAATGACCTGAAATTTCAGCAGTATATTCCTAAATCAAATAGAAATTTGTTTATAAAGAATCAATGTTAATTTTTAATGATAGAGTAACTGAACAATGGAGTAGGGCCAACAGAGATTCTCTTTACGAGATTTACGTGTTTTTTTCACTTAAAATCTAACTGATAGATAGGTTTAACCACATTTGAAATTTCTCAATACTCTAGATATTTGGTCCGACTCCATTTGGCCAACATTCATCAGTTTCAATGATTTTTGCTAAACAGAATTTTACGACTTTTTGAACATGTTGGTGAAACTGCAGGTCAAACAGTGATTTTGTCGCTACAGAGGGATTTAATTTAACAAAATAACTCTTAAATACTCTTTAAGCGGAAAAAAATATTTTTACTTTAAACAGCATATTTTTACAGAAAAACTATTTAAAGAAAATAACAGTATTTGTTTGCAAACGTGTTTTTTCGGAAAAACTAAAATATTTTTTACAGTGTGTTTAACCACATTTAACTACGATTTTGGCGATCGCCAAAGACGTCACGACTCTGTCTAATTAAGTAGAGCCCGTATATAAGAACCCAAGAGGCTAATTCCATGTAACTGTTGTGTAAGTCCCAATTTAAGAAGAGATTAAAATATTTTTAAATTTGAAAAATAAATCAAATTAAATAAAGCACGTTACTTTATCTAGTTTTAATAAAGGTACAGATCAGCTATTCCATTATTTTTTTTTCCTTTTATGTTATAAGTTGTAGTGATAATAGCTTTTTACACTCATGACTTATACTACGGAAAGGATAATTTTGCATGGAATTAGCCACATGTGGTTTTGGCGAAAAGGCGGCCGACCGATGCATCATCCCGTCCACAGCAATCGAGCCCGTTCCTCAAACCAGCCGTGATGACACCTCAAAATACCTGTTTGCCCCGTCAGCCCCCTTCTAATGCACCATTTTACCACCATAAGTGGACGCTTTTAGTCACGTTTTCCCAACGCCAAAAGACGAGCGAAATATTTAACGAAAACCGACGAGAACCCGGTAATTTTGTCCTGCCCTCAAATCATGGAGGAGATGGGAGGTGCTTGGCGAGAAACTAACTGAAGCCGTCAGAAAGTAGCCAAGTAACCCTAGTAAGCCTGGACGAACCGCTCACTCAATCAATATAAGTTCAGACTGAAACTCATCATTTTATTTCTTTTTGTTTCTTGTTTTCGTGAGAGAGTCAAAAATCGCCACTCGATGTTGTAAGCCTATACAAAATCCATTGTAGAATTGCGCCAGATAGTTCGCCGAGAGCGTTTGTTTGGGCTTACTACAAAGCGATCGATGGCTTCATTTGGCGAAACGGTTTTTGTATTGGTTTTCACCCGGCAGAATCTCCAGCTTCTTCCTCTATGCTTCAAATAGTGACTTCGGCGCCGCGGATAACGAGATCCCAGTTAATGAGAGGGGTCTCTCGATTAACCGTTATTTTGCATCGGCGGCTACCGGATAATGCGATGTCCGGATAATTGCGTATTTCGCGGATAATTTGGAAAACTATAAATCCTCACGAAACAGTCTCTTTGCTCAGTGCGAATGGATAGATGTAATTATGAGAAACCTGTAATTTTAGGACTATCAAAGAAGTTTTTTTTTTTTTAAATTTTATGTTATGTTAGCGAGAAATTTTTGATGATATGAAATTTGACCTATGTATTTTTAAAGAGAAAAATGTCTTTATTATAGTGATTGTGGCTGCTAAGTTAGTCGAGGTTTGTCTTTGAAATGTTGCCAAGTATATACTTTTGTCAATTGCAGGCGTCCCTCACTATTATTTTAAATATGTAATGGTTTTTGAGGCAGTATGAATAATAATTTAAGATCAAAATCGGCTCTCGCGTTTATAAAATAGGTAAGGAAAAATTTTAATGGTTTTGGAAGCAGCATGAATAATAATTAAAGACCAAAATTATGTGTTGCGTGTATATAAAAAAGTTAGGAAAAGTTTCTGGCAATATTTTTCTTTTCATTAAAATAGTCTGGACTTTTCACTTTTAAATACTGTGTTTATAAAAGAAGACACATAATTTAAAAGAGTTATTTTTAATGAACTGTAACAGGTTTATAGCATGAGGAATTCTAAAAGTTACATGTTTATACACTGCGATGCAAAAGTTTAGACAATGACGTTTTTTAGCTGTAAAATTTAGAATTGTGAATTACAAAACACCCCTAAACATATTAAATAAACATTTTGAAATGCTATAATTGAAACATAATTGTTTGATTTGCTATAACAATTTTTTTTTCATAAAATAAAAATTTGTACGATGCAAAAGTTTAGACACAAATACGAGATTATGCTAATTTAAAGTAGATAATGGCCTAATTTCGCATATTTATTGATGAATTGAATTTGATAAATTGAAAAAAACACGATATCCGGTGAACTAAACAGATTTAATAGCGATATTGGTTCAATTTTACACCAAAAAGACAATATAGCCACTTTAAATATTTATTCGAATCATATTTGCTTCAATTGTACAATTTAACATCTTTAAATACGAACCGATTACCTACCAGTCCATCACCTTGAAGTTTTGGCACGAATTCGTGGATTTAGAGACATGCATTGACTGATTTTCTTGATGAAAAGTGCAGTCTTTCCCATATAAAATCACAAAATAGCGGCATATTATTATTTTTTGCACTTTAGTACAATGTAGAGATAGTCACCTCTTTAAAAACGACAAAAAAAGTCGTTCATTTTAACGTAAATTCACTCCACAACATTACGAACGTTCCTTCTTTATGCTAGGGTTCTTTCGTAAGGAATTTCGTATAAAGGAACTTTCGTAATGGTGTGGAGTGAATTTACGTTAAAATGAACGACTTTTTTTGTCGCTTTTGAAGATGTGACTATCTCTTCATTGTACAAAAGTGCAAAAAAGAATAATATGCCGCTATTTTTTTATTTTATATGGGAAAGACTGCACTTTTCATCAAGAAATTCGGTCAATGCATGTCTCTAAATCCACGAATTCGTGCCAAAACTTTAAGGTGATGGACTGGTAGGTATTCGGTTCGTATTTAGAGATGTTAAATTGTACATTTGAAGCATATATGATTTGAATAAATATTTAAAGTGGCTATATTATCTGTTTGGTGTAAAATTGAACCAATATCGTTATTAAATCTGTTTAGTTCACCGGATATCGTGTTTTTTCAATTTATCAAATTCAATTCATCAATAAATATGCAAAATTTGGCCATTATCTACTTTAAATTAGCATAATCGCGTATTTGTGTCTAAACTTTTGCATCTTACAAATTTTTATTTTATGAAAAAAAAATTGTTATAGCAAATAAAACAATTATGTTTCAATTATAGCATTTCAAAATATTTATTTAATATGTACAGGGGTGTTTTGAAATTTTACTATCACAATTCTAAATTTTACAGCTAAAAAACGTCATTGTCTAAACTCTAAACTTTTGCATCGCAGTGTACAAGTTAAAGACACTCGTCGCCAGTAGCCCTCTTGTAGCCCTAGTGCGACGATATTCAACTCAACCCGAATGTATGGTAGCAGGGGAAAAAAAACCAAAACCAATCTTCGGTTACCCAAAAACAACGATGCCTTCCGTTCTTTATACCAACCACCCATTATTTATATATTTTTCAAAAACTTTTTTTTTTCTTTTCGTGTACCCTGTGGGAAAATGTCAAATCGCAGTCAAAATCTTCGCCATCTCGATTAAGACAAGCGTACGACAGCGGTTTTTAGGGGCGGCCATGAATATCTTCCGCACTTTCGGATATGTAATATCTGAAATCCGAACCGAGCATTTGTGACACGAATGGAAATTAGAACAGGTTTTGTTTGGTGAGTCGCCGACTTAATTGACACTTTCCCACGGAAGCTGATATTACCTGTCGTGATGGGTGACTTTATTTTGTTTTTAATGGTTTAAGTTTTAATGTATTGTTTTGTTATAATGTATAATGGGTTGAAATGCATTAACTTAAATATATCGTTTTTAACTTCCACGCTAACTTAAAAAGTGGAAGCTTTCATAAAGGCTATGTCCGTCCATCACCCACTTTCATAGCCTAAACTATACATGATACAGATAAGTGTGAAAAAAATCAGCCCATAGGATTCATTCAAATTTCTCAAAATAAAATAAGTACTTCAGTTATAAAAAACTGCAAAGTTTAATACACATTTATAATGCATAAGAAAGCCATTTTCCAATTTTTTTCAAATCACCACTATCACTCACAACAATTTCCCATCGATATTTTTGATTTTATATACATATTTCTTAACTTTGCTTGAATCATTTTTTAACGTAAAGTTTAACACTTTAGATGTAATTTACTTTTTGTTTATAGTTCCACGCAAAAAAATGATCAAAAAAATGTTCTTTTAAGAGTGTTTGACTATGATTTTACCTACACTGTTAAAAATTTTGGCGCAAGATGGCACCGGATGGATGGAACTTTCTAGCTGCCACAACTATTTGTAGCGTGAATTAACCAATTTTGTGGTAAAACCATAACTTTGATACACTGTAAAATTGGTGAATCCACGCTCCAAATAGTGGTGGCAGCTAGAAAGTTCCAGGATTCCGGTTCAATACTGCGCCAATTTTTTTACAGTGTACTATACTTCTTATTTTTTTGTAAAAACTATAAAAGAAATATTATCTAAAATTATTTAACATCCAAAAATTGATTGTGAGTCTCAGGTCTATATGAAACCTTTCTCTGTCTTCTTTTCAATTCAAAAATCCATTCAAGAATCCATCCTTTCTTCAATTTAAAAATCCATGCTATCTTTACAAATGCAAACACAAAACCAAAATCGCATCCAAACTAGCATCTTCTTGCTTTGGTTCGATAGAGTTGTACCTGGCTTCCAACCCAAAATAAGCAAAACATTTGTGAAACACTGTTGAAGCAAACAATGGCAATAGTGATTTAAAATAATTTGAAAATGGCTTTAAAATGTTCTTAAATTTGAATTAAATTTTGTAGTATTTTTAATAATTGAAGCATTTTTTTTCCCGAGTTTCTCAATGAGTTCAAGTTTCAATGAATCAAATTTCGAATATTTTTTTTGAGGTATCAAACTTAAATGTAGCATTTGTAGTTTAAGATATGAAAGTGAGTGAAGGAGAGACAGACAGACGACGGGCATTATAAAAGCTTCAACTTTTTACGTTAAAAGCATAGCGTGAAAACAAATATAAAATCAAAACCAGTGAGTGCGATGAACAATTTTTTCCAACCAACAAAAATATTTCGTCACCCACTCACAACATTTGTTTACTCAAAACGAAAAAATCCCATAACGCAACCTTCTCTCTAAAAAAAAACTAGCTTTAAATTTCCAAATATGGTAATTAACGTTTACTTTCTTCTAAAGGAGCCTTTCTCCTTAAGGGCTAAACCGTTTATCCCTTGTTTACATAGAAGACCTACAATTAACCCTTTCAACTCCAATGTCTTCAAGGGTCCGTTTCAGGATGTGGCCCATCTTGCGACTTTGGCTCGGTACAAATATTGTTATTAGCTAGCCTCGTTTACCTGGCTTACAATGGGCGCTAATGATTAGGGTCGGGCTCGCGAACAATACCGGTCTACTTAATATATCATCGGACGGACAAAAGAGCGGAGGACGCTTTTGTAGGAAACCTTTAAGATTTTTAGACCAGTTTTTTTTTTGAAGTAAAGTTTCCACACAACTGTGGAAGACGATTGTTTAACATTCTTATTCTGACGTTTATGAAATTTTTGTTTGTTTCGTCAAGTGACGGATAAGGCTTTCTGAAAAGAAGTCTCAAGTCTAAATCGGAATTAACTCATTTTTAAATGATTTGTTTAAATGCTTACGCCTTAAAAATCCACGTTTAAATTATTTCACGATAATGAATAAAACGGATTACTAAACGGACCTTAATAAAAAAACAGGGGTAATAACTTGGGTCATAATGTGTGCTTCCATGACGTTTAAATCTATTACTTTATTATATTTTTAGATTTTGTAAAAAAAAATATCACAAAAGGTTTACATACAAGAAATAATAAAAAAATATCACTTTCACTGAGCAATACCACTTCAACAGAGCAATGAAATATCGAAGTAATTTAATAATGGAATAGCTAAAAATCCATTTAGAGTTTTAAAGCTCTTACAACAAAGACAATAAGTGGCTAGTGATCTAAACTCCTTTGAATTTTGCATATAATTTGACTAATTTTTCTGTTTTGGTAAAAATAAAAATTCCTTGCTTTATTGACCTAAGTCAAGCCAAGTTATGTGGCATAACGTCTGCAAATTAAATAAAGCACGTTACATTATTTAGTTGTAGTAAGTGTAGATCAGCTTATTCCACTAATTTTTTTCATTTAATTTTCAAAGTTGTGGGGATAATTACTTTTTACACATGTGACTTACACTACAGAAAGAGCAAAGTTTTGAATGGAAGTACTCTTATTTTATATTAAGATTAATTACAAACTTAATGATACATTCTAAAGATATATACGGTACTTTTATGAAATTTCACCACTAAAACTCACTTTACATTCTCTTTCTTGAAAAAAAAAACTATCCACAATGGAAAAATTCCTTAGTAAAAAGTATCCAATTTCTGGATGCGTCTGTCGTCAACCTGGCTAGGTACGAACCCATTTTTGGCGTGTCTCTGAGAAAGTTTGGCTTTCTTTGTAAGGAAAAAAACGCGTCCGGCGACAATTTTTATCGATCCCGTCATCTCTTGGCGTACGGGGACTGTAGGGCTTTTATTCCGGGCCAGCCATGTGTCAGGACCAGCCGAAGAGTCCTGTCGCCAAGGCGGATTTTTTTGCGGGGACAGACTGGGGTGACTTGTTCACCCTCACCTTTCAACCTCGTGGCTAAATGGTGACATGTTTTTTTTTCCTCTCCAGGGATCGAGTTGTAAAAAGAAAGATATTATGTAAAATGAAGATTTAATGAGGTTGTTTTACGTCATGGAGGACAATAGCTCCTACGGCTTGGAATTACTTACGTTTTGGTATTCGAAAATGAGGTATCTAAGAATTTTTTAATCTTTAATTTTTTTATGCCAACTTCCTGCTGTGCTGTTGGTTGTTCAAACCATTTGTTAAAGAATGCTTGCATAGAAAGTACAAATTCTTTTCATCTATATCGGTCATTTTGAGTTTGAAACCGAAGCAACTCATGAAATCGCAGTGCGTGAAACCGAAGCAACCAATGAAATCCAGTAGGGATAAAAATGAAAACAAGGGCGTTACATCATCTGAAACAATCCCCTATGGGGGTGTCCAGGAGAAAAAAATTAAATTAGTAGGAGAGGCAGAGGTTAATTTAATGATTTAGTTGAGAAAGCTATGATTAGTGGTTTGTTTAGTGGTAGATGTGAGTGTCGTATTTGCACATTGTCGGCTCATAGGCTGTGAAGTATTACGTGCCCGCCTCATAAGCCCAAGATCGCGCATTCGAGCCCCGACTGAGAAGGCAGATTTCCAGGTTAGAAAAATCGTCGGCACGCGCATGTCATATGATTATGTGACATCTAAAAGATCCCTTGAGTACCAATTTGGCTTTGGTGCCACGGAAAATTAAATCTCGCCATTTTTTTACGTTCACAGAGAGATTCATTATTATTTGAGCGTCAAAATGTGTAGAGAGCTGGTGCCACAAAAAGGGTTCCCCTCGGTTATGGGGAATATGCTAAGTCTGCAAAAGAGCTTGATCTGCCAAAAAAAAAGCAGCCCCGTTTAAAAACATTTGCACATTATTCAACACTTCTTAATAAATTCGTCTGCAAACGCTTTTTAAGTTTTGTATTCAGCGTAAAATGCTTATTTTGTTTTTAGATATTTTACCAAATAAAAATAAACAAGTTAAAATCTAATATCGTTAAATTAGGAACAAGGAAAATCGTCCGGTTCCACATGACAATCCTTCTCGACCTCACAATAAGGGGACTTCTACAAGAAGCGTTGCAAAACTTTTTCTAAAGGAGCCCGAGTGACCAAGTTGGTTTGATCGCGCCCCATTACGTTAATAGTCTGTGCCCTGTGTACCGGGGGCCGGTTTGATTCCCGCCTTCGTCCTGGGTGTACTCTCTGCGTCAGTAAAAATTCTGTCTGTGTCTGTCTTACTTGACGAAGGTTTATAAGCGGGTCTCTGATCAAACGCACAAGCCGGAAATACATGTACCAACCTACCTACTAACCAGTTTTAAAAAATTTGAACTCAGCGTAAAAATTGGTTTAGTTTTTAGATATTTTACAAAATAAAAATACTATAGTTAAAATCTAATATTTAATTAGGAATAAGGAAAATCGTCCGGTTCCACATGACGATCCCTCCCGACCTCACAATATAGGGACTTCTACAAGAAAGTGTCGCAAAACTTTTCTAAAGGAAAAAAAACAAGCGCCTCTTCTAATCCCTATGTTACAACAATCGTCCGAAGGTTAAAGACAACGTCGATTGATATTCTGAACACGGGGCTTACCTTATTAAAGTGGTTACTTTTTATTTCCTTACATCTTTGTGTTTTTCGATGGTCCGTTAAAATTAGAGAATGTTTTTTAAATATAACACGGAATAGGTTTTTTGTTGTTAGAGGTCTTTTTTTTGAGGTCTATATAAAGTACGTTTAAATTGTATTAGGATTTGGATTATAAGACTTACTAAAACTAGAATATGCTGAAGCAAACAATATTGTCCAGGTCTACGCTCGCTTATCCGGCGTATTATGTTCTCAAAATCCATCTGAAAACTGAAATCGTCGGATAAAAGAATGTGGTGGGTTGGCTTTAAAATACGTCGCACTTCATAGTACTTGTTCTATGTCCGTGGCTTTTTTTCTTGTATTTTTCGAGGTTATTAGTAGATTGATATTGGGGTCTTTATTGGAGATATAATTTATTTTAGACTTAACAAATTAGTTCTTATTATATAAAGAATATGTATGTCCAAATTCTAATACCAAAATAGTTCAAAAGTCGTTGTTCTGTAGTTTCAATTATAAATCTTACCAAGCCGTGACTCATTTCTTCGTAAATAGCCTCAAGCCACTGCTTGTAGTTGCATCTGACGTTTTAGTTCATGAATAATTATATCAACCAAGGCCATCGCATCGGTGTATGAGAATGAGACGTCAGATTAGGGGTGGTCAGATATGAGAGTGTGGAATATAGTTTGCTGTGTGGTTCTAAAAAATATTGAATTCAATCATATTTTAAGATTACTTTCGCTAACCCAGCAATTCCTCTTCATATGTGACTAAATGCATGAAAAAAAATGGCTAAGTGGATCCTTCCCCCTCTCTGAAAAAAATATACATCAGTCACATCAAAAGAAAACTTAAAAACTGCCAGCATAACCAAAACACCATCTTTTATGCTCTATGAAAGATGGTGAAAAAAAATCTATGATAACTGGTTTTAAAAGAAGAAAATTATTTTAAAAAGGAGTCGTACGTCATAAGAACCATTTTGCCGCACTAAAAAAGTCATGGAATCTAATGTATAAGCATTTGTATTATTGCTGCACTGCTCGTTTTTTTTTTGGTTCATTATTAATTACAAGTACTTTTGCCGTCCATTATAGTGTTGATCTTCATCCAAACAGTTAACAAGACTTACTCCAAAAAAAATCATCTTCAAATCCAACTAAATTCAGCAAAAAACAATAGATTCTTTCCTACCCAATCACAAAAAAAATTCCATAAAATTAATAAATCATCTACATACACACACAAAAAAAAATCAATCCTTTTGTCGCATCCAAAAAGGAACAGTTTTTAAAACACACACACTGGACCAACTGTGGAAGAAAAAAAGAGCAAAGTTAATGGTTAGAAGAATAAAAAAAAGAACATAAAAAGGGGGGCTATAAAGAACCCTCTCGTTCGTCTGCAGTCAGCAAGTTACGGTTGGAGGAGGGACGTGCCCGCACAATGGAAAGTTGCGCCGGACGGACAAAGAGGGGGGCGCTGAGAGAGCCCTTGACGAGGGCCGCCCTGGCAGAAAGGCACGCAGGCCTGGTGGAGTAGTTAAGGTGTTTGGAGATAGCTGTTGCTTGGCGTTATTGTTAGTTTGTGGGTGAGATCAAGACCATAATAGGTAGGTTGGTACATGTATTTTCCGGTTTGTGTGTTTGTCCGGTTTGTCCGCTTATAAACTTTCGTCAAGTAAGACAGACACAGACAGAATTTTTACTGACATAGAGGGAAAGTACACCCAGGGCGAAGGCGGGAATCGAACCCGGTACAGTGCGCAGACTGTTAGCCTAATGGGCTGCGAGAAAACCCACTAGACCACCCGGGCAACCAAGACCATAATACAGTTGAACTCCAATGGATAACTGGATTTGTCACACCTTCAGTAACGTCACAGTTACGTCAACCATTCTTAAACCCCACAAACAAACAACCCGGCTACTAATTCGGCTACACTAGAACGGTTACGCCTGCAATGATGCCACAGTTACATAAAGCATTGTCTTCTGCTCCACAAACATACCTCGTTCCGCAACATTTGGGACCAGTTCCTATTTGAAAAATAAAAAAAAATAGGATAATCAGATTTTTATGAAAAAGAACAATATTTTTTTAATAAAAATTATTCTAATTGGTTTGAAAATGGGAGACAATATATATACTATTTTTAAAGAAACAAATAAGAATTAAATGAGAAAGTACACATCTATGCAAGTTAAGCGAAGGGGTGGAGTAATGAAAGGAGCGAATCGAAAACTGAAGTTCGACTATATGTTTTAATGAGAGTTTTTTTAAAAGTGTGGGCATAGCCAAAGCGTCACTTTTTATTGATTTAGTGAAGAATATGATGGAACCACTTTTAGTATCAACTTCGTTTTTTAAGTAGATGTACCCCCCTTCCTCCAAATTAAAAAAATAAACAACTTTTATAACTAAGCCAATGATTCTGAATAAAGATATTTAATATTTTAAATCGTGGGTTCCTCTAATAATAATTACAAGTATTTTTATCTTAATTTTGCTGAAATTACCTCACAGAAGGATATGTTGGATGATATTTTATAGCGCTGCCTATTTATTTTTCCTGTATTAACCATTTTTTTTAATAAACATTGGGAAAAAATTAAAATACATTGCGCAGTTTAAGTTTCTTTTTATCCATATAATTTGTACAGGAAAAACTGAAATGACTTCCTGACGTATTTCTACAAAAACATTAAAGGTCATAAATAGAACGAAGTAAATATAAAAGGTCCAATCTTTTTGCTCAATAAACCGCACATTTTAATAAAGTCTAAAGACACTTTAAACAATGGGAATGTGTTTCAGATGATATTACGCTCTCTGTTTTCATTTTCATCCTTACTGGATTTCATTATTTGCTTCTGTTTCACGTACTGCTATTTCATCGATTGCTTCAGTTTCACTCTCAAAATGACCGATATAGATGAAAAGAATTTTTTATTTCTATGCAAGCTTTCTTTAATAAATGTTTGAACAACCAAAAGCACAGCAAAAAGTTGGCATTTAAAAAAATTAATAAGTAAAATATTCTTAGAAAACTCATTTTCCAATACCAAGATATAAGTAATTCCAGGCAACAAATGACAACAAACCAATGGAGCTGTTGCTATATCCACGACGTGAAACAACCCCATTTTTTCGAAGACGAAATTCATTAAAGAGAGCGAGAACTATTCAAAACATGAAGAACAACAAAATACGACACATTTCAACATTACTGATAAAACATAATTTCTTATTATTTCTTGAACATCTTGTCTTGTGGAGAGAAGGGGGTAGGGGCGCAGTAGCAGACTCTTTGGAAAACAATTGGGGCGGAGAGCGTACAACAGAACGTGCGGACGCCCCAATACAAACAAGTACTTCTCCAGCTCTGAAGAAAGGGGCTACAAAAATCAATATCCTCCAGAAATACTGAAAGGATTTTTATTGAGGCATCGATTTTTGAGATGGTAAAAGGGGTATGCATTCGTTTGTTTTTATAGGTTTTGCTGAAATATTCTCACAGACGGATATGTTGGATGACGTTTAAGTCCGTTTCCATGTTAAACAAACTGATTACGTGGTTGGTTTTGTAAGAATCATCTCTCATTTAACTGGTAGATTAATTTTAAATGAATGTATAGGAGTTAAAATTGCGTTGGAAAGCAAGATATATGTAGCTATCGAATTGAAATAAGAGCTTATACCGCTGTTAGCAAACCGTGCATAAGTTTGAGGACAGATTTTTTGATGCCTTCTCAGTCGGTAAATATAAAGGTTTTCTTTTTAACCCATTAACGGCTATTGCCGAGAAAATTTTCCATGCGAAAATAAGCTTTTAAGTTCAATTTGTTTAAATAAGCAAAATATGAGACAAATTAAGACCATAATCGGGAAAAACTTATGTAAGACAAGTTCAATTACACGAAAAAAGCATTGAATAAAACTTGTAATTAACGTTTTTATTCGGAAATGAAGGTGTTAATGGTATTCATAAAGTCGCCGTTAATGTTTTAATGCTACCACAACTCGAGTTGT
This sequence comes from Oedothorax gibbosus, assembly GCA_019343175.1. NCBI lineage: Eukaryota > Metazoa > Arthropoda > Arachnida > Araneae > Linyphiidae > Oedothorax > Oedothorax gibbosus. The sequence goes on along the minus strand of JAFNEN010000184.1, from coordinate 300,472 downwards.
ATTTATTTTGATATGGATCTTTTTATAGCGATATTATCAAAGAATCGTCTATCTGATATCTCATATGTTTCTAGATCAGTTGTTCTAAGGATCTGCTAGATATTCTATATTCAACATTAAAGATCATTGTATCTGCCAGTATGAGTCTACCTACAACAATAAAAAATTTGGTGCTTAGTTTCACTAGAAATATAGTTCTTAGTAGCTGCAACGGTTAAGTGGTGAAATGTTTCACCATATTTTCGTTAATCGGTCGAACCACTTACCAGGTTTTTGTTTCCAAAGTCTGAAAAAATGTTTCAAACGAACACCAAAACAATTTTTCAGACGAACACTGGTTATGTCTGAAAAATGGAACAGCGAAACAATTTTTCAGACGAACACTGGTTATGTCTGAAAAATGGAACACCGAAACAATTTTTCAGACGAACACTGGTTATGTCTGAAAAATGGTTCAAACGAACACCGAAAATATGAAGAAGCATTTCACCACACAGCCGATGCAGCTTCTAGGAACCATTATTATGGTGTAACCAAGCACAAAATTTTTAACAGTGTATGCTATTTTCCATTCTTCACACGAAACCTCTTTTATTTCAATTAGCAATTAGCCAAGAATGAAGCCACATGACGAGCGTCAGACAAATCCCATGACAGATCAGTAGTCCTCTTTTATGACATGCATGTCCACGCTAATTGAAGGACATGAATTAATCCTTCTCGATCGATCAGCATTAGCAGTCATCAGCGCACGCGCAACTCTTATAAGTCGACCATTTGAAGTGACCAGCAACACTGTAAACAATGGTCGGATCGATCATTGATTGGGAACATAATCTTTGGTTGTAGGATTAGGAGAAGCGGTTGTTGAAAAAATTTGTCCATTCTAAGTTTTATTTTTCGGAGTGTTTTTCATACAAATGGCGAATAAATAAAACGGGGGAAAGAGACATTTTCGACATTAATTTTGTAATTTCTTTAGCCTAACATTTAGAAAGGAATGTCTAAGTTTAATTATTCCTTTAAATGATTCTAATACGGCACGATAGTTAATTTAGAAAAATGCAAGTTTTAAATGGTATTTTTTTCTAGGAGTGGTAAATCATTAGATATGTTTCAGGTCGTAAGTGGATACAGAAATGGGGAACGAAAATTCATTCAAATCGAGCCTCGATTGTTAAATCAAAGTCCCGTGTGGAGTACTTCAATCAAAGGAGGTCAGGAATGAAAGCTAGAAAGAATTACTCCCACTGAACCAAACCACCTGAAAATTAAATAATTTCGGTTGCAAAAATCGGAAGAAAAGTAGCATTTTACCACCAGAGAAAAAAAAATGTAATCATAAAAAAATAATACACTTTTTTGTACTTTACTTTAATATATATATATATATATATATATATATATATATATATATATATAATATATATATATAATATATATATATATATATATATATATATATATATATATATATATATATAATATATATAATATATATATATATATATATATTATATATATATATATATATATATATATATATATATATATATATATATATATATATATATATATATATATATATATATATATATATATATATATATATATATATATATATATATATATATATAAGTTAAAAGTTCAATATGGTTCTATATATATATATAGAACCATATTGAACTTTTAACTTTTAAATAATTATTTTTTTCATTTGCATACCTTTTTCTAAATTTTCCAACCCTCACAGTTTTTTAATCAACTCAAACTTAATTAATAATTAAAGAACCTAATTACAATTTTAAAAAAAACTACCGAGAAGCTCAAATTATTTTCTCTTATAACATTGATGTTGGAAATAGAATTGGACAAAAAAGAGATAAGAGAACTTTTAATCAGTTTTATTCAATCATGAATTTTTTTTAAATCTTCACACTTTCAAATGAAAATACATGAAAAATCGTAGTCTTCATTTGGCAGAGAAAAAAAATCGCCTCGGGTCCAATCGTCGCCTCATTCTGGCGGACTTTCTCTGTTGGCGTGACTTTTTGTCCGTGCCGCTCCTTGTCTTCCCTATGTCATTTGACTCGAGAAAGTGCCCTTGGCACGCAATTGGCGTTCAGCTCTGATTATCTGTTGACGCCAAAATTGGGGGTATCACGCATGTTACAAGTTGTAATGGCCAACAACACTTAAAATTTTTTAATTGAGACTTATAATTGGGGTATAAAATAGTAGCGATAGACTTAAAACAACACATTTTTGAATAAAAGTAAATTAATTCAATCAGAAGAACTTGGAAATGAGATACTAATTTCATGTTTTTTCTATGAGGTTATTTAGGTGAAATATGCTACTAAATTTCAATTTTGAATTGATTTTTTGTTTGTAATTTGAATGAAATTATACACTAATTTCAATTACTTTAATAAAACACAAGAATTTAATTCTTAATAAACACATCATAAAAAATCAGATACAAAACTCGGTAAACCAAATAGATTTAAGCTAGCTGAGCCCCCATATTTTCACAAAATTGCTGACATTCATCGGGTATAATAGGACACAGACGACACAAAATAAGTAAAAGTTAAATTTCAATTCGAGAAACGTTATTCATTAGAAAAATATAAAATAAAAACAGGATATTTCACCTGTTAGCAATTTCCTTTAATTTACCTAAATGCTCTTTCAGTTTTTCCCATTTAAATTGACCACCATTATTGCACTCGAAACCTGAATTCTAAATTCGAATCATGTGAACTTTCGCACCTTACGTAGGAACACCCACGTCGCCAAACTATTGACCTTTTTTTTTAATGAAAATAATTTCTTTTTTGGTATAAACAAATTATTACCTAATTTTTTCTTCTTTAAAATAAAACTTTCCTATACTGGTGATCGCAATTTGAAGTTACGTTAACAGTGCGTTCAGTTAATTTGATAAGATTTTAAGTAGTGTTTGCTTCGAAAGTGAAATTTATATGGAGGGCTCAGAATGCAAGTGAACCAAGTCCATAAAATGCTTCTTTGTGCTCAGACGTTTAAAGTTGAAGCCACTAGGCAGTAGCAATTAAAACATTTTTTAATTGCTGTTGCCTAAGCGCATATTATCTGGAACTTGATAATTTTTCATTATTCACTGAAAATTTAACGATAGAGTAGTACATACTTGCAATTCCGTTGCTAAATCTGAAAAGAAATAAAAGTTGGACTTGGTTCGCAATGTATTCTGACCTAGTATAGGTCGAATTGTTGAAATTTCTCATTTTATTATTAAAGCTTGACTTATCGATAAAAAAAAATCGTTATAGTTGAAATCATAGTTTCCTTTGCCATACATGAAAGCCAACAGACCAACGGAGGGGCATAAAACGGGGATGCTCAGTAGTGAGAAAATATCAACGCGAATTTCTTTCATCTGATTGCACGAATTCTTATAGTACGCATTCGTTGCTTCGCAAAAACTATGAGTTTAACTATAGACAGGAAATTCTTTTTTGTAAAAAAAAAAATAAACTACATAGTTTCCATCCAAGTATCAACACGTCATTTAATATCAAATGTAAACGCAATTGTACAGTTTGTTTAATACTAAGTTAAAACCTATGACAAGTAAATAAATAACTGACTTGTGAAAACATTTAGAATTGACCAATACAATATTACCAAATCAATTACATGCCTATTACCATTTAATTATTCAAAATGCACATCAGCCTTGTCAACGATTAATTAATACTACAATTGAAAATTTTTCACATCGAAATTGTAATGGTGTGGCGCAGTCATTCTATTGATTAATTTCTTTTCGAAATCTATTTTATATAATTTTGTATAAAGTGAAGGGGATTTTCGGTCAATAAAAATTTTTTGTGGTTTTTAAAAATTTATAATGTTTTAATATTTAAATTCATGTTGGATGCATATTGCAGATTCCTAGAAGTGTCAACAGTTTACCAAATACTAATTTCCGAGACAATATCCAACATTTAGCTCTAGTGGGATTCAATCAAACCAAATCATTTTTTATAAATTTCATAAAGAGTCAATCGCACCAAGCTAAGAAACGGAACAAGGAAACGAAAACGCGGAAATAATCGTAATATACTTCCATTCCATCACATAACAAATAGTTTGAAACATTGAACACTTTATAGACACAGTTCACATTCCCTTGCAGTTATTTAAAAAACGAAACTTCTCACGTCATTCGCAAAATCCACTCCCAATTATGATCGCAATTTAAAAGTCCACCACAGAATAATAAACAAACCATCCTAAAAACATAATGAAACGTTTAAAAAAAACTTCCTCGCTTGTAGTCATAATCGAAAAGCAGCAGTCATTCATGAAGTTTTTGTTCGCCTTGAAGGACGACATCTTGAAAAAGCGTTATTAAAAAAGAGCTTCATCGAAAACTTGAGCTGGAACTTCGGCTGTGAAAAGCCTCGCCATCTTGTTAGTGATATTACTTCATGAGTGCCGAAGAGACGATTTGAAAATCGCATTGACAATTATAAAAGAGCTTCAGGAAAACTTGAGCTGGAACCCTCGGGTGTGAAATAGCGGTCGCCATCTTTGTTTTACGTGATATTACTTCATGCAGTGTCGAAGAGACGATTTGGAAATCCATTGGACAATATTCGACAATTCTATGAATATTGAATATATGCAAATTATAAAAGAGCTTGAGGAAAACTTGCTGGAACCCTTGGGTGTGAAATAGCGGTCGCCATCTTTGTTTTACGTGATATATTACTTCATGCAGTGTCGAATAGACGATTTGGGTATCCAATGGACAATTTTCGACAATTCTATGAATATTGAATATATGCAAATTATAAAAGAGCTTCAGGAAAACTTGCTGGAACCCTCGGGTGTGAAATAGCGGTCGCCATCTTTGTTTTACGTGATATTACTCCATGCAGTGTCGAATAGACGATTTGGGAATCCATTGAACAATATTCGACAATTCTATGTTCAATGAGTATTGAATATATGCTATTATATAGGGCCGCTATTAGGAGTATGTTAAAGGTGCCTTCTACTATAGAACTTTAAATAAATTTCCGAAAATTATGGAAGAGCTACAACTATTTGTGCTTCTTAATAAGGAAAATTAACCTTTTTAGTTACTAAAATGCTACTCCATACTTTTTGCCCGCCTGTATGTACGTCCGAACTGACATAAATCTGTCGTGATTTTCAATTGTCTGTCGATCAATCACCTGTCGGTGATTTTCCCATTGAATTAGCATATAAATTCAATTTTGAGTCATTTAAATCACTGTTGCCAAATCAACAATGGCATGAGAAACTATATTTAAAAATATTTGAAGCAAAATAATTTTTTCATGGATCATTTTGGAATGACGTCATAAAATGTAGCACAATATGATTCTTTGATTGTTCATTATGTTTACCAAGAAAGTAGCAAGGCATATTTTTTGCATACAATTCTGCTTAGTTTTAATTTACATTTATTTTTTAATGCAGTTTGGAGTAGTTTCATTATATTTGTTATTAATGAATTTTTAATTATTCTTGGAACTACAAATAAATCGAGAAGACGATGAATAATATTAAGTTAATTTGTGAAAGAATATAAAGGAAAATAGTTGATTTTGGATTTTAGAAGTTTAAATTATAGCTGGATGCTGTGTTTAGCGATTTTTTTCTAATGTGTATAATTCTAGTGTAGAAACGGTTGTTGATGATATTTACTGTTAGGAACCTAGTTGTTTCCCGGTTAGAATTTCAGTAAGTATTTAAGTAACAGGAAAGTATGCTATTTTAGTTCTTTAAGAACTTCTTGTTTAACATAAATAAACAAGTATTATCAAACAACGAGGGCCGTAGTGAGCCTAGTGGTCAGCGTCTCGGTCTCGGGATCGGAAGGTCCTGCGATCGAGTCCCGGTACCACTGAAGACCTACCGAGTATATGCGGAGTACGTGCTCGTTAAATCTGTTGGGTCCGAAAGTCCTCTAAGTTCCCATACCAAATCAATACCTCTGGGGGTGACAAGCCAATTCTGGGGATCCTCTAGTTGGCCTCTGTCTCTAAAAATTAAATGGATCCACTTGTGTTTGTGTTGTCTGTTGTGTCTGTCTTACTTGACGAAGGTTTATAAGCGGGTCGCTGACTAAGCACACAAACCTGAATATATATGTCTACCAACCAACCAATCAAACAACGTTCTTTTTCGGCACACCCAACTTTATTATTTTCATTAAATGAATGGCGAAATATTAAAAAAGGGTTAAGTCCATTAGAGAATTTCTACAATGCTTATATACACCTTTTAACATTTTAGCAAAAGGGGAAACGTGTGCGGAAATCTTTCTGTTGACTTGGGCCATTTTTGCATTTGGCGATTTATATTCAAATGACAGTCGACGTAACTTAAGAACGTCAAAATATGCGATGAATCAAGCATTTTAAGTTTCAGATAATTTTGTGATAACGAAAATACATTGAATTACCTTTTTTCATTGTTATGACAAAGAGAGTTTAGATGTAGTCAGAAACAATTCAAGATTTTTCTTTATTTTAAAAGGAAGATAAAACATGTAGGTTATTGAAAAGTTTAACTGCATAATTAATCTCACTTTCAAAAAGTTTAAAATTACTTACAGAAGATTTCCTTTTGAAGTACTGCACTAACTTGAGCTTTTTTAAATTCTCCAGTTTAAGATTCAATCAATACTTTCATGTGGTTCATATAGTTTTACTTTAATCCTTAAATAGTTATTTTAACGTTATCGCAAACAGCCGATTCATCTAACTTTTTACCCCCCCCCCCCTCCTAGGGGGGCACTCTGCTCAAAATTTGTATCAAATCATAAATTTATTATTTAGGGGACAGTGAAGGATTTTAAAAATGAAATGCATGCATAGTTACTTTTTATTTATTAAATTTTTTTCTGAAATTATGCAGTGGAATTTTTTATTCAATGTTCAAATTTTGGGGTGTACCTTTCCACATTGAGATATAGTGATTTCTTAGAATGCACTATGATTTAATGTGTTACAAAGATAGCTCACAAATACCATTCTTATGTCTTTTACAACTATACACATATTTATCGCACGGTTGTGTGAACATACTTAACATTATTCAAGTAACATATCAACATTAGATCAAACCACACGATCATCATATTAGAGAAATAAACCACACTTGGATAAACCTTATCACCGATTACGGCAATGATACCATATTTTTATAATACCTATTACTAGCCAATTACCTTAACATATACCTGCTAATCGTAAGACAAAAAAACACCCATCGATGATATCGATACTATCATCACCATTCCGATAATCTTAATCGTATTTCCACCCACGTAGTTGTTGTAATTAACCAATTGGAATGACCCATATACTATGCTGGAAATAACTATATCCGTCACCTTTGTAATGTTTTATAACTTGAAGAAGAAATACCAGCGAGGTATATTTTAACTGTTCTTAAAAATGAATGAGAACATATTTATCATATCTTCTCTTCGGATAGGTTGTTTTTAAAAGACATTGAAATGATTTTAAACAAAAAAATATTTAATTTAATTGGTTGTTTTAAAATAAATAATTTTAAAGTTATGAGTTTGTTGTAATTGCTATTAAACATAGTGACTTTCTTCTTTTTGCTGATGATTTAAAAATATTTAGAAAAATACTTTGTAATTCTGATACTAATCTCTTGCAAAACGATATTGACAATATATTTAATTGGTGCATTAGAAATAAGTTAGAGTTGAATATATCTAAATGTAGTGTTTTAAGTTATACGCGTAAATCTAAGCCTCTCCTTGTTTCTTATAATATTAACAATACTTCCCTGTTGCGTAATTTTTCTGTTACGGATCTTGGTGTGACTTTTAATAGTAAACTTGCTTTTTCCGAACACATTCAAATTATTACAACTAAAGCTTACAAAATTCTGTGTTTCTTAAAACGCAAAACTACTAATTTCACCTGTCAGAAGGCTTTGGAGGTTTTGTATTTTAGCCTGGTCCGCCCTAATCTTGAATATTGACCCCCTATATGGGATCCTTACTACGAGAATAGCAATAGTGTCATTGAACGTGTACAGAATAATTTTTTAAGATTTTTGTATTTTAAGAGTTTCAACGCTGCGAAAATTAAATGTGCCTTCTAGAGTTACACGTAATCGTTGTTTGTTTTATTTGAATTCTAATCGGAATAACTGTATTTTAAATTTTTGTCTATATAAATTTTATAAAGCTTATAACAGTGTGTCTGAGGAACTGGATATATTTTGTATGCATTTTAATGTTTTTAAGGCTAATTGTCGGAGGTTGTTCTCTTTGTAATGTTTTTCTTTTTTTTGGTGTTTTTGTTGTTTTTCATTGTCTTTTATGATGTGCATTGTAATTGTATTTTTCTGTTATGTGCATCTGAAACAAACAAATAAATAATACCTTTCCAATGGTATATAATCCTTATCTAATACATTTCCATAAAATAGACAATATGAATCGCATTTCGCAGTGTTATCCAAATGGGAAATTACTACCTTTTGAATTTTCGATTCAATATTTATTCGTTGCTAACGACGACTTTGTGAATATCAGTAACACCTTCACTTCCGAATACAAACGTTAACTTTTAGTTTTTAAAAATCGTTTTTTTTTTTCGTGTAGCTGAATTTGCCCTAGGTATATTGTTTAAGATTATTAACTTCACCTGTCTTATATTTTGTATATTTAAGTAAACTAAAGAAGAGATCTAATTTTAGCGTGGCAAAATTTCTTGTCAATCGTCGCTATTGAGTTAAAATAACTATGAAGGCATCTAAATGTACGAGGAAATGTGACTATTTGAAGTGACATTTCCAAAGTATGTATTCGCAAATTGATACTAGCTTTTCAAAGCATCGAGCGTTTTACAATGAATAAATGCTTTGCTTCCCCAATTCAAACGCCATACCAAAATTCTCTGGAATTTTTTTTCTTTTTAACGATGCTTTTCACTAGGGCGGTGGAAAAGTCCGTATGTTTATGAAATGATTAAATACCTCACAAACAGAATATGACTAGTAAATAACTTCGTTGAATCTTTTTTGCATTTGGTAATATCAGGTTTATAATCCTCTTGTTTTTCTTGGTTAAAATAAAGCTATTGGAACGGGCCACATTAATTTGGAACTGCAGTCAAGTGACGATTATTCTCCGGAATATTTTTAATGTGTGAATATTCGAAAAATGTTTGATACATTTTTCAAAAAAAATCTGACATTTTACTCATTTATAAATATGTATTCGATAAAAATAGTTTCATAGAAACGTGCTGAAAAAAGACCGCAAAGCAAAATAACTGTTCTACAAATTGATCCGACCAATCACATCTTCCCACCATAAGGGTCAAGACACCCAAGAATAAAGACAAGAAATACGGAACTAGCGAACACATTCCTTTTGTTCCGAAAAATAAAAGACAGACGAACTCCCCAATCTTTTCAATGTCTAATGAGGAATTGTTTGTCCGGGCCAAAATAGCCTCTCCCCCTAATTGGCGAGGATCGAACCTTTTCGTTAGAGACAGAAGCTGCCAACAATGACCAAAAGAAGAAAAAAAAATCTATGGGAAGTTGATGTGAGGCATTTATTTCTCCTTTTTCTTAGTGTGTGTGTCTGCAATGAAACAAAAGATTTATATGGCTGCAGTAGGAAGTAACTTGGCTGGTCATGGTTTATAATGCACATCATAATATATAATAAGAAAAAAACATCGTGCATTTGTTTCTTATAGAGTTAAATGGGGTGTCCTCATATCTCGTTAATGCTTTATTAGTGTGTGAATGGGAATTTGACCACTTTTTTTATTACTTTCGAAGAGGTTCGGGTCGGGACCTCTTGCTGGCCAGCCCAATATAGAACCGTCTAGGACAGAGTAATTAATCGGTCACGAGGGCTAGTATTGGGTATTCGTGCTGATTTTAGCTTCCACACTACGTTTATAACGTAAAAAGTGGAAGGTTTTATAATCGTTCAGTCCGTCCGTCTGTCCGTCACCCACTTTCACAGAAAGAACCACAAGTCCCACAGACAAGTGGAATACGTCATTTTGAAGCAAAAAATCAGATTAGGCTACATTCCAAATTTCATTAAAAAAATTTAATTAGAAGTTTATTTAAAATTTAAATAACTAAATTTTTTTTATCTACATTGAAATAACATGCAAATTCTATTTTTATTCATATTTTCAATGTTGCCATCCACAAGTCCCACAGATAAGTAGGATACGTCATTGTGAAGCAAAAAATCAGATTAGGCTACATTCCAAATTTCATTAAAAAATTTAAATAAGAAGTTTATTTAAAATTTAAATAACTCAAAATTTAATCTACATTGAAATAACATACAAATTCCATTTTTATTCAATATTTTCACTGTTGCCATTTCATTAAACGTACGAGAAACTTTATTTAAAATAAAAAATAAACACTTTTGAAAGAATATTTATGTGATATAATTCAGTTTGGATTGTTGTAATATCAAAATAGAGTTCTTTTGATGGTTTATTATATATGTATGAAGAAAGATGCATAGAGAATTCTAACTTGGCATAAAAAATATGCAAAGTTTTGCTTTTATTTTGAAAGCATCAATTGCACTAATTATATATTTTTCGAACTGTAAATTAATTTAACAAACGATAAATGACTGAATTTTCGAAAGAAATGTAAATGGTAAATTGTTACGACACAAAGATATTTATTAAAAAAGATTACATTATTATTCTTCGAACTTCAAACAAATTAAGCAAACGATAAAGTCTAATTATTAAATCTGAGAAAGAAGATTAATGAAAATAATTAATTTTATCGTTTAAATGTTTAATTACAACTAGCTAAAGGCTCTGTTTGCCGAATTTCTTTCTGAGGTGTATAAATAGTTTGTTTCCTGTTGAGCACAAATGTTGTGTGGAAGCGGTTTAAGTGACAGATTCTGTAACAAACCTACTTGTTTATATTTAAGGTTTCAAGATGATACAGTAGAACTCCAATTATCCGAACTTTTTCTGATTACCCGAATTTTTGATTTTCCGACCTGAACTCGTCCCAATTGATTCATTTTAAATTTTGGGACAATTACAACATCATTTATTTCACCATTCATTTCATTGAGACCATTATTGTTTTCTTTACCATTATTTGAATATTAGGTTAGCAAATCTCGTGTGGGGGGAGGGGGGGGGGTCTTGTTAAATATCGCCAAATATTACATATTTTTTCCGCTTTAAATCAACTTAAAATTTCAAGAAAATGGAGATAAATTTGTTTCTGGGCTTAAATTTGGCGACATTTTAAAGAATAATATTATCTTGGATTTCCGAACCTTATTTAAAAGTGTTAGGAAAGAGAACGGTTCTTTCTTTTATAGAAATTCGATTGGAGTTCGATTCTTTCTATTATATTTATTAATTTCATTTCAGACCAATGATACGTAAACAAAGTATTTTCACACTTCCCAAACAAAAAGTAGACAAAATGTGTATAGAATGTGATAACATCGTAAGCATAAAGCTTCAGCCCTAAATTTTAGAAAATATTTCATAAAAAAAAATTGCTTCAAATACCAAATAATCTCGAAACTTGATGCAATGCAGGTTAAAATTTGCTCGAGATAATGAAAAATTAGCACAAAATTACCTGTAAAATATTATACTTGCAGGGGGACATGCTGATTGGACTTTTTTTATAACAACCAAAAAAGTTATTAGGCTGCTGAGTTTCGTAAGCTTCTATTGAAAAATGTTTAAAACCTACTCTAGTTTCTCTATCAATAAGTTTTTTTGTGGGAAAAATAGAGATAAAGCCAAAAAGGTCGACTGATTAGACACTTCATAAAAGTCAACCTTAAACAAATTAGACTGTTAAGTTTCTCAAGCATGTGCTTGCATGTGAGATAAATCAAGTTTTTCTGTTTAAATTACCCTTATTCCTCTTAGCCCGACTGACAGAACTGTCACTTAACCAATGTTTTCGAACATAAATCTAGCGATAAAACTAAAGACCATGCTATGAAAAAACACGCCCAAGTACCTGGGTAACTTTCCTATTGTCAATCCATTATAAAAAGACGAATTAAAGTTTGGTGATAAGACGACTTCTGAATCATTTAGAAAGAAAGATGGCCCGACATCAAAGTTAACGGACACGGATAATAATAGCCCAATATTTGCCTGCGCGATAGAACCAATGTCAAGTGGACTCAAATCCTCCATTCAAATGTCAGCAAAAATATTAAAAAGTGTAGCGACAGGTTTACAAAAAGTAGAAGCCAAATGAACTGTTTTTGCTCTTTTTTGTAAAGATGTTGAAAATTAATAAATGCTTCTCTTTGAACTGTTATCTGAAATAGTTGCATTTCCTACTGAAAATAGTTGTATGTGGTCTATACCAAAAAATCTACACTCTTAAAACAAAAGAGTGAAATCCACTCCTATAGGGGAAGTGCATTTTTGGCACGGAAAGAAGTGGAAATTAACTCAGACTGAGTTAAAACCGCTCTTTTGTTTTAAGAGTGTACTGGCATCTGAAATAAGAAGTTATCTAAAGGATGTAAACCCGTGTTTAAATTCAATAATACTTAGCAATTGTAGACATATAATTAAGTGTAGGTATATAATTTCGGGGAAGACGATTGCAGTAACTACATACTTACATTATTTTCAAATATATACTTTCCATTTGTCCAAGTTTTCTTGTTTTACTCGGAGTTTTCCTGCCCAGACGTTTCTGCCTAGACCACTGATATATCGCATATAATATGGTTTCAATTAGGAAAACCTTGATGATAGTCGAAACGGTTATCAAATATATGAATTTACAGTCTAACAGTCATATCTTTGTAGGACTTCGTTTTGTAAAGACTGCGTTTTGCAAAGATTTGTTTCGGTTATTATTCCCTCAAAAAGTGATGCGAAATGTTTTTTGCAATATGTATTTATACAGTAGCTCAATTAATACGACATTGACTTATTGGAAATTGGTTACCACTAGACAACATTATTTGTATTTAAAAAACAGTTTGCTTGAAAGTAACAAGGCCAGGAACTTAAGAGAACTGTTCTCCTAAAAGAATTCAACATTGCCCACCCTAAACTTTATCTTTCTCTACTTTGATGAGTCGGTCCAGAAAATCTTTTTTAATCCACCATAAAAACTACTGTCATCGGAATAGTTTAAAATGTCACAAAAGAAAAAAAATAGAGGTTGGGGGGAGGGGGCGTTGTCATTGACTATACCTCCCTTGCCTAACAGCCTTGTCGAGAAACAAGAAGAATTGCTTCTAAGGCAACCGAAACTGAAAGCCTGTCTTTTTTGCCGTTTTCTCTTTGTTAGACAGAGTAGAATGATATAAATTTTTGGTTTCTCTGTTGACACAGTGGCATGCATGTATACGCAGTGGGTAAATGTATTTGGTGGTTGAGAGTGTGTACTATACTCAAAACTCAAATCAAATTATTCACATTCAGGTCACCTTGCACTGCCAAAAAATAATCCCGTCAAATTAAGGAGACATGAATTTCCGAAAACGAAACTAAACTCCCCATGTTACCTATGGAAAAGGGGAAGATTTCATAACTACCTCTACAATTTGTTCTTTATTGATCAGAATGTTGGTAGCTTGGTATTGGAAATCTTTACCTTTATGCTCAAAATTCAGAATTGTTTTTTTAATATTTTTATCCACTGAAAAGCATGGTTTTGCTTGTCAGCTTATGAAAAAGTTCAACTAGTTTTTAGTACAAATTTTAAAAAAAAGCACTAAATAGGCTTACGTTCCCTAGTCAGTTATCCAAAAGTTCTAAAATATTAGGTTAAAATTGTGATGTATTAAAAGCAAACACTCAATAGTTTCTCATACTAGCATACCATAAGTTCGAAAAATGTTAAAATTGGGAGTAGTATGAGCAAACGTCATTTCAAGATTAACATTGGGAGTTTAGTTGGTTTGGAAACTCATGTACCCTTAACGGTTTTAACCATTAAGGACGACTATGTGTGGAAAATTCGTTTCCGAATAAAAGTTGTTGTTTTATTTAATTTTTCGTGTAACTTAATTTATTCAGCTACATAAATTGTTCCGGAATATGGTCTTTATTTGTCCTATGTTTTGTTTAATTAAATGCACTTAACAGAAAGCTAATTTTCGCATGGCAAAAATTCTTGCCATTTGCTGTGAATGGGTTAAATTGGCAATGAGTTGCCAGAAAAACCCGTAAAAATTACGAAAACTTTTGGCATTAAATGCGGTAACTTTCAGTAAAAATGCGGGTTTTTTTCAGTTAAATATTCACTGTTAAAAATTATGCACTTTGTTTCACCGAAAATATGGTTCCTAGTAGCTGCAACGGCTGTGTGGTGAAACATTAAACCATATTTTTTGTATTCGGTTGAACCATTTCTCAGCTTTTTGTTTCCAAATCGAGAAAAATGGTTCAACCAAACACCGAAAAAAAGGTGAAACATTTCACCACACAGCCGTTGCAGCTACTAGGAACCAATATCATGGTGAAACCTAGCAACAAAATTTTTAACAGTGTTCGTAGTTTTTAAAATCAGAAAAAAGCTATATAGTCCCAGACGCGATTTGAACTCAAGCCGTCTTACGCTAACTTGCACTAACTCTCTTGACAGACTAAAGGTAAAAGAAGCAATGTTGTTGACTTTAACTTGTTCCCCAAGTGCCGTCATTCATAATAAGCTTTCCAAAAAAGGTTTTGAAATGTAAACGAGTTTAAGAAAACTGTTAAAGACCGGGATCATATTTTTTTTTGCCATCGATACCAGTACACCACAAAGGGTCTGATTCCAAGCCAATGGGCTACAATGTAATGCCAATGGAACAATGTAACAAATATAATACCAAGGGTATTTATAATAACATACTAAACTTTAAGTTAATTAAACAAAACTAAATATTTTATAAATAAATGTTTTATATTTCTTAAACTTATATTAAAAGGACGAGACAGGTTCATCATATTCCAAAAAATCTGTTTTATTACAACATGAAACAATAAACTATTCATCATTATCAATTCACAGCACATACGATACTAAATGTCAATCTTCTGCCAAAAACGAAAAAATTACAATGAAACCACAATACATTCCAAACAACTACTATCAATGGATTATTTATTCCAACATTTATTGAAAACTCATTCTATTTATTACTTTTAATTCCCTCCCATCCCAAAACAACCTTTGGTTGCCCCTCCAGAATATAAATGGCGCAATCGGGGCTCATTACATCTAATATATTCCCCAATAAATTAGAACCCGAAATCTGTTCTTAATGAAGCTATTAAAGGCGGTCGATACATTACGCGGCTTCTGCCATAATCCACTGTGTTAAAGTCGGGGGAAAATGTGGTACTTGGAGCCCTAATAAAAAAAAAGAGGCGCGCTTGAATTATATATTCGCTATAGTTTAGGGTTAGCTTTTTGTCATGTTTATGGGTAAAGGTTAATGATGTTTTTTTCTGGGTTATACGAGGAATTGATTAAATTATTTCAGACCGGGAGCTTGGTTCTATTGTGTTGAGAATATTTCAATACAGAAACTAAATGAGACTTAAATTTTAGTTCCAAAAGATGAGGTAAAGAATAAAATACATTTTTATAGAAAAGTTATTGAAATTTGAACTGTCAAATAAAATAGAAAATACGCAGATAATTTTAAAATTTTTAATTGTGTCATCTATATTTTCACTTCGCTTTATCTTTCATAATTAAGTTTTAACCTTTGTATTCATTACGATTATAGAATGTTTTTTTTTTAATCATCGATAGCTTTTATTGAGAAATTAAGTTTGATTAAAAATTTATTTAGAACCAATTTACTTAAAAAGTTTATTTGAGTTTCAACAAGTTAAAACTTCAGAGAATTTTCGTTTCATTTAAATTAATTTTTTTTTGTATTCAATTAAAAAATACTGGAAAAAAATCTAAACATAAAATACATTATTTGGAAGGGAAATCTACACTAATCAAAAACATGAATCACATTATTAATAGCCTGAAGTGTAAACATATATATTTAAAGCAACTGTAAAAGAAAAAAAATACATTTTCCATAATCACTTCTGGAAAAGGACTAAATTATAGCTACAGTTCGAAAAACTTAATAAAATTCGAAAATTAAACCAGTTTTTGTTTAAATTAACTTCAATAACACAGTTTGAAATGAATATATTTAATTTAACTATATATTATGTGTATCCAATGTCTTTCTAATCTACCTATTTAAACACACTTCAAAATAAAAATTAAAATCTCATACAAATTAACTAATTTTTATTCAATTATTAATGGATCTAAACGCATTGCTTAAAATGATTGTTTAATTTAAATATTCCTAATCAACTATTGCTGAATAATCCCTCTATTTAGACAACCCACCTACTTTTCAAACTAAAAACCAAGAATAAAAAATCAGCTAATTTTTATTTAAATAATAATTGATTTAACGCATCGTCCGGGATGGTTTTTTTAATTTAAATATCTCGCTGATCAACTATTACTATCCAATCAATCTATTTCAACAACCATACTTTACAAACTAAAAACCAAAAATTAAAGTCAACCAATTTTTATTTAAACTTAAATAGAATTAAACACATCTTTTAAAATGAAAGGTTTTTAATTTAGTCACGTCTAATCTCTATATCTGTTTAAGACAACCCACTTACTTAACAAGCTAAATACCAAAAATAAAACCTTATCCTTATCGGTATCCTGTCTCGATCTACGTTCGCCAAGTCAACACCTCGCGCCAAACATAGTATCGCCAGAGTCTTTTGGTATGATGAACAGTGTAATATCAACCCTAAAAGGTGACCAGCAATGGTGTGAAAGTCATGTGACTTTTCCAGATAAAATTGGGATAGTTCTAAACAATTGCGATGCTTGATACTTTCACTTTTCAACTGTCCTAAAATGGACTGAACCAATTTTTAACTATCCAGTACTTGTATCAAATATATGCACATGTTACGAAACTACAGTAATTTTTTTTTTAATCCTAAGCCCGGCAATGGCATCTCTGCCATCAGTTGACTCGCTGACCAATAAAAGAAAGAATGTAAAATCTTCGCAATTAGCCTCGTTAGAGTTTTCGAGATTAAGTAAAGTTTAAAAATGTTCAAGGCAACTTGAGATAGAATTCTTCCATATCGCCAAGGTGGCACAAAGCGAAGCGAGGTCTTTCCTAGAACCCTATTCGTTGTAGATGCATTCCTATTCTATGTAAACTATACAGTAAAAATGGATTTCAAATGTAAATTTCCTTGCAGGTGTCAGCTCGTCACTTGACTGTGGTTCTAAAATACGACGCAACTCGCCAATATAGCGCTCGTTTAGCTCTAGTGCGACGAAAATTCAAACTAAACTAAATTTCCTTCAGTTTTTAGGGGCACTTGCTCTAACGGCAAAGATAAGTTGTCAAACGTAGTAACATTTTCTTGTCAAAATTAGGTGTTGATCTGGTCCCCTCCTCATTCGGCCCTTTTACTATTACCTCAGCAAGTCCATTTTAGTATGTCGTTGAGTATCACAAGTCTCCGATATCACGACACTAAAGACAAGATACCCAAGTAAGGGGGGGGATATCCAAAGTAATGGGCGATGCATCGTACATATCAATGACTTGACGATGTCCTTGTTTCAGTAACTACGTCCAAAAAACTCCTCCAGGCCACGATTGACCCTGGATATATGAACTAATTACCTCGAATAAAGTTTTACGCCGGCTTTCAACGATCCGACGATTTTTTAAAATAAAAAGGCGAAATGTCCATGCGGATGGTTTTATTTTGAAGGAAGATGCCCTTCTTTGGCCCGATTTTGACAGGGGGAGTAAGGTATTAATTGGCGATTATCGTTATTTGAAGACACTTGTTTCAGAACTTCGATGTTCCATGGTAATGGTGAAATACATAATAGTCATCTTAATGGTGAAATATATAATAAATAATGGTGAAACATGCATAATAATCACTTGTATCAGAACTTCGATATTCCATTATAATGGCGAAAGTCATAACAGTTATGTTAATGGTGAAATATATAATAAATACTGGTGAAATACATAATAATCAGATGTTGGTGAAAAACCTAATATTCAAATAATGGTGAAGAACACAATAATGGTCTCAATGAAATGAATGGTGAAATAAATGATGTTGTAATTGTCCCAAAATTTAAATACAGTAGGACTCCAGTTATATGAATCAATTGGGACGAGTTCAGGTTGGAAAATCAAAAATTCGGGTGATCAGATAGAGTTCGGATAATTGGAGTTCTACTGTATTATCTTGGAATCTTAAATATAAAAATGCAAGTTTAAACTATGTGGTCTGCATGGTGGGCCGACAATAAAGAATTT
Organism: Oedothorax gibbosus; assembly: GCA_019343175.1. Taxonomy (NCBI): domain Eukaryota; kingdom Metazoa; phylum Arthropoda; class Arachnida; order Araneae; family Linyphiidae; genus Oedothorax; species Oedothorax gibbosus. The sequence goes on along the minus strand of JAFNEN010000184.1, from coordinate 282,036 downwards.
CAAAAGTATTTAAGTTATTAAACCTATAAGGTTTCATTCACAAAACCAGGATGGCCAGGGCTGAGTGTAATACTCTCTTATAGATCATGTAAAACACATTCAACTTTCTTTGAAGAGATGGATAATGAATTCGTATTCACCTTATTCACGTATCGGCAAAAAAAAAGCAATTTATCAGGAAATTTGAATGAAGTTTATCTTTTATATTGCATTTTACTATTGAAAAAACAACGGCTATGTTAAATACATCTTAACTATTAGGCGAAAAATTCTAGATTTTATTCAATTACTAAGAGATCTTCAAATTTCAAATGTTGCAGTATACCGGTAGCTGTTGTCGATACACCGTTTTTCCGCGCAAGGCGCAATAGTACTGAGTTTAAGAATTTAACAAGGCTCGAAATCAGTAGCCGTAAACCTTTACCAAACATCACTTTCTTATCAACAATAGTTAAAGCCTTTAAGCCTTAACAATAGTTAAAAGCCTTTGATTGGTTTTCCGAAACAAACTATTCAGCTCGGTAGTTCGTACGTGCCTCGAATGTCCGATCAACACTCCAGCGGCAGAAGTGACATCTGCCTTCCCGCATTGGCTCGGTCCAATTAAAAAAAGATCTGCTTCTGTGTGTTTTTTGGCGGCCGACATTTGCATATGTGCACGAGATCATGGCGAGTGTGTGATCGGGGTTCCGTTCCATCAGAGTGCTACTATGTGGTTAACTAACTGACTACCGGGTCTCCCGCGACGCTCGACAAGAAAGGTCTTCAACAGATCGTGATTAATGTGGTCGTTTTATTTAATTAGGGGACAGTCAAAGAGTCCGAGATGATGGATCGAGATCTTAATTCAATGTCCAAATGTTCTACTGATTGGAGATCAAGAATCGAATGGAATAGCAGCTTCTTCAATCGGTTTTGTGAACATGTTTTGTGAGTTGGACTAGTTATTTTATCAGCGTTGAATTGAATACTTAACCGCTAATACAGTGACTGATGGAATAGTTACTACGAATTATCAATTAATGGTGAACAGAAAATTACGTTATGCTAAAATATTTCCCTTTTAATTAACGGTTCGTCACTGACCACGGTTGTATTGAAGTTGTTTCGATAGGGTGTATATCTCCAAGTATAGACAACAAACTTTTGAAATTGACCATTCAATTAGTCATTTTTAAAATTAATTCATCTACACCTTGACAAGATTCTAATCTGCCATTCTGAATATGAAAGAATCACAATTATTTTGATCGCATTACACAAGTAACAGTCCAAACAGCCAATTGAATGCTTCCTGTTGTCTGAAAGGTCAAAAATCTTATTCAGACATGGCATGTCCCTTCGTATCTCAAATCGAAAGAGTTAATAGACCGGTAAAGGATCTCATCTTCATTCTTCAAGTCCCTTTCCATCCCTGAGTAATCGAAGCAAGGGCGAAAGGTGTCGCATTAATGTTTCAGTTTTGATGCCAACCCGTGAAAGGACCAAAAATACCTAGGACCTATACGACCTGATGCACTTCAAATCGGATGCAAGAAGACTTAAATAAAGACCTGAAGATGGGGCTGATTGGAATTCTGTATGCTGGTCTCCTCTGGCGAAGGTCATCGTACAGTCTTGGGGTTCTGGGTTTGTGAATCCCGGCATCAGAAGAATGGGTGCGTAGTACGGTTCAGAAGCGGGGGTTGATTTGAGGTTCTGTACGCGGATAAGAGGATATTTCCTTCTACTAGAGAACAATAGATACGGATGATCGATTAATCGGCTTTGGAGACAATGGCTGTTTTAAATAAAAGCTATTAACTGTTTGGATTGTTGAATTAGTCCAAATTAACAATCGGTCCGCCTATGGAATACCAAATATGTGGCCTCAAGTTGTTTTCTGCTTCAAAGGATAAAATTATAATGATGCCTATTTCTAAAACTGTTGATGCATTGTATTTTAAAATATACAAATGTTTTACTTTGTCTAACGTGATTAGGGTAACGAGATTGACTTTTATGCAAATACAAGTTCTTTACATGTGACACTTATTTGCATTTTAAAGTTTTAATCATACTTATCGAACGACAATGGATAGCTTACGTAAAAGAGGTAAGGTTATTCTTGCGTTTTAGAGATAAAGAAATTAAGTTTTTTTTCTCTATCTTTACGTTGTTTTGTGTAGTTCGAAAGTTGTATTATACTAAGTTGAATTTAACTGCAAACTATAAACACATAACTGTAAAAATTCGTTGCAAGTTTACTTCATAAAAATGGTAGCAGCATGTTCTACCTGTAGCTTAAAGGTGTAAGGTTACACCACAAAATAAGAGGACAGTGGCGCCGAAACCGGTATGGCAGGTATGGCAGTTGCCATACCAGCTTTTGCAGTGGGGCCAGAATTGGTATGGCAAATGGCAGCTGCAATACCAACTTTTGCACATATTAATTGACAATTGTTATGCGTTTTTTTTATTCCACAGAATAAAACCCAAAAGTGACCGTGTAAAAAAAAAGAAAATTAAGCTTGCAAATATTCTTTAAATCACAACTTCTTTTTCTAGTCGGTAACATTAAAATGTTTTTTATATTAAGTACAGGGTGTCATGGGTACTTTTTCTTCACCGTCTGTTCGTTTAAAGCTCGAAAATCCCCGACCGGACTCCATTCCAAAGATATACAACGCCAATAATACGTGCCACTAATTTTTCTTCCCACTTTGGCTTATCCTCCTGTTCCACTTCGCTATCTGGTTGGCCAAATCCCGAAATAATGAAAAGATTGGACATTGGCCAGCCAATTTACAAAGTCCTTAGCCACTTAGCGATTTGGCCGAATTCGGGCATTGACAGTAACATATACACTAATTTTTTAAAATTATTTTTTGTGTAATTAGTTTTGTATTCAGTATATTTTTATCATTTAAACTTTTATAAATTAAATAAATGTTAAATTTATCTTTACACTAATCTCTTTATGTAATTTAATTTAATATTAGAATATCATCGTTTAATTTCTGTACAACAAACCCGGTGATTTGAATTATCTAAGTAGTTAACTTTTAAATAAAAACATTAGATAATTATTCGATTTTTTCCTATTTATTACACTTAATTTTTGCTTAAAAAACAAAACATTAATTATCTATTAAATAATACAAATATTAGTAATAAAAAAATTAAAACTAATTAATGCTCATAAATAGTAATTAGTAATACTATAGTAAAAAACTGTATTTACAATGGAAAATTAAATTAAAAATCAATTTTAATTAAAATGTCGTAATTAAAAATCATTTTTAATTATAATATCATAATTAAAAATTGTATATTAAAAAAAATTTAAAAAAAATGTAATTAAATAATTGTAATTAAAATAATTGTAATTAAAATAAAATTGAAATTTTAAAATTGCATTAATTAAAAAATAATTGCAATTAAAATAATTGTAATTAAAATAATTGTAATTAAAATAATTGTAATTAAAATAAGTGTTATTATAATTATCTTAATTTTTAATCGTTTTAAGTACAAATAATTTTAATTAAAAAATATAATTAAAAAAATTTAACCCCCCCCCCCCCCCCCCCCCCGAATTAATTTCTAGTTGCGCCCCAGGTTAGAAGCATTTCTTGCCATACCTCTAAAGAATAAGTTCCGGCGCCACTGTAACAGGAGGTCGATTTGTGGCTCCGATTTGTGTTATAACGTTACACCAAATTTTTATATTAGGTTCAAGGAACGATATAATAAAATGATAAGTAATAATGTTGCTAACGTAGGCATTTGTGAACCCATTAGTGACCAGCTATATTTATGCAGTAATTTGTTTCTTTTAGGTATTGGTGTCCTTCAAGCAATGGAATTTTCGGAAACTTTGGATTTCTTCTTAAAATAGACGTCAACTCTTAAGCTCCTGCACTCTGTTTTCAGGTAAGTTATTGTTTTATGTTATGGTTTATTTTATGCAAATCGAAAACTGTTACCATTATTTAACGAAAATTTAAACTTTTTTGTTTATGAATAGTATTTTGATGTATTTTTGGTGGCTTATAATATTTGTAAATATTATAATTTAATTTTAAAATCCAGTTGAAAATAAATATTTAAATATTGCTAGCTTTAAAGCTTTATGCAAAAAATTGTATTCCGATTTTAAATACTTCTGTCCGCTTAAATTTATACTTTCGCATATTTATCTGAAATTAAGAAACATTCCTTTAAATCGAAATATCTTGGATTAATAGCTTGATGATATTATTTGAATTATATCTATTTTCCAAGCTAAAAAAATCAACGGATTTTCATTAAAGAATAGCAAGCAGTTTATCTAGATGGCATTTTTTATATCATCGTTTAAAATCGATGATTCGATACGATATCTGTTGAACAAAATATACATTTCTATAGTTTTACTCACTCAACTCTCTTTTATTCAAACCAATGAATTTTTTACAACTTTTTTGTCCTCATCAAGAAAAACTTATAAGCAAACTCTGGGTGCGACATAAATTCGTAAAAACTTAAAAAGTTTTATTGTAATTTCATTAATAT